>JAHRHJ020003665.1:0-586136 GCA_019776745.2 Taxus chinensis | reverse complement strand
AATTGTTGGTCTGGTTCAGGAGGATTGATTCTCTTGGGCATTCCTCATTGTGATTTGTGATATAGCTGATTCCTATCTTCAAAGCAACTAGGTCATTTCCATTTTTTTTGAACATTTGATCAGTGGTGACCTGGATTTGAACTCTAACCTTTTTTGTCCTTCCCATTTGGTCCTTTCATTCATTTTTCCATAAAGAATTGGATCATCAATCAGTCTCAAGTGCGAGTCTTTAGTGTCCCTCAGTTTCTTGGTTGCACTCTTCTGAGGAGAAACCACTTCTGTGGAAAAGCATTGATGAGAATATTTTCACAATAAAAGTTTTTTAGAGGGTCACACATTTCCTGGGATCCTCCTTGTCAACCTATCATACTACTAACTACAAATCCTCTCATTTGATTTGTAGGTCTCCTTCTTCCTCTGAACCCAATTCACTACAGGTCCTGACACTCTTCTATTCTCTTAACCTATGTTCAAACACACTTCCTTATATCTCCCCGCATGTGAGATCTTGGGGGCAACATGTAAAAGCTTCAGCTTGCCTTTTTCTTGGAGTGAACGCCAAAAGCCTAACTAAAAATATTCATCTTCAACTCCTAACACTTCCACAATTCGTGATGAAATGCTGCTACATGTTCTTCTGGGAGCTGAGAACCATCCCTTGAAATTTGGGAAGTTCTTTTCTTGATCTCTTGGGAGCTCATGGAGTGGTTGATCAAAGCCATGGACCAGTATGTCTTCCCATGGTACATTGGGCCTACGTTCCTCACACTCACACTCACCCATTCTATTCATGTTTTCCTATCCTCCATTCTTACTAAGTTGCTTTTGTTACTGCGCTTCTCTTCTTCTTGTTCGATTTGGATTCTTTCTATTTCCTTCAAGTTGAGCCTTATCTCCTCCTCAGCAACTGCCTCTCTTTCAAGTTCTTCAAATTTGGGATCACTTTTCCCTTTCCCAATTTTTTAGTGTTCTTCTATCATCCAACTTGAAGTTATGCTCTCCTCTAGGGTGCTGGAATGTGTTCTCTGCCTTTCCAGTTCGACAACACGTTTCCTCTTCCAGGTCCAGAATCCTTATGGAAATGAAGTAATGATTGAAACTTTGTCTCTTATGCCAAATAGCTTCTCTCATATCAAAGCAATGTCTTCTTGGATTGCAAGAGTAAATCAGGTCTCTCAACAGGAGATTTCCCAGAATAGCCAGTTTTACAATCCATGTAATCGTGTGATTATTCATCTCTAGAACTTTTCTTCTAGAATATTTGTATTTTATGACCTTGAGTTGTTTTTAGGTGTATATGCTGTCAAATCTTCCCCACGTGGGTGCCAAAAACTGTTGGCAAGAAAATTTATCTTGTGGATGATTGGTGGGTTTCATGCCAATCTAGGAATCTAAGTCCCCTCTACTTGAATGGTGTAGCTTCCGTAGTGCCATGCGTGAAAAAGTTTGATTCAATGGTGGTTTTCGATCAAGATCTAACAGGGGCACTCCACTGTCCTTGTGGAAAAGCTAACAATTTCTCACCAGAGAAGAACTTTGTCCTGATAAGGGAAAAGGGAGTGAGAATGGAGTATAAAAACTATGTTATGGGTATAATATCAAATTCCCAACACTTAATTAGAAACTTCATTGCCATGCATTTAGAAGCAAAAGAAACAAATCCACATGAGAAGGCTACAATACCCGATGAACTCATTGGTCCGCAAGTTACTAATAATTCATCAATCAAGGATGCAAAATTACTTCTTTTCTTATTGAAGCTTGAGCAGAGTTTATACTAGCTTTGATAATGGAATAAATTTGAGGAAGAAGAGAAAATAGAAGAAGAATGGATTTATTGTCTTTCTAGGTACACAGAGCACTCTAGTTTTTTTCGAAAACTCATCACGCCTTTGGAGATTTGTCAATAACCATTATATCTTTGCAGAAACCGTTACAACTTCACAAATCCTCAACATCTTTTTGAATCCTATATTGTGAAGAAACCACCTCAATGGCAAGGTTAAACCAGATCTTGGCAAAGCACCGTTACATTCGATTTCCCTTTTAAATACAAAATGTTAGATGTGCTCCTCTAATCTGAAATCGGGGCCGTCCACGGGCAGGAAGGGATTTGAGCAGTTACGAGGGAATCCCCTTTGCATTTGTTATTTTTTATAGAGATTTGGAAATTTGGAACAAATTGGCCCGCACCCCCCCTTTGACTGTTCATCAACTTAGACACATGGATTGGCTTCTAATTGGAATGGGGTCACGGACCTTTTCCTCAACATTTTAAAACCTTTTTGGAAAAGGCTCAAAAACTCCATTTCCGTTTCCTCTATACCCCCTCTACTACCGGCCCTACCTCCAATTTTGACTTAGACACTGCAACGTTCCGGTTAAGACAGGGTCACTGTTCCTTTCTTCTAAACATTTTAACCTTTTGGGGGAAAAAGGCGCTCATAAACCTCAATTTCCTCCATTGGCCCAACCCTCCTACTTTGACTTTTCAACGTCTAGGCTTTCATCTTGGACTTTTTCCTTTAATAAGCCTATCGGGCTTGTTGGATCATTTTTTAATTTTCAAAACACCTTTTTTTACAAAAGCTCAAAAACACAAATTCCTCTGCACAGCCCTACTCTTCCACTTTGACTTTCAACTTTGGGGGGCCGAGACCTGGCGGAGCCAGTGGAGCATTTTAGAACTTTTACACTTCACTTTTGGGAATTTTGGTTAAATTTCCAAAGTGCCTCGATGGCCTGCTCGTCTTCTTTGAATTTTCAATTTTGGGCCCTATACTTTTGCAGAGCTGTGGAGCATTTCATAACTTTTACTTCACTTTTGGGAATTTGGTTAATTCCAAAAGTGCCCCGATGGCCCACTCGTCCCGAGTTTGATTTAATCCTTCGACCATGTGTTGAATCTCTAGCTTTGATTTGGTAATTGACCTTTTTTTTTTTTTTCCCTATCATGGAGTTGTGTCGTTGCTACACAAGGAGCCATCTGTTGAGCCTTCCATACTTAGCCAATTTTACCTTTATTTTATACCTGGACCTGTGGATTCATCTACTTAATTGAAGAATGTCCCGTGGAATCTTCCCCTGGAGTTGGCATCATTCAAACACTTGAGCCTGTTTCTTCCGTTTTGAGTTACGCAAAAACTATAAATACCCTAGAACGAAATTTTTAACTGGTTTTGCAAATTTCCTTTATGAGAAGATAATCGGGGTTTTCCAGTTTCCATCACCGACAGATAACATGTGGTGTTTTGATGTTTCATGTCTTTGTGTTTCCCCGAAACCCATACCCGCTTCAAGTCGTCAATTCGGGTTTGCGGACCTCCGAACATCGTAGCAGCCTTCGTCTAAGCCACCATGCTTCATTTCGATTGTTTCCCACAACCCAACCACCCGAAACCCAATTGGCTAAGTCTTCATGTCAGGTTTTTGGAACTTTGAAGCATCTAAGCATCATGCTTCAATGTCGATTGTTTGCCGCAACCGAAACCCGAATTGCTCTAAACACCTTGTGTCAGGTTTTTCAGATCTCCTCAGCATGCTGAAAGGCTTTAATGCCGAGTGTCCGGGTGGGTTGGCAACGTTGCGAGCGAAAGTGTAGTAATTGTAATTTTTCATATATATAATGTTAGATTTCCACACGTCATTTTACCAGACGATTTTACCTCGATGGATTTTCCGCGCGCATGCGTCTCCAACCTCGAAACCCAAAACTCCCCTGTGCCCATTAATTACCCGTTTTCGATCTTTCCTTGCCCTGGTTGAGGAGGTATCTCTCTCTTCATTCTTTGTTCCTGGTTTTTTGGTTGATTTATGTGAGGAATTCTTCCCATTTTTACCAGGTTTGTGGAGTTTTTATCTTTTTTCTTTTGGGTTGTTTTCTTACCGGATTTCTGTTTTACGGGTTCTCTCTTAGAATTATCACTTTGTGTTATTTCCCAGAATATTGTTTGTAAATCAAACTATGTTTTGATATAAACGAATGAAGAAAGAACTTCATGTTTTTAAAATCAACAAAAACCCTATCCTCCTTCCCCCCCTTCTCGGTTTCGTAGGGTGCTGTGCAGTATCCAAAAAAACCCGCAGTATACAGAAAATTTGACGTGTCGGGCTTTCCAAAATCTCTTAACATCTTCAAAGTGTCGGCTTTCCAAAAGCTCCTGACACTCCTTCAGTGTGCCGGGCTTTCCAAAAATCTCTAACATCTTCAAAGTGTTGGGTTTTTCGCAGACTCTGACATCCTCAATGTGTCAGGTTTTATGACTGCCCTGACATCCTCCTCAGTGTGTCGGGCCTTTTCCACTCTTCCAGCTCTTCAGTAGGTTCGGGTTTTCACATGTGTAACATCTCCTGATCTCCGAAACTCTCCTCCTTCGAAATCCCTCATGTCGTACCCTCCTGGTCCATCGCAAAAAAAGACTGAGAGTCAGGAAGGGAAATATAATTCAGAAGGTAATCTCCATCCTATATCGATTGCAATTATGACATCCGAGATACAGAGCTCGGAATATATATATGGATGATTTCTGAGTAGGTAAAAGCTCCTCCCTCCCAACTCCATGGATGAAGTCGATAGCCGATATGGGTTTTTACCTCTTGCAGCGGGTTTCCTATGTCCGCTCATGGCCCTGAAATTCATCTTAGCTTGCGCTTCGATTATGACTCTGCTTCTCATTCTATGAGAACAGGCAGAGAAGTTTGTGATCGTTAGACAAGGTTACTTTGAGACCCTCCTCAAGCTCCAATTTTGAAGAAGATGGAGATTTAGAATATCAAGTCAGCTCAAAAGCTTATGATAATGATCATGGAGATTGTATTAAGCATGTAAATAGAATTTCCTGAATCAAAGCCAAACCGGCTGTTTCTAGATTCTCCCAAACTTATCCATAAGTGATTTCATTTTAGGAATCAATGACATCATCACTCACTCGGTTGAGTAAGGTTTTTTTAAACCTTAATCAAATGTTTTCCAAGGTGGAGGATCAGTTCATGATCACCATCAAGAAAATCAACCAGCAATTGATTGGGGCACTCTCATATAATAATGAGATATATTCCCAAATGACAACAGTCTTTTCCACAGGGGAAGTTTTATATGTCCCTCATTCCACTCACACGAACTTATTTACAACTTCCTCCATTGTTGGTGGTGAGGAGATTCATGTTGGGAGGAATTATGGGCTGCGAGAACGATTCCTACAAAGTGGTTCTCGGCGGTTACAATCACGACGAGGAATTACAGTTCATAGAAATCTTTGATTCCTGCACATACTCATGGAAGATTGCGAAACACCTGCCAGAGGGTATTAGGATTTTGCGCAAGAATAATGTTTTCTTCCAGGATTTCTTCTTCTTTGTGGCATATTCCAACCCTGCTTCAAAATTTGGCATCATGGGTTTCAGTATTAAAGAATATTGTAAATTGGAGATTGCATGTCCGTTTGTATCTCTGCCCGCCACTGTGCAGGATCCACTGCATGCCAAGATACTTTCATGGCGGTCTTTCATTCTGATGGTTGCGCATGCAGGGGATGAAACCTTAGCCGTGTGGGAGCGGGATTTCGGCAAGAATTGGAAACAGATTACCCAAACGCCATCATGGATCAAGTTTAGGTTTAAGGATTTTGTTTGTGTAGGTGTGGGAGATTATATTTGCTTCAAAGAGCATAGGGCAGCTGTTGGTGGTACCATGTTTGCGTATGATTTGGCCCAAACCCGCTGGACTTACCTTCCTCCGGGTGGAGATGATAAGGGGTCTGAAGGCTCCCCCATATATCGCCCATCTATGATGGCACTCCAAGCAAAATTTGTAGTAGTAGATTAAATGTACTTTTGAACAGTTTTAAATCCATTCAGAGTGGACAGTCCAACAAGAGTCTGTTCCTATGATATGATAAATATAGATAAATAAATATTATATTTAAAAGAACTGTTTTTGTAATTAGATCCATTTTTAAAAAGAATGGAATATTTACATGGATGGAGTTAACATATAATTTATTACACTTGTTGAGATATGTATATCTAAATTCAATTAAATTATGATTTAAAAAAAATACAACTTGTCAACTTATAATTGAACTACAAGCTTTCTTATCATGGATCATGGAAAATGGTTTCAAATATTGATAGAGTTTTTTTAACATACACTTATTCAAAAGCTTGCATAAAATCTTCTACATATGTGTTGTAATTTTTAAAATTATATCTTTAAAATTAAAATTCAACTATTTTAGTTACTTAATGATATCACTCAAATTATACATGTATTGTCAAAATTTTAATTTGAATCACTAAACACAACATGAAAAAATAGCTGAAATAAATATTTTACCATTATCATAAACAAATTAAGAGAGTCAATGACTTTTTAAAATTAGCACCTACACCTCTAAGGATACAAGGTATTCAATGATATAATACTAGAAATCGCATGTGAAATATACAATGGAAATGTCGAAAGGTATCTTGTGAAGAAGAAAAAGAGGAGGGAGAGAACAATGGGAGAGCAAGAAGGGTTAAGAATAAGGGGTTTGAAGATGGATGAGTGCAAAGGTGGGGAAATCGGAATGGGGAAGCAATCCAGAACTCCACACTACAACAACCACATGAGTTTTTGTTAAGCATTAGAAGTAGAAAAGGTGTTTTGTGTAAGACATGGGTGCAAACGATTGTGGAGATATATTTGAAAATGTAATATTTAGATGAACAATACTGAAGAAACACAAAATATTTAACAATTCCATTTGTTGCATATATTTGTTAGTCAGAACATACATAAATTTAATGGGAAATCAAGTGCAGTCTAATGACACACGACATAGATAGGAAGATGTGTAGTGGGTGTAACATCGAAAGGTAGCGATTGCACGCAACCTTACCGTTTCAAGCCACTGACTTGCAAAAATTATTTTTTTAGGGGTTTCCCTCGCACCGCATCCTTCCTATCTATTGTTGAATCAACAACTACTAATAGTCCCTCACATCTACGGCTGATTTTTCCCATACACAAGCACAATCCATGTGTTTTCCTCTCATTGGTCCCCATTTTGAGATCCACAATCCTCCTCTGCCGCATCATCCGTTGTTGGATTTTCAATGCACACCCTCCTTCATTGCCCATCATTTGATTTCTGGCTCCTGTAATATTCAACTGCCCCATATCCAACTGACGCCTTTTTAATAACACAACTCTATCTACCAAAATAGTGCCACTACTTTCCAGTATCACTATTCCAGTAGGTCTTATTTGGTGTTTTACAGAATATAATAAAATATTTAAAACTAAATACTATTGAATATGCATAATTAATATTTAACAAAAACACTATTGTATAAGACAATTTCATTACTAAATCAATAGTCAAATTGTGAATGTTTTGTTGAGCAACGAAACTTCAGTCTTATGCCTTACTGAGCAATGATCTCAAGAACGATGCATATTAGGATGCATGGGTGGATTATGACGGCGCACAAAAGTAGATTCAGGCATTTCTATTATATAACCCCACTAGTAATGTCAATAATATATCTAAACTTGGAAGCCCCATCCTCTCGTATGATATAGATCTCTGTGACCATCTTCCTGAGAACATCAAGGTTGGCCTCTCAACATCCACTGGATTCTCAATAGAGACTCACACTATGTCCGCTTGGAAGTTTTCTTGTGAATATTCATGGGAGATTTTCTCTGCAGCAACCCCTGCAGACGACGATGACATCGAATACAACCCTTTTATTTAAGCCCCGACAAAGAGAAGCAATAATAATTTTGTAATAGTCACTTCGGTATTGGTATTCCCCAAAGTTCTGGCCCTCTACAGTTTTGTATGCATTTTCTAGAGTTGGTATTTCAAAAAAGGCAGGGGCAACAATGACACAAATGAGAATAATGATATGGAGCTGGATGAATAGTTTTCTCAAGCCCCTTGCAAGTTTTCCTATGCCAACCTCGGAGTGGCTACGAAAAACTTCAGCAAAGACAAAAAGCTTGGACAGGGAGGCTTCAACAACGTCTACAGAGGCATCTTGCCTGTCACAACGAAGTTTGTGGCTTTTTTACAAGCTAGAAATTCAGAAGTTCATTTCTTTCTAATTAAATTAATGCATTTTTTAAGTTTATTTATTTAAGGTAAGTGGATCATATACATATAATATAATATAGCAGTGAGACATACAATTATAATATGTGATATATAATTTATACCATACGAAATGTATTATATATTATATATTATATATTACATAATATAATAAATACAATATATTATATCATGTATATAATATATATGTTATAACATATATAAAAAATATACAAAGTAGAGATATATATATATATAAAACCCTACCATACTCTCAATTAAAAAAATATTTATTAGATGTATTTCCACCTTACTAAGTGAGTCATCTCACTTAGGTGGGAGCATGGATCATAGGTGTCATATTAGTTATGACAAATTCCATCATGGAATCTATCATATGTGTAAGTGTGTGTCATAGGAGTTACTTTCCCTTTCTTGAAGTAACTCCTCTTCTCCATCATGGAGGCATCATTAACTATGCATGGGAGTTACTCAACACTCCCCTATATGTACACCTCTCTTCTTGATCTATGAGCATGGAATGGAGTCTTGTTTCCCTTAATGCATGCACATTGATTTCATGGTTGAATGTTTGTTTGAATCTTGAAGCTACTTCATCTCGGTTGAGTGAAACTCCTTGATGTGCACAAATTCCCTCCAGATATTCATCCTTCCTCTCTCCGTCTTGGTATCAAAGCTCGGGGATCAGAATCGTGTTTCTCACTATGGTTGCTTACCACTCTCTATCTTGTAGTTTCATGTGCAAGCACTCAATCCTTACTTTGTGCTCTACTTGCATTTTTCAAGGGATCTTGTACTTGGTTTGTGTTGTGTGGTACTATGTTGTTCAGGTTCAGGGAAAAATTACAGGTTTGAAAGGTGTAGGTTTGAGTTTTTTAAAGGTTGAAAGCTGGTTCTTAAAGGGCCCAACTCGGCCCCAACTCACCGAGCTGGGAACCAAGTTGTCCCACAGCTCACATCTTGCCATTTTGAACCGCATTGTCGAGTCAACTCACAACTTGTCAGTCAGTTTTTTCACATTGTTTGGCTTGTTTGCTCATGCACACGTGTTTGAATTGGTCATGTTCATGACATCACATTTCAGGTTTTCTCACCTGCAACTCATTTTTGTGTTCTTATTTCTTTCATTGCATTGATTTTGGTGCATTCACCTCGATGTTACTTTGGTTGTCTTTGACTCATGCATTGCATTTGCTTCTATCATTTTCTCATGATTGCATCAACTTGAGGCACCTCGTGCATTGACTCAAGTGCATCTTGAGTTCGAGCTCATCATCCATTTGCATTCGTAGGAAACTCTCATACCAGGAACCTCATGTACTTGTGATTTTCTCCTACACTCTACCTACATTGGCTGTCATTGTCGAGCCTTTTGAACATCTGGCTAAATCTCACCATTGTCTGTCCACTCAACACATTGTCATTGGCATTTCTTGTGCTCTTCATGCTTCATCGTTGGATTTAGTGTCCCTACACTTGTTGTATGCCTATCACTGTATGCTTTGCTGAAGGAGTATTCCTAGTTCCATTGACACCATTTTCCTTGGCCATTTGGCTTCGCCCTGCCCCAATCATCCCAAGAGCTCTCAGTGTACGAAATTTGCGTGGTACACCTGAGTCAAAATTGCTCGACCAGCTTGTTTGACATATTTACCGTCAACACTTGTGAATCAACCCAATATCCTAACATCCCATCTACCCTAAACACATGGACAATTAGTTTAGCTCTGGTGCATCCTTGATGACCTTACACATGGCACCTCAACTCATCAAAACACACCTGTACTCATCACGTCGGCAGTTTGCAACAACTTGGCGTATGTGGAACTCCAAACTCGTCAGGTGGCTTTACCCAATGAGCTCAATACAACTCAAAACTCAGCCAACAATACCCTACCAACTTGTCAAATCATGCATCAACTCCCCTAGTGCATTGGATCCTACTCCCAGTCAATGACCCCTAGCTCAGTCAATCCTAGGAGCCATCTTAGCCATCAGCTAGCTCGTTGAGCTGAGCTGGCCCCCTTCACCCTCCAAAGGCAAAACAATTTCTTTCTCCATTTTTTGTTGGTTTTTAATTAGATTAATTAAGTATTAATTAGTCTCACTTCTAATTGAAAGAAAACAATAATTTTTTAGGGAAAAATTATCCTTTTTGGGTGTTATTGTAGCCTTTGTGGGCCCCACCTTTTGAACCCCTTTCCATTCCATTCAGGGGGTGATTTTTTGTGGTTCCTTTCTTTCCTTCCACATCTCCTTTTGCACACATTTTTTCTATTGCCATAGATCCTAATACAGTCCCCTTTCTTACCCCTTTAAACTATCAATAATGGTTAGATGTTTTGTATTTATCCTTGAAAAAGAAACAACTCTTCTGAGATAACCATGAGATTGTAAGCCAAACCTATAGATGCAAAAAAAGGAAAAGTGGCTTGATAAATGTGATGAAGCCATTGAGTTTTTGTCTCTATCTGTGTCTCTAGAACTGTGCTTCCATATTTCCTCTACGCAAAAACACCCAAGGAAGTTTTGGATGCTCTTGAAAAGTGTTTTGGAAATGGGATGATATGAAAGGGCATGAACTAGAAAATGAATTGATGAGCCTCAACCCTAATAGTTTTGACACCCTTTAAGAATTCTTCACCAAATTCAAATCACTCAGATTGTAGTTGGCAGCTTGTGGAATAGACAAAAAGGAAACGCAGCTCATTCTTTCAGTCCTTGCAAAACTTGGTCCAAAATACTCTATTTTTGTCTCTACCTTCCATGCAACAAAAAGGGCACTTGGTAAAAGTTGGACTATGCCCTCACTTGATGATTTTATTGCTGATTTGATTAGGGAACAAGATAAGTTTATTTATATGGGCACTCTAAAATCCACAAAATCCCATGCTCTCATTGTTGGTCACGAAAAATAAAAGGCTTCAAAGGAGAAAAACAGAACAAGGATCATGAGAAAAAAAAGGACCAACCAAAATCCAAATCTTCCACTTCCTCTTCCAGTTCCAAACCTCCTAAAGAACGGATCAAATGTGGGTACTGCAATGGCAGACATGATGAAGAAAAATGTTTGAAGAAAAAGATTGATCTCCTCACAAGTCTTCTTGAGAAGCACAACATCGGAGTTCCAGATTCTCTCAAATCATCTTCATCAACTCATGAATGTTCTAAGGAGAAAGACAATGAAAAAGGGAAAGTGAAAGAGAAAGAAAAAGTAAAAGAATCAAACAAGGAGAAACCAAAGGGAAGAGCTTTAGTGACAGTTGTGCCACCTACTCCTACATGGATCATTGATTCGGGTGCAACTCATCATATGGCCTCATCAGATATTGAGTTTGCTTCATTGGAGCCATGTGACATGTCTTCTATTCAGCTTGGTGACAACACTACTGCACATGTTTTTGGGAGAGGGTCTATTGAAGTGAGTGGTGGTACTTTCAACAATGTTCTTAGTATCCCTTCACTTTCAACTAATCTCCTTTCAGTTTATCAGATCACTCACCTTGGACAGGGCATGTGGGTTGAGTTCACTCCGGATTTAGTTTATGTCAGAGAGCTACATAGTGACACTATTGTTGCAGTTGGTATAATTGATCATCACACTCGGATGTACTCCTTATCTCACTTTTCTCCTCCTTCATATTCTTCATCTGACTCACCTGGACTTGATGATACTTCTGAGCCCACTTCTGATGTTGAGGACATCTCTTCTAGCATAGTTGATTGTCATGATGATGGGGACCCACCTCCACCATCCACTTATCACTTGCCACATCTCGAGGAGTTTTCTCTTGATCCACCTACTTCTGGTCCACTACAGACTCTTCAGGGAGCAGGTACTATGATTCAAGACTCATCAGGCATTGGGCACACTTCTTCACAGTTTCAGGACATTCCACCTTCCTTCTTCACCACTGCTTCGGGATCACCATTCCTTCATGGAGTAGTTGACACTTCTACCTCACATACAAAGCATCGTTCCTTGGATTGGAACAACACCTTGTCACTTTGAGGATCTTCTTCTTTCTTCTTCACTTAGTACAAGGTGGCTTGTGACTGGTTCATCTTCTTGGGAGGCTGGATAACACTTCTTCTTCTCTCCTTCTTCTTAGTTGTTTAGGGGAGTTTTTCTATCTCTTGTAAGTGGATGTTTTTCCCACTGGGTTTTCCTTCACTACTTGATATTTTTGTTGTGCATGGGTACCTCATCAAGCTTAGTTGTCCGTGACCCATTTTTCATTTTCTGTGTGTTTTTATGACTTTCCTTACCTCATCCTAAGTTTCGATGAAGGGGGGTGTTGGTGTAGGTGGTAATTTTCATATTTTATTTATTTATTGGTTTTATTTCCACTTCACAAGGTGAGTCATCTCACTTAGGCATGAGCATGGATCATAGGTGTCATATTAGTTATGATAAAAAATTTCATAGAATATGTCATATGTGTAAGTGTGTGTCATAGGAGTTACTTTCCCTTTCCAAAAGTAACTCCTCTTCTCCATCATGGAGGCATCATTATCTCTGCATGGGAGTTACTCAGCACTCCCCTATATGTACACCTCTCTTCTTGATCTATGAGCATTCCATTGGAGTCTTGTTTCCCTTAATGCATGCACATTGCTTTCATGGTTGAGTGCTTGTTTGAATCTTGAAGCTACTTCATAAAAAATATGTGAACATAATAATAACGTGTTACATCTATTGTAAAACCAAACCTAAAAATCCAATAAGTTAACATTAATTAATTTTTTAAAAATATTTTAAATACTAAAAAAATTAATAAAATTTAGATTAATAAATTAGGACTTTTTAAATTTGAAATTTGAAATATGTTAGTGATAAAATGAATAAACTTTAAAAAAATGAATTTTAAGAACAAAAACTATGTTCTTGCCTTTCTTGTATGACTATTTAAAAAAAAATTAAGTAGAACCTCTTCACTCCATTTCTCACATATCCATCCACTCCTAAGATTGGGCTTCACCTGGTACACTCTATAAGAAGGGACTAGGACATGATGTTCATGATCTTAGTTGGAGATAGATGAGATATAACTAGATTATAATGGAAGAAAAACACTCAGTATGTGAAAATTTCGTATTAAAATGAACAAAAAAGAATTATGCATGTGAAAATGGAAGATCACAAAGAAAATGAATAAAAATTCTATGAATAAGTGACACAAATTGAAACTGAAATAAAATCATTTTTCTTTGTTAAAATTACTAAAGCATATTGAATACATAAGATTTGTAGATTTAGTAAGAGAATGGAATATTTAAAATGTGATAGCTGAAAATATTGTGATAAAAAGAATTAAAAATATGAAAGTTACAAAGTAAATTGTAAATATCATTAATATTTACTTTCATTATTGCAAGATACTACCAATGAAACAGATTTCCCAACGTTTGGAATCCATCTACAGGACTATTTTTTATTTCCACAAAGAGAAGATTTATAATATATAAGATCACTCTTGATGCATGACCTTCTATATTCCATGAGTTTCTTTCGACCATTTATTTTTTCGTTATGCACAATAAATATATTTCTAAGCATTACTTGAAAATAGTCCATTATCCTTGTTTAGATTGCTATGATTTTCTGTTATTTCAATCATCTCACATGTTTTGCACTTACTATGGGACTCAATGGAATATCATCTATATTTCCAGTATTTCCTATTCCATGATAGTGATCACATGCTTTGAAAAAATCCTTAATTTACTTGTATAGTTTTTCCCACCACATACTTGCTAATAAGATCTTGTGTACAGTCACGTCTCTTGCATAGTGCCCTCCAACTATTCATCTATGCACTTCTTCCATGATATTTTCATGCTCATGCTCTAGAACACATCTACATAAGACCTCATCTCTACCCATCTTATATAGGTCTCCTCCATTGAGTTGATAAGGTGTTACACAGATAGAAAGTTGTTTCCTTTTCAGGGTCTTCATTCCTTCTAGCGCAAGCCAAATGTAAAGAATGCTGCAATATCCTCTAAATCAGATGACACACAGTTGATCCTAAAGAGTTGTTCAAACGTATGCTTTGAGCATCCTCGCAAGAGTTAATCCTTGATAAGTGATCACGACCCAAGTTTCTCTTTCCTGGCTTCACTATGATTGTAAAATCAAACTCTTGAAAGAGATGAATCCAATGGAATATGCCCCTTATAAGACTAGTTTAATGACCAAGTGCTTCAATGCTATGTGATATGTATAAAAGATAAATGGTGTTACCAATTACTATATGAACTTGTGAAGCACATAAATCATAGATAATGCCTCAAGCTCTGTAGTTTTATAATTTTGGTCAGTTGGCATCAAATTCCTACTTGCAAAACAAATATGGTGATCAACATTTCCTTCGTTTGGTTGTGTCATATACTACTCCAATTTCCACACTAAATGCATCTACATGTATATGGAAAGGCTTATTTTAGGAGGGGAAATTTAGTATAGACATAGTTGTTAGTATCTCCTTCAAGGTCTCAAAATCTTATTGTTACATGTCACCCCAATAAAATTTTCCTTAGGACTTTAACAATTCTTCCAAAGGTGCGGAAATCTTGGCATAACCCTTAATGAAATTCCTGTAGTAGCCAGTGTGCCCAAAGAAACCACACACTTCACTCTAATTTTTTTTTCTCTTCCAACCCTAAAATGATTGTAATCTTAGTTGGGTCTACCGATAATCCTTCCTTACAAATAATAAGCCCAAGTAATGTACAAAAGGGGGTGGAAAAAAAATACACTTCTTGATGTTTAGAGAGATGCTAAGTTTCCCGCATATTTCAAACATCAATCTAAGGTTGTCACAATGATCTTTCTCTATCCCATAAATGGTCCAATCATCCCAATAAACTTGCAAAAACTTATGAATAAATCCCTTGAATGCTTGAACAATGATGCATGAGAACACCACTAATGCATTCTTTAATCCAAGGGGTATGACGGTAGATGCAAAATGTCCCCATTCAGTTGTGAAGGTGGTATTATCATGATCCTCACGTGCAATGCGTACCTGATGGTACCTTGAGAATCCATTTTTGAATGAATAGATTTTGTTCCTTACAATGCCTTCAAGGATCTCTTCTATGAATGATGTAGGAAAAGGGTCTGTGACACACGAAGCATTGAGTACCCTGTAGTCAACACATATCCTTATCCACCCATCCTTTTTTATACTAATCACCATGGGGATTATCCATTCAAGTTCAATAGGTTCAATGATCCCTGACTTGAGCATATTGTCAATCTCTTGTTTTACCTTCACATGCAGATTTGGATTCATCCTATAATGCCATTTCCGAATAGGTTGTGCCCCATTGTTAACTTGATCTACATCTCACCTAGTGATGGGTGCATACCATTTAACTCATGATAAACCCATGTGAACAAATATTTGAAGTCATGCAACATATCAATAATCTTTGCCACTTTTGGTTCTGAATAAGAATAATAATCACCTATTATTGCCTCTTTAGGCATGTCCTTAGCCCCAATGTTTACATTTTTAGTCTTCATAGGCACAATGTATGTGTGTGCCTACTCATCTGTGGAGTCCAACACTTTGTGGTGCACCATCAGTGTGTTTATACATAGATCTTAAACTCCTCATCATCAATGAGGTAGACCATCTTTCCTTTTTCTTTCTCTTTCCAAGCGCTCACCAATAGTGTTATATTCTGTTTCTATCACATCCTTATGTTCCTCCATCTCAGGTTCTCCTAATATATAAATAATGAGTTCTTCATCCTTTATGGTGTATCATAAGGTAATGAAATTCATGATCTACAAGGCTTCATGCTTCGGTGGTCTAGTGGAAAAATAGCCAAAAGTATGAACAATACCTTCCATCATGTCGCGCACCAATTTGTAGTTTGTTTCTTTAACTCAGCATGCACATACCAAGCATGCACAAATCCTCACAGAGTGTAGTAAAAATTTATGCACACACAAAGAGGGTGGTTAGCTTCTTATCCTTGTGCCCAATTTCTATCACAAAACTTGTGAATATGTACTAAAATAGGGGTCTTACCTTCATAATCCTCTACGAATAAAGAAATATTATTCCTTTCAAACCTTTTCAAAAGGCTACGTCGACCTCACGCTATCCCAATATATTATCTCTATGTGTCACCCACCACTTTGTAACTTACCCTAACATACCTAACACCTCCTAACCACTTTTAACCTATCGTAACCCTTTTTACCATAACCATCTAACTCCCTAACCACACCTAACCTCTCCCCTAACCATTTACCCTCATCCCCATACCCGAAATCCCCATTTTGGAAGTGGTTGAAACCACTTCCAAATGGGTTTCTCTGAATTTCCTGGATCGCCAATGATTCTAACAAATCACTTGTGATTATAAATAAGAGCTCAAACTCCTGTTTTAAGGATCTTCAATCTCAATTTTCAAAATTGCGAGAAAAATTTGTCATTCCAATAATCTCCAAGCCTTGCAACAAGACTTTGCCACTCCAAGGAAGCCATAACATCATTTTGTGGCAGTTTGAGTCTTCAAGACCCTCAAAACCTCTTCACATTGTCAGACAAGTAGATCAATCATCACAAACTCAACCAATCTCTGTAAGCATTTTGTAACTTTTCACATCAAAGGTAAGCTCATATCTTTTATTCTTATTTCCATTTATTTATACATCAAAACAAGGAAAAACAATCATTTTAGTCTCTATTTTTAATCAGTTTAACATTTTTTCAAATAATCAATATTTCATAGGAATCACCCACAATTCCCTCAATCACCAGTGATTATCATCTAATCACCTGCGATTTCATTAAATTTAGTTACCATCTTTATCAAATCATTACATTTTATCAGTTATTATCTATATATCTGGACTTAATATGTTTTTGCAAGATGTATTATGTTGTAGATGACTATTCCAGGTCAATCCCATCCAATCACAAGCATATACGATCTTTTGATCATCCAACAACCATTTGTGTGGGAGAAGTTTGACATCCTCCATGAGCTCACTTTGTGCACCATCATATTTGCACCAACCCTCAAAGACATCAAGGAACAATTTGAGATCCTTGATAAGATACGACAAACAACTGAAGATTATTGGTATGATTACTTTGAAGATCTTCAGATCATTGCCACCACTAGCTTGGGCCACCTACGAAGTAAAAAGATCTTCCTTTCCATCTTGAGTTCTACCTTCCTTATCTTGTATCATCCATATTATCATTATCTATCTTACTATCTTTATCAAACTCACTTAATTGTATCAAAATGAGTTGACATCCTTCAAGGAAGTCCCTTTGGATTCCTGGGATTGGCCTTTTCAGAGAAACTCATCATCCTATTTATCTAATATCTTTTTTTAGTTGTCTTTGCTTGTAGGTATCCTCACTCAGCGAAAGGAGGAACGTTTCTTCATTTTCTACATTCCATCATCCCGACATTGTGACTGTCAGCATATGTATCACTAAAACCTGTTATTTTTGAGTTTTAGGTACTTTCAACACTTAATAAAATTTACGGAAAACTACTTAATACATTCCTGGCATGCCCAGAGAGAACCTTGTTCCTTTTATTTTTATTAAATTAATTTTTAGTCATTTTTGGCCTCTTCTATGTAATCACCAATGATTACAATAAATTTCCTACGATTCTAGTAAATCATCCATGATTTCCTAAATCAATGACGATTTATGTGGATTGTTCTTGATTACTCAGTCAGTTTGCCTTCCATTTAGTTTTTATATTTTCCTTTCTATGTTTCATCTAACCTTACAGGTTTTCATCTCTGGATCTTCTATTTCTGCATTCAAAATAAAGCTAAAATAAAAATGAAAATAAAAAATAAAAAAATCACAGGTACATGTTTCTTTTGTTCATCATTTTATTTTCCAACATTGCATTTGTTTGTTTGTCCTCATCAAATTAACATTTATTTTTGGATCTTAAAACAAACCTTCATATCTGCTTGATCACATAGTTTAATTAGGGGTTAACAAAATTGCATTCACTTAAATCCCCTCACACACAACCAAACCACATAAAATACAACTTGCATTTAAACATTCCTACCCAGGTGGACCTACTTGGATTTCATCACCAAGAGGATAAGCCGACTCGGTGTTCTGGCCGAGTATAAATAAGCTGGTGGGTGGTATATTGGCTAAGCACCTGACACCCTTATCATTGTGGGACCATGAAGTGAGGGGGTAGGCCCCAATACCATGCCTCATACCAACACCAACACATATTTGGGCCTCACGTACCTTTGGGGTATATTGAGGACTCCATCCTTTAAACATCACCTAAAACCAGCCATAGATTTCCATTTCCTAGTACCTCTTAACCATTTTTCACATTTCATCTTTTTCTAAATTAATCAAGATAACAAAAATTCTCTTGTTTGACTTGTCTGTGTGTTTGTAATCAACCATCTAGTTTATTTTTCTTTCTAGTGATTTTTTTTATTTCATGGTCCTAACCTGACAACACTCTCATCTACAAAACTCTGAAAACATGGTTGAACATTTACAACAATCCTTAAAAAAACTCTAGTCTCACCTCAATGACATTCCACGAATCATGAACCAACATCGATCACCCTCAGCAACTGATCAAGAACCTCCACACTCTCCTACTAGTCAATGTTCCACATCAGAGATCCCCGATCCATCTATTCCTCATTTCTTCAACACTGGAGATCTAATTTTCACTAATATTTTGGATTAAACCCCCATCACCCTTAATGCTTACTTAGCCACCAAGGGTGTCCTTCAACAATCCACACCTGAACAATGACCTCTTGTCACCAATGTCACTTATGAATTTTCTCAAATTATTGATCCTAACCATGAGCTAGTCATCCAACAAATCTACATCCCTATTCCACTACTAGTGGGTCAGAAACATCAAATCCCACATCATCGATCCCCCATCATCACTTTTGATCTCAATGTTGTTTCTTCACAAGATACAACCAACCAACAATCATCATCCTCACTAGATCTCTCATCTGGCTCCTCCTCCTCACAAAATAACATCAACACATCTTCTTCCACCTCTATTCCTCTAGTATCTTACACGATCCAAAAACCTCATGTAAATTGGGTAGTCATCCCACTTAGTGTGTCCCAACCTATTCCTTCTCAACAACCCACATCATCCATTCAAAACATGGTCATGTCCATCCCAATGTCGACACCCCTCATTAATACAAGATCTATCTCTAATGTCCACCCTTCTTCACATCAGTCATCAACCACCCTTATTTCAAAAATCCCCTCTCAATACATACCCCAATAATCCCATCCATTTATTAACACCTCCATTCCAATACTTCCAACACCATACCCATTCCCTTTTCCAAAACCACCATCTCAACCTTTTATCCACACTTCTATCCCATCTCAACATATACCCCAACACTCACAACCCCTTTTGACACTTCAATGCCCATCCAATATTAATACATCCAACCCTCATAACCTCTAGTTTCACAACCAACATACAACATTCCCATGAGTACTCCCCTCCAACATAATATCCCTCTACCGTATCAACCATATCAAAAACCAAACCCACATCCATATAATCAACCAAGACCTTCATCATTCAATCCCCAATAACCACCATCCCAAATGATCCCTTAAAGGCATTAATGAATAAGATCTTTAGCCTTGAAGCTACCTCTATGGGTCCCAAGAACATGTTATCTTACAACAAATTTGTAATGAACCCATCCATCCTTCTAATACCATACAAAGTGTACCCTCCACATTGGGGAATCCATAAGTTCCTTAAATTCTATAGAAAAGAAGACCCTCAATAACACATTTGAGCCTTCCATCATGTCTGTTACCTTATCACACATGACCAAGACCTCATGTTGAGAACATTCCCATGTCCCTAGTAGGGCCCGTATATTAGATTGGTACAAAAATATTCCCCAATACTCACTCTTCTCATCCTTCACATATTTGTACCAACTTTTCTTAAAACACTTTTCAATCAACATCGCTCGTAAAGTCACCATCATTGACCTTTACGCCATCAAACAATTTGAGGATGAATCTATTGCATAGATTTCATCACCTGTTGGAGGGGTGTTATTAATCAATTATCTTTCTCCCTCCCACAAAAAAATTAATCGAGTTATTTTCTCACTCTTGTGCCAAACATATATCATCGACATTACAAATTCAATATTTTCAAATTTTGACAAAGCCTTCACTATGGCTCACAAACTAGAACTTCACACCCTTGAGGATGATAGGGTTAAAATCAAGATCAAAGAATCCTAAACCTGAATCCTCATTCAAACCATCCTCCAGTCATGAAAATATCCAAAACATCAACAAACACAGTTTCGTAAAATACTACTTCTAAAGAATGTTTGGATTCTCAAATGCACATGTGCCCTCAACGTAATTATATGCACCATTGGTGAATCTTACAACACGTGAAATTTTTGATAATCTCTTAGCTACATGTATGATCGCCCTTCCTCCCATCCATCCTATCGACACATCTATTTCAAAACCCTCTTGGTATCGAGAGAATGATTACTGAAAATACCATAGGGTCAAAGGCCATGACATCGAAATGTGTCGTTCATTCCAAAATGTCCTTTATGACCTTATCGACAAAGGTGAATTACAACTGGATAACCCAAATGTACCTCTAAATAAGAACTTAAACATTTTTAAATAGCCCTTTCAAAACTATTCTCCCTTCACTAGTTAACCATAGTCTAACTTTGTTCACTCTCATCATACCATTAACACGATCAAAGATCAATCATCCACATCTTCAACATCTAGTGCTCCTATCACAGAAACACAATCCCAATCATTCACATCCTCAAATGTTTCTTTTCACAGAAACAAAAAATGAATCATCCACACCATCTACACCTAATGTTTCTACATCCAGAAGCACCTATTGAATCATGTACTTCTCCTAGTCTCACCTCTGAAAGACCAAAAATCTATCCACATCCACTGCATCTACTTCAAACCCATATGTGAGCTCTTCACAAGCCTTGGAAAAGAAACCTATAATACAATAAATGAAAATCTCCTATGATGACCATGTCACCCAACATTATGTTTGTAATCTTAAGAAACTCATTACGTAAATGCCCATCCTTCCATCCAAGAAACTAATAATCATATCACATGATCATCCAACCTCCTCAACACATAATCCAAAATCCATGCCTTCTATCTTGGGGCCACACCCCTCGTCAAAATTTTTAGTCACTATTACAGATTCTAAGATCGTTCCATCAACTAGGCACCTAAAGGTGTCACAAAAAATGATCCCTTCAACATCAACATATGCATCATCAAATGAATACCAGTTCCCTTGACCTCAACCTCAAAAGGACACTATGCTAAAATTCCTGAAAATATCATCCAAAAATATATCATAACCCTACCTCCTCTCAAGCCATCTAGCATCTCGAGATGTGGAAACCTTCCTCAGGTACAATTTTGAAGCATTATGTGATTATCACCGAACACCAAGACATTATACTGAGGACTACAAAGCCCTCCATGCAGTGCCATTCAAATCCATTGATAATAAAGGTATCCTTCCCCCATAGATCTAGAACCATAAAATCCTATTAAAATAACCCATCAAACCTTTAAAACCACAACATCCAAAATATCACCATCTACATCCAACAAAGGCAAAGGCCTCTTCCAAGAAATCCCCACTTCATCAAATTGACGTAGTCTTCCAAGGCTAAAGTATCAATCCTTGCCACAAGTCCGTAAAAAGGTCCCAACCCACCGACTCAATTTGCCACTTTCATACAGAACACCATTATTAAACAATTTCATCAAGCTCCACTAAATAATTCCCTCTATGAGATTGTAAAAACCTCACCATAACAAAGATAAGCCATGATTAAAACACTTTAATCTATATCAGTACCCTCAGATGATCCACATCCCTTTACAAATTTAGTTGACACACTTAAAATGTCTGTTGTCATTTCTTTCGACATCTCCAAAATACCATTTTGTAACTCTTCTCATCAAAGAAGAGTTAGAACATATTCTTTATACCAACTTCATCCTACCCATTGATTATCCAAAATGGGTTTCTAATATTATGTCTGTAACCAAAGCCTCTGGGAAGTTGCATATCTATGCATATTTTTGAGATCTAAATCTCACTTTCTCCAAAGATGACTTTCCTCTCCCGAACATCAACCCAAATTTTGATCTTACCACCGACCATGAAATTATCTCATTTATGGATGAATTCTTTGGATATAATCAAATCATCATTGCCACTGAAAATCAACACAATACGTCCTTCATTACTCCTTAGAATACTTTTTGCTACCACATCCTGCCCTTTTGACTTAAAAATGTGGAGGCCACTTACCAACATACTATGACATACATTTTCCACAATATTATCCACAAAAATGAGACTATTTTGATTAATTCTTAGGAAAATCTAAGAAACATAGAGACCATCTCATTGTCCTTGACACAATCTTCACTTATCTTATCCAATACTTTCTTTTTCTCAACCTTGCTAAGTGTGTATTCATTGTTCTCACTAGAAAACTATTAGGGTTCATTGATTCTATCAGAGCCATCAAAGTAGAGCCTACTAAGATCAAGGCCATTATCGAGATGCCACCTCCATCAAACCTCAAATAGCTTCATATCCTTTAAGGTGGACTCCAATCATTTTTTTTTGTTTCTTGTCACAAATTTTAGACCATTAGCAATGATTTCACCATCTCCTTCATAATGGTGCACACTTTAAATGGGATCACAATTGTCAAAAGTCCTTTAATGATATAAAAAAATAACCTCTTATCAACACCTGTGCTTATAGCTCGATGCAAGGGGGAACCCTTATATCTTTACATATCTACCTCTAATCATGCCTTAGGTGATATGCTTGATCATCAAGATGAGAAAGGGCATGAACAAGTTGTTTATTGTATAAGCTGCACTCTTCATGACTATGAGACCTATTATACTGAATCCAAAATGTTGTGTTGTTCCTTCCTTTTAGTTTGCAACTTCCAATATCTATAATTATCTACTTAATCATAAAACCTACATTGTCATCAACTTCAACCCTCTTAAACCCATGCATTCCAAATCGTATCACAATGAGCGTATCACTCAGTGGCACATGCTCATCACTGAGTTTGACCTTGCATTAATCTCACAAAAATCTATTAAAGGACAATCTTTTGCCGACCAGCTCATTGTAGCTCCTCTCTTTGACAATTAACTACCTTATGAACAATTCCGTAACGAATCTATCAACACTATGGATCATGAATACACTCTTATTAAAAGAATTCTCTTCTTTGACGGATCTGAGTCCTAGTAAGGGGGAGGTGCTGGTATCATTATCATACCTCCTTAGTGGAATCTTATCCCTCTCTCTTTCAAATTAAAATTTAAATGCACTAACAACATGGCATAATAAAAATCTCTTATATCATAGGCCTCCAAATTGCAATCATACTCAGTTTTCAAATCTTGGACATCTATGGAGAATCACAACTCTTTATATATATCAGATCAAAGGAATGTATCAATGTAAAAATGAAATTATACAAAAATATAAAACCATTGTGAAATTTCTCTTAGAATCCTTCAATCTTTACACCATCCAAACAGTCTCACGATTTTTCTAATAAATTCATGGAAACCATCACTTCTCTTGCATCACTCATACCATATCAACTAATAATTCCAAATTATTTGTTTTTGTACATATAATTGACCATCCATCCCGTAATAACGAACTTCCATCCATCAATCTCATCGAAAAAAAAAAAAAAAACATTTGGCATACTTAGACATTTGACTATCTCTCAGAATCTAAAATTCCCTCTAACATATATAAAAAGGCTAAGCAATCTTTTTTCAACCACACTCCCTGATATGTCATCGTAGGTGTGTTTTATACAAGTGCAGATTCGAGGACCTCTTGTTACGATGTCTCATATCCCATGAATCCACTAAAGCTATTCCAGAAGTCCACGATGATATATGCAGTGAACACTTTAATGATATAGTTTTCACTAAATGTGTCCTACAACTGGGATATTAATGGCCTACCCTCAATCAGGATTATTGTGCACAGGTCAAGAAATTCATTAAATGTTAACAAAACTCTAACCTCACCCACATACCCAATTAGTTTCTATATCCTGATAAAGATCTATGAGACTTCTTACGATGGGTATTTGATCTTACAGGTCTCATCAATCCCTATTCCTCACAACGACATCATTTTATCATCATAGCTACCAAATATTTCACTAAATGTGTAGATGTTATTCCCTTGGTCTCTATTAAAGTGAACAAAATTGATGTAACCTAGAATTTCTTTTGAATAACCCAGGCATGCTGACACATCACTCAACACTATGATGAGTGCTCACCAGAAAATCACAAATGTACTAGGTCCCTCTGTAGAGATGTTTATACAAGATGTTAGCATGATGATATTTAAACATATTCAGATCAATAACTAGTAGTAAACAACCCATAGTGCATAAACCAGATCTAGACCTTAGATTATATGAAAGACAAACTAAACAATAAGTATAATAATATCAACCATACAAGAGCCAAATTAAGTTATGTCTAATGCCATTATCTAACCAATATATTCCATTGCATTAAAGAATGTAAAACACATAAGCTTCTTACAGCTTCTTACACTATATCAATATCTCCATGAGTTATGTGTGAGTCAAAACCAATAGAAACAACTCTACAATAATTCACCACCACACTAAACTACAACAAATCAATGCATATTTATAGGGGTGGGGGACTTTCCCTTCACCACCCATACACTTCTCAAAATAGGTCACATGCTGATAATAACCATGTGCCTTTACACATAGTATGCACAACATGCAAGTGCTCTAACAATAGATATCCTATAGTTAACTCCAAGTAGAAATCCTATTATTAGTTTAAATTATGCATGGTGCTTATCTACCGTTTGTTCCCAAAATACCATTGCACAGAGTGCACATGTCTTCATCTTTATGTGGGCTCCACACGTTATATCTAAAAATAGTCCTTATCCACAAAAAATAGCTAAGACCCGAGCCAAAGTGTTTTGGCAGCACATTTCCTTTCCTATCTTCCTATTCCTTCAAATGCACCTTTTTCCCACATGGGTACATCCTTCATGCGTCTTCTCCTTAGAACAAACATTCTATCTACTCAACATTACCCCACACTAAAGTAAATTTCCATCCCAACAGCAGAAATTATTTTTAATGTCTCTAAAAGCGGATAAAGAATAAGTAATGAGCCATAATGGCCATAAAACCCTCGTACAAAAGAATGAAATTGGTCCCCACAGCTACCCTCTTCTTTGACTGGGAAGGATATAACTCGTGTTATATCCAGTTCATGATTTCAGCCTCCAAGGTCTTAAAAAGCCAAAACACACTAGCGCGTTCTTTGTTTTCTCTAAAATATTAGTGGCTATGGCACTACAATTCGTCTTGAGTGGATCTTTACATTATCATTTTGTAACACTCAGGGAATGCATTAGCACATTACCTAACAACATTCCTTCCATGAGATCCATCTTCTATGGGGTATGGAGTTTCCCAATCTCATCAAGGTTGGGATCTTTCAAACCAGTGGATCCTAGGAATGTGTACAAGGTGCCTCACACTTTTGTTTTAAAGCAATGCATCAACCTTTCACGTGGTGCACCCCAAGTGTTTCATGCTTTAAAACATAATACCTTCAGAAATTAATTGTCCTCTACTATAGTTCAAGATCCTTATTATGGCTTGATGATTCCACATAAAAATTTCTAAAATATGGTTAGATTTAAGTCAGCTCATCTTTCAATTTGTTTGGAGAAAAGCCTCGTTTTCTTGCAAACTTCTATGCATAACAATTTGGTGCACCCTTTATGATTTTTTCTACTTCTTGTTTAAAAATAGTTTTGGTGTGGGCATTCTAAAATCCATGGTCCATGCATCTAATACCAAATTAACAAAATGATTTTTTTTCGTCAAATTTATGGGGGTGCATAGCATAAGATATTTTCTTTTAGGGATACTGTGAAATTATAGATGAGGCCTTGTTTTAATAATGTGATCACCAAGCATCCCCAACCAATACTAATGAAGGCCTCATTCTAGTGGGACCTCTTCTCATGGTCCTTAGCTAAATTCTTTTAAGTGTGCTATCTCTGTAGTCTTATCCTTGTTATAAAACTTCAAGTAATGTGCTCGAATGGTGGTGGGGGGGGGGGGGGGGCACTTATCAATAGGTTCCTATCGTTTTTACACTAAGACAGACATACCTTTTGTGCGCACCAGGCATTGTTGAGCATGCTCAATCTCAGACCATTTTTAAAAAAAATGGTAGAAGTTTAGATTTTCATGATTCCTTGAACTCTGTGGTTCCTATTCTTCACTACTGTGTGAGACACGGGAATATTTGAGCACAGGCATGCAAAATTATTTGATTAAGTTCAAGTTCCATATGAGTCTGCATGGACTAGGATAGTTTCTTCCTTGTGCATGTAGTAGTTATATCTGGATCCCCATCTTTGATCCACTTACCCATATAACTACTTTCAGGCCCACAATGCTCTGAAAATAAGCACTGGCGATGTTTCTCATGTCTTCATCAATATCCCATAAGTAATGAAAGGATGACATGATTATTCACTATGTCCTCTAATCTTTTTTACTCTAAAACATCCCTCTTAGGAACCTAGGCACTAGGGTTTGGAGATGGCCCTTCTCCTTTCTGAGTAGTAATGTGTGTGTTGGGTGGATCACTCCACAGGTCTTCCAACTGCTTAGCGGATTCTTACCCCTTCTCTCAGAATCATTGGTGGCTCATGGAATCCTATTTATGCTGAGTGATCTTTTACATCCTCAAGTTAAAGCTACCCGGTTCCTAATTGTGCTCATCCCTTGACAACATTCCTTCCATCCTCACCTATCTTTTGCGCTATCAAATTTCTCAATCTTATAAATTCTATCCTTGTGTGGATCCTGGGTTGTTACGAGGGCCTCACACTTTTGTTTTACTAGTACTAACCTTTCCCTGTGCCCAAGTGTTTCATTCTTTCATTGTCTTCAGAACTTCATTGTTCCTCTACTATATTTCTGATCTTTTTATGGCTTCCTTGACACTACACATTCTATTGTGGAGGAGCTTGGTCAGCTTTCTTTAGCTCATATTTCAAGGTTTGGAGCAAAGCCTCGTAAGTTGAAACTTGTCTAATAATATTGGCACTTGCTCTTATTGCTTATTGTGTAGAATCTTTTGATGTGGGAATTTGAATTGTCCCGTCATCTAATACTAAATTGACCAAAGTGTGCAAATAATGCATAACAAAAGGAAATTTTTAGGAACCTGAGATTCTAGATTGAGGCCTTGCTTTAATAATGTGATCACCAAGCTCCTCAAACATGTTAATGAAGGCCTCACTCTTTGCCTCTTCTCATTCCTCATTTTCTTTTAAGCGCGCTATCTTTGCAGTCTTATCCTTGTTATCTTCAAGTAGTGCTCAAATGGTGGCAGCCTTATCAATGTTACTCCGTGCCACCTCAATAGATACCTTGACCAAGGCATTGATGACCTACTCATCAGACATTATAGGTATTGTCATGTGCCTGCTCTGTGGTGCCTTCTTCACTCTGCATGAGACACATGAGTCTTCACACACATCAAAATCTGGTTCATCCATATGAGTTTACATGGACTAGGATAATTGCTTCCTTGTGTGTGTAGTAGCCATATCAGGGTCCATCATCTCCCACCCATACAACTCTTTCAAGTCTACAGTACTCTGAAAATGGGCATGATTATTTTTCTCGTTTCTTCAGCATAGCCCATATTAGGGACAACATATTCTTCACTTGTCCTCTCTCTTTTTGTCCTCGTCCCCTTAGAAACTTAAGCGTCCAGGGTTCGGATTTGGCCCTTCTCCTTCCTGAGTAGCAATGGGTGTGCTGGGTGGCTCACCCACAACTTCCTCTGCTTCTTTCACCCCTTCCTCATTATCTCTCATCTCCTCATCTTGGGCCTCTTCTGCATCTTTCAGGTTGAACTGGGGTTCCTGGCGCGCTCTCCCCTGACTCCTCCTCATTATCTTTAAGCTTCAAATTTCTTCTCTTATGTTTTCTTAGGAATTTTTTAAGGGGAGAGTCGAGGTGACCTTCGTAAAGGTTGGGATGTCCTTGCACCTTGGGTTTTGGTTCTTTTGAATACCCCTCTTGAACTAGTGTTCCTCATGGACTATGTTTATGTACAAGTCTTCCTCTTCTCCTTGTTGTTGTGGAGGAGTATCTATGCACTCACTTTCTGCTTTGTCAGTGGGCTACCTCTAACCTCTATGGTCCAAGCCTCCACTATCCTCATTGATTTCTCCTTCATCATCTTCCTCTAAGGTCGAGGCAGGGTTTTGAGCTGCCACATTTTCAACTGTATGCTTGCCTTTAGGTGGCCCTGGGAGCATGAACTTGTTCTCCACCGTATTGGCCCTTTTCCAATCTAGGCTTAAGCTAGATATAGATAAGCACTACCCCACTGTCCCCAATGGAAAAACTTACTGGCTTCATACTTATAACATCAGAAATAAGCCTCTCAATGTAGGTAGATTTACCTGGATAAACATAAGTTTTTCTTAAGGTATGGTAGTCACAGTCTACCTTGTCTGCATTGTAGATTAACCAGTGTGTGTCAGTAAACCTGTGTATTGCTTCCTGGAAGAATCACGTTATGAAGGCGTATGGTAGTTTGCACCAGGGACTCCATGTCCCATCCTTCATTGCGAACCGCATGATGCAAAAATGTTGATATACCGCGAATTGCACGACCTTGCCCACCACTGAGGGTAGCTCCTTTGGAATACGCCATTCCTCCTCAAAGGCCACATGAAGTTGGTCATACCATAACTCCTCCCTTTGCTTGAACAGACCACTCATTGATCCTTCACATAAATAATTTTCAAACCTCTCTACGAGGGACTTATTTTCCATGGGGTATTCCCAGATTTTGTTGTTTGGCCCATTGGGCACTCCAATTTCTACAAACACAAGTGATAACAGGACAACGCCAAAACTTATCTTCTCACATGTGCATGGTTCCTCAATGATTGTATCTTCTATGTATCCTGCTAAGTTGTAAACTTCTCCTTGTGAAATCTTCTTAGCAATGTGTAGCCACATGGTGTTCACTTGTGACCACCTTTCCTGATCATTCAACTTGGTGAGTAAGTGTGTGGCTACCTGTACCATAGGGTACTTCCTTAACTTGTAAATATCCATCCCACGTGGACCCTTCATATATCCCAACTCCTTGTTGGTGGTCATGTCAATTGCCTTATCAGTTAGATCACTGCTAACCTCTATCCCTGTGCCCTTTAATCCTATCAACATAGCAATTAAGGGTGCTATGATCCTCACCCGCCCCAACAAAGTAGAAGAATTCCTCATGGACTCTACTCATAAGCCACTGGTATAGATTCTCTGGTTTTCCAAAGTATGAGAGTTTGTGTAATTGGTACACCCCTACCTTCTTCAGCAACTTCTCTTTAACATCGTCATAAATGGCATGTCATCAACCATTCGCTTGTTGGTCTTTCTATTCAACAATGCATCCAATTCCTCCTTGTTCTCAGTGGTGTGATGTTTGTAGTCACACACCTTGCACCTGCGGATATGGGAATCCCAATCCCATCTAATAATTACTTCTTCTGGATACTACATTTCTGAAAAATTACTTTCGGGAGCATCCTCGACCTCAGTTTCTACCTTCTTCTTCCCCTTTGTTCCTTCTCCAGGTGCTTTCCTCGGTGCCATGATAAGACAAAGTTGCATCTTTTTACCTCTGTCGAGCAAGATCCCGTGCCCTAGCTCAAAATCGTGTGCCCTAGCTCCTTCTCAACCATGGAATTTTTTTTCTTCTTCTATTTGCATGCTTATGCTTTTCTCAAACCCTTCTCTAATGAGGATGCAAGCCAATTCTGTGCACAAATCTACTCTCCTCGCCTGGTTTCATAACTCTCTACACCTCAACATGTTTTTCTTAGTTTGGTCACAACTAGCTCGCTCAAATACTCATGATCACAAAGGTAGGAATGAACCCGCATCATGTATTGATATAGAGTTGGGAAAATTTATCACATTTATTGCTCCTTTACCTACCACCGATCCTCTCATTAATTGACCATTTTCCCAATTTCTGCGCAATACACCTATGTGCCACATCTATAACCTTCAAAATGCACCTTCCTACCTTTTGGCTACAGACCTCCTTCTGTGCGCTTCCATGCACCAAAGTACCTCACCATTGTGCCTTCCTCTAGTAGTTTTTACGGCCGCAGCTTACCTCACGTTATATTGTGCATTCATTCGTTTCAAGTTATGGTCTTCTTTAGGAGCAATTTTCTTTCTAGCAGCACCTTTCCATACTATCTACACTTTTTAACAAGAGAAATCACCTGTAACAATATTTTCTTATGTGTACCCATGTTTGAATGAAAACCACCCCACACCAAGGGTATGTGCAGTCCTCTGTGCATAAAAACACTTCAGATTGTGATCATCTTCTGGCGCGCAAATGCACTTATTACACAAAACACTGAACTAAATTGACAAAGCATAGTGACGAAGAAGGAAACACATTAAATGAAATACAGTAAGGGAAATCTATACTAAATGGCAATACTGCCTTATTACAAACACCAAGAAGGATTATTTATAGTAGGGCTTTAGCCTACTCCCGTTGAAGTAACCGGGTAACCGTGTTCCATCAAGCACCTCTAACTGGAAAGCACCTAATTCAAGTATGTGAGTGATAACATACGGTCCCAAATAATGCACCTTAAGATTTCCTTTGGTGGCGCAGAAACTTTGAATCATAAAGAAGCACCATCTACCCAACCTCAAGCTTCTTGTCCTTGATGTGTCTATCATGCCATGCCTTTTTGTCTGGCCTTTTCTTGCTTCTGACTCCAACATGTTATGGCACGCCTCTCATCCAGTTGTATTAATTTTTCAATTCTTTCTTCCAATGCTCGCTCATCAGCTAGACCTCCCACGTGTGCAATACACAAAGAAGGTAACATAAATTCTATGGGAAGAACTGTTTTTGTGCCAAACACCAACTGAAAGGGTGTGGCCTTATTCAACCTTTTGTAGGTTGTTCTATATGCCCAAAGTACAAAAAAACTTTATCATCCCAATCTTTCCTTCCAACATCACAATTTTTTGTCAAGGTCTGGCTCAATATCTTGTTGAAGGCCTCAACAATCCCATTTTATTGAGGGTGATAGGGTGTGGTCTTGTGGTGCGTGACCATAAATTCATCCAATAATATCCTGATTGTCTCATTCAAGAAATGTGTTCCCCTATCACTTGTCAAACTCAACAAACATCCATACCTAGTAAGAATATTTTCCCATAAGAACCTTGTTGTTGTAGCCACTATACAATCCTTTGTAGGTGCTTCTTCTGCCCACCTTGTAAGATAATCTATACAAGTGATGATGTAGCACAATCTAGTTCTATGTAAGTATGGGGAAATAGGACCCACAAAGTATATTTCCCATTTTCAAATGGCTCTACACTAGTAATAGGACTTACAAGAATTTCATCTCTTTGCCTAGGTTTTCCAAGGTAGTGACAGTGATCACATACCTTACAATACTCCTTGCAATCCTTGTACAAGGTTTCCCACCATAAACCAATGAGTAGAATCTTACACGCTGTGGTGTCACCTGCATAGTTTCCACCTACAATACCACCATGAGCCTCTTCTATGATTCTCATGCACTCATTCTCTAATACACACCAACACAATAATTCATCACGTCCTAGTTTGTATATTTCACCAAAGATCAACATGAAAGGTACGACATGAATTGAAAATTATTTCTTCTCCAAGGATTTCATTCCTTCTTGTGCACCATACATGTGCATAAAAAGACAACAATATCCTCTAATTTTGATGGTGCATGTGGCACACAGTTTAACCTATACAACTGTGGATCTGGCATTGTATCTTCAATTGTCTATGCATCATCCTCTTGATTGAATTCTTGATAAGTGGTCTGGCCAGAATTACTTTTCCTGGCTTTACCATGACTGTAAAATTAAACACTTGGAATAAAAGAACCCATTGACATATGCGCCCCTATAAAATGGACTTATTTACCAAGTATTTCAATGCCATGTGATCTGTATAGAACACAAAAGGTGTTGCTAGCAAGTACTATCTAAACTTATGCAACACGTAGATCATTGACAAGGCCTCACACTTTGTAGTTGTATAATTCTGTTATGCAGGAGTCAAATTTCTACTAGAAAAATAGATAGGATGATCTATAATACCTTCTCCAGGATGAGCTAATACTGCACCAATGGTCATGCCAAAGGTGTCCACATGTACATGAAATGGTTGGTTCTGTGAGGGAAAGCCAAAATAGGTGTCGCAGTAAGCCTCTCCTTCAATGCTTCAAATGTGCATTGTTGAGGTTCTCCCCAATAGAATGTCCCTTTACCTTTTAATAACTCCTCTAAGGGCACAATAATCTTAACATATCCTTTGATAAATTTTTTGTAATACCTTGTGTGGCCCAAGAATCCATATACCTCACTTTGACTGGTAGGCTCCTCTAGGCCTAAGATAACTATAACCTTGGTTGGATCTACTAACAAACCCTCATTGCAGATGATATGCCCTAGGAGAGTTCCAAAGGGTGTAGCACATACACACTTCTTGATGTTTAAAGAGATGCTTAACTATTTGCACCTCTCAATCATTTATCGCAAGCTATCACAATGATCCTTGACAAGCCCATATACTGTCCAATCATCCAAGTAAACCTGCAAGAATTTGAGAATAAAATCATAGAATGCTTGAACCATAATGGGTGAAAATACTGCAGGTGCGGTCTTCAGTCCAAAGGGCATCACCGTGTATACAAAACTTCCCCATTTAGTGGTGAAAGTTGTTTTCTCTTGATCCTCCTTTGCAATTCTTACCTGATGATACCTGGAGAATCCATCTATAAAAGAGTAAATTTTGTGCCCAGTAACGCCTTCTAATATTTACTCAGTGAAATGTGTAGGAAAAGGATTAGTCACACATGTAGTATTCAGCTCCCTATAATCTACAAAAATCCTAATCCAACGATCTTTCTTTATACCGATTACCTTGGGGCTAACGCACTCTGATTCTTCTAAGGGCTTAATGATACCAGATTTCAAAATCTTATCAATTGCTTCTTTTACTTTTACACTTAGGTTAGGTTTCATCCTGTAAGGTCTCTTTCTAAATGGGTGCACACCTACCTTTAACTTAATATTCATCTTGCCCAAAGACTCATGCACTCCCTTTAACTCAATGGTAGCCCCTAGGAAATAAGTCCTGCAAATCACGTAGTAACTCAATTATCTTAGCCACCTCAGAATCAAACCAATAGTATCCAATTATGGCCTCCTTAGGTTCAAATTCCATGTCAATGTTCACTTTCTTCATCTTCATAGGTTCATGATAGGCACGCGCCTTCTTATCCACACTATCTAAGACTTCATGCATACACTCAGAATCATCTATTTCCAAATTTTCTACTTCTTCCTCATCCACTATGTAGACCATCTTTCCTTCATCCTTCTCCAGGAAAACATGCTCAAGTAGATTGACATCTGTCTCATCTACTTCATCAAAATGTGCTCCTGGGTCTACCTCACCAAATAACTCCTGATTGATTTATTCAGGATTTGAACTATCTCCCATAGTCAATCACTCCATAACTTGTAATGCTTATTTCACTAGAGGTTTAGTGGAGAATTAGTCAAAAGTCTATCATTTCTGTAGTCAAGTCTTGCCAATTCTATTCTCCCTATGCAGTTCCGCATAAACATACCAAGCATGCGTGCAACCGTGTAAAGTGAAATAAAGTTTGTGCACCCACAACGAAGGTGGTAAAGCTTCCTACCCCTCTATCCATGGTGCTGAACAGGATGATTTCCATGATATGTGTAGATTTGAGTAGGCAGATTACTCATGAGAAACCGGGTTGTTAGAGAAATTCTCACTTGATTCCATTCTATGAGATTATCCCTGTGAACCATCCACCAACACATTGTTTTCCCGTGCAGGGTATATACTAACATATTTCTTCTGTCCGCTTGATCCTTCCACTATTCTTCCATGACATATAGGAATACCTCAGGATTTCCTTCGCTAGTGTATCGAGGTACAAGGTTGTTACTTATCCTCCTAATACAACAAGGTATGCCTCTGCATGTAGATATGCTTCTTACTTTGTGCCCAACCATATCATAGGTGTCGTGCACCCAATTATCATAGGCAATACTTGTAGTATCTGTTATGTTAGAAAAGTAACACCCTAGGATTTGCACATTACAAAACCCTACTCTTGACTAACATGGGATTGTCTCAAGGTGTGGGACCCTTTTCAATGAGAAAAAGCTCCAGAGAAGGTTGGTTCCTCTACCTATTATAATGCTAAAACTACTCCTAGAAAGGGAAATGTAGTTATTCTAACACTAACCTAGAATTTCCAAGGGACCAGGGAAGAAAGAGATGCATAAGATAAAACTCCTAAACTAAGGGAGGCGATAACACCAAAACAAGACTAGAGAGATTCCTAGTGAGTGAAAGTGGAGGAAAATGGGGAAGAAGAGGGTAGAAAAAGTGCCATAGTCCCAAAACACATTCAAACCTCTAATTTCATGGAGCACAATGAATTTAAACCCTATAAAGGAACATAATATGCACAATATACCTAAAAATATAATAGAAGGAAAGAAATGCAATATAAATCAAGCTAGGGAAAGAAAATCCACAAAACACTAATTTTATTGCTTAAAATGATGCACAATCCATTACAATATAGGCACAAGGAAAGAATCCTTTGGACAAAATGCATAAATTTGAGGCATGTACAGCTCACAAAAGTGTTGGAACAATTTTGGCAGAGTTCCTTTACATTCCAAAATGTCTCTCCCTCCTAAATGAAGGGGAAATTACATATATATAGAGAAAAGGAGCTACCAACCGACATCTTTCATTAATTTCCCATATGGAGGTATGGGAAACCATACCAGTTTGCGTTCCAATGGTAATTTTCTTGCATGATGAACATGGGTACCATACCTCATTAATCTAGTTGTTGAGATACCCTGTATAATTTCATTAATGTCAGGCCATATTAGAAACTCCTTGTTGATGATCAATAAGTAACCACCAGCTGACGCCCGAAAAGAATGGGGTAGTGTCCCACCATTGATGAGGGAATGATTGTCGCACATGATAAGAAGAAATATTTATCACATGACAACAAGGGAAGGTTGATGTGCATCAAGATAGAAATTTTCACACAACAGGAAGAAAGTGGTGACGCATGTCAAGAAGTGGAACATGCGAATGAAGAAAGTTGGTGACATGATGTCAAGAAGTGGAAGGATGTGAAGACAAGAAGAAATTGGTGACAAACATCAAGAATGGCAGTTGACACAATAAAATGAAAGTGGTTGATGCATGTTACAGAAGTGGCAATTAACGCATGTCAGGAAGGAAGATTTTCACATGTCAACATGAAGTTTTGACACATGACAGGAGGAGGAAGCTGAATCATGGTTGACATGTGTCAGAAATTTTTATTGATGCATGATAGGAAGAGAGGCGTTGACGTGTGTCAAAGAAAATGGTTGACACATGATAACAAGGTTAAAATTCATTTTTCCATCTTGACCATTAAAACAAACCCAGATCCAAACCTTCATCACGGCTTGCAAGCTTGCACGAAGATACTTTGTAAACTACTCCCCATTAAATATCAATGCCCAGACCTTCAGGTTAATCCATTTTGCAAGGGGGTGAAAATATGGATAACAATTTGGTGACTTACGGGGTGATCTGCCTGCTAGATCTGAAAGACCAGTGATTTTGCATCTATTGGGCATGGAGTCATTCTGATTGCTGAAACTGGTCTGATGCTTGAAACCTCTTAAACCTCTAAAACACTGCTGGGACATTATTTCATCACCAGACCTTTCTTGAAACTGGAAAGTGTAATAACAACAAAGCACAACTATGTACAAATAACAAAATCATACATATCCCAAATGGAACATGCAGAGAGTGCACAAGCACTTATCTGAAAGCAAACCTAACTACAACAGAACAATGTGCTACAAGCACTTAGAGGAATTAAGAACCTAAACTAGTATGTACAGAAATGAGATTCATCCTTAACAACAATGCTTTAAGTAAATCCCATTGACTGGAATATGTAATTATTCTCCATCCAAATTTGAAAATTAGAAAGCACTATTTTCTTTGCACACCTAGATCAGGTAAGGGCCACTCCATATTGCTTCAAACTTGGAGTATCATCCTATTTTGGCTCTTTCTGCATCCCATTTCAAAACTAAGTCTCCTTCTTGAAAGGCTTTTGTTTTTAGATTTTCTGTCAAAGCTCATCTTGATTTGAGCTTGGTCCATCTCCATTATTTTCATGGCCTGGTTTTTTAGCTCTTCTAGCTCCATGAGTTTTGCATACCTGACTTCAATAGACTGGAACTTAAACAACTCCAACTGCTTGATAAGCTCCAAGGATGGTAACTCAAGGGATATTGGTAGTCGTGCTTCCCTTCCATAAACCAACTTGAAAGGGGAATAACCAGTTGACTTCTTGGGAGTGATTCTATCAGCCCACAAGGCTGATTTCAATTTGGTATGCCAAGTCCTCTAATTTTCATTGAGGGTTCTTCTTATGATTCTTAGCAAGTTCTTGTTCATGGACTCTACTTTCCCGTTACCCTGGGGGTAGTAATTAGAAGAAGTTCTCAAATAGATGTCATTTCTAATAGCCAAATTAGATATCTTTTCTCTAATGAAAGCTAAGGCATTATCTGATATTATAGTGGAAGGAACACCAAACCTTGTTGCAATACCTTCATAGAAATCCAAAATGCTGGCTTCATTTGCTTCCTTAAGTGCAACTTATTCTATCCACTTAGTGAAGTAGTCTGTGGTTGTAAGAATCCATTTGTGACCTAGGCTAGAACTTGGATTGATCACCCCAATAAAATCCATCCCCCATTGCATGAAAGGTTGTTTAACTGAGATAGGATGGAGTGGGAGGGCTACTAGCTTCTCTTTACCTATGAAGAAGGCACACTTCTTGCATTTCTTGATCCATGAGTAAAAATCATTGAAAATATTAGGCTAGTAATAACCATCCCTCATGATTCTAATAGATGTTGATTTTGGGGAAAAATGACCACCTGCCTCTCCATCATGAAACTCATGCAATACCCTCTCTATCTGATCTATCTTGATGCACCTTAGGAGGACACCATTCACATCCCTCTTAAACAAAATATCATATACAAGAACATATGGGATGCAATGAATTCTGAAATACCTCCTTTTGGACTTACTCAATCCTTGAAGACTTTGATCCATTTGAAGAAAATATACAATATCCTAAGTCCAAAAAAGAATGGGTATGCCATCTGCATCCTATTCTTGATTATCTTGTAACACCATAACATTTTTTTCCTCCTCTCTTATTTCAGCATGTTGGTTGGAAGCTAGTTGCTCACACAACCCTTTCCCCCTAACCAATTTGGTCACATTTATATCAATATCATACTCCATGACCTTGGTTATCCAACCAGATCTCTTTTCATTAAGGTCCTTGTTTAAAATAAAATATTTTACACCAGCATGTGAAACTAATAGATGAATTATGTTGTTTGACACTAGATGCCTGAATTTCTTTAAACTTCTAATCACAGCAAGGACATGCTTCTCAATGAATGAATATCTCACCTCATAATCCTAAAGACCTTGGCTGAAGAATGCAATAGGATGCTCTAGTCCTTCTTGATTTGGTTGTATCAGTATGGAAGATATTGCATTCGTGCCTCCAAAAGCATATAAAATGAAGTCCTTCAAGAAATCTTGATTAATGAGGGTTGGAAATTGTGTAATGTCTTGATTTATGGCTTCAAATATTTCTTTTCCTTCGGTAGTCCATTTGAAAACCATGTTCTTTTTTAACATCAGTGTGAATGGCTTGACAAGATGGGAAAAGTTAGGAACAAACCTCCTAACAAAATTAATTTTCCCCAAAAAACTTTGGAGAGCCTTCTTATGACTTGGAAATGATGTGGCTTAAGAGCTTAACTCTTCTAGATGAACCCCTCTTAAGACATGATGTGGCCTAAGAGCTTTTTCATGAGCTAGGAAAGACACTTCTTTGATGTAAAGACACTCTAAATATCTTGGAATACTTTTCTGAGGTGAAAGAGGTGACTTGCTATATTTTTGGATAATACAGTAATGTCATCTAAATACACAAGAACTATCTTATTGATCAGCCCTTTGAATGGCATATCCATTTCCCTATAGAAAGTGGCTCTAACATTTGATAGTCCAAATGACATCTTCCTATAATTATATGTACCCCACTTCATAGTGATGGTTATATTGAATTGGTCTTCATCTTTCACCATGATTTGATTGTAGCCTGAGTAGCCGTATAAAACTAAAACCTTTCTGATCCAGCTACTACTTGCAAGATTTTCTCCATGGAAGGAAGTGGATAGTGGTATTTGAGAGGGGCCCTATTTAAGTTTCAAAAATCCACACATAACCTAATTTCTGCATTTTCTTCCTAACTGACACCAGATTTGCTATCCACAAAGAATACTTGATCACTGGGAAGATGATGCTTGCCTCTATGAGCTTGTTCAATTCCTTTTTCATGAGAGGCTCAATGTGAGGGTTTACCGGTCTTTGCTATTGTCTATTGGGTTTACGATTCTGGATCTAGCTCAATGGTGTGTTGTGTAGACACTAAAATTAGGTCACACTCCCCTTTTGTCCCTCGACATATAAGCACCCTTTATTACATTTACCTAGCCATGACCCCCTTAACCCCATTAATATTAATTAATTAATTTTATTTAATTAATGCATTATCCTCACTATATTTTTAATTTAAATAATATCTACACATACAGCTCACTTAGACACCTCACCAAGCCAACTCAACCTAAGACCTATTCTTAGCAAGTTACCATAACTAACTAAGACTTACCCAAACCCTAAAAATCAATGCCTACATTCCCTCTAACCACATTCCCGCATGCTCACAAGAAGCTCCTAGTCTAATCCGTGGGATAATGACACGAGATCTGATAAAATCAGGAGGATCTCCCTAAGTTTAGTAAACCTAGGAAATCCCACCATGACTAATGTCGGTTATCCCTAACCATCACCGGTTAATTCGGACCACCATCGGTTACCCCTTTTAACCCCTAAACAACCTTATTCTCAAGGTTGGAACTTGGTTGGAAAAAGTTTGGGAAAACATTGGAAAAAGTGGATGAGCAAGAACACATCTCAGAGAGATAACACATCTTTAGAGAGTAAAATTCCAACAAAAAAACTCACATCCAAGGAAGGAGATTGAGTATCTTCTCCTGCACAACCATCCCAACCACTATCTGATCTATCCAAGCAAAGAGGAGTGTGCATGCAGCCCATGCAAAATCTTTTCTTCAGTTGGTAATCACTTGCAGCCTTCAAACCCATCATCAGCACCTCCATCCTTCACACACAGACCTTCAGGAACGAAATCCAAGTAAGTATAGTGTCATACTTATTTTTTATTTCATTTCATCATTATTTTATCACCCATTGTTTATCTTGCTCCTTATTGACCTTCTCCAACATTTTCACCTCTGTATACCCATTCAAATCTTGTAAAATCCTACTTCAACCACCCAATACCTCGTCCTGACCAACCAAAATTCTTTGTACAATCAAAAAGGAGACCAAAACCCTGTTCTGTGACATTTCCAAATCTCACAGTAACCGGCACCGATTATACCTAACCGTCGTCGGTCACCCTTGACCGACACCGATCTCTATGTTTTCCCACACAACCTTAAACAGAGACCTACCCACCTAATTTTAGCTCACCCTCACTACCTATGACCTACCTGAGACCTTTACTAGACCTGCAGAACCCAGAATCGAATCCGTTTGACATGTGGATTCTATTCTAGCTTAGCCTGTTAGATTAGATCTATTTTCTTATTGTGTTTTAAGTGAGATACCTAAATCATTTTAAAATAACAATAGGATTTACTTTGTTTATAGCATTAATTTTTTTAAAACAGTGGACTGATAGCCATCTAGGAAGTATCATACTTCCCGGATCTAGCTCACGCTAGGCAGTTCACTACCCATATTGTTTAATTCCTTCTGGTGGTCTTGTTTTCATTATAGGTAGTTCCTCCTAGCCAAAAGGAAGCTCTCATGGTCAGCTGTGGATTCGGAAGTCATATGCACACAACAACCCATCAACCGACATTTGAACAGGTATTCCTCCTATGCCCATTACCCTATCTGTTTCATCAACGATTCAAAGAAACAATCTAAGAAAAGGTGAAACATTTTGGCATGCCTGGTGGGACCCATTCGGGGTTCCTTGCATTTCATTCATTCCTAGGAAAACATTGTGTGTTTGTTTCCCTTCTAAAAAGTGTACACACTAATTTTCTTCACTGGTAATCCACATCTCCTTTCTATTTTCTCTAAAGGAAAATTTTCTTTTGGTGTAATTAAAAAGAATAATTTCTTCATGTTTTATGCATTATAGTGAAAGAGCATCCCTCTTCCTCTTCATCTTATTGTGTCATCAAATTTCACATTTTCGATTTGGGTTTTAAAATTATTACATTTCATTCTGATTTTCTGCATTAGCTCACATTAATTGAGGGAAACCTATACGTTGGATGTCATTACCAGCTAATGGTTGACAAACGAATCGTAGAAAAGTAATTCTATCCTTTTCTATTTCTCTGAGTCTTACCAAACCACATAAAAAATTAAAAATACATACATTCTTAAACAACATGTTACCTGGAAGAAGTTGTAGGTGATCACATGATCACGACACAGTGGGCACCCATCTTGCTACTCTGTTGAGTTATACTTCAGAGCGAAGCCCACCCCCACCATAACATACCTGAAACCTCACCTTTTAGATCTCCTTCTTTGTAGGAATCCTCACCAAAAACTCGTCGTCAGTCCCTAAATAGCATAAGCTAAACAAACATAATAGAAAGGGCACTCCTAGGATCACATTTTCTTAGTGTTTTTGATTGACGTGTGTTTTGAGGTGAAATATCACGTTCATCACTTTTTTTTGTTCATCCTTGCACACTCCTCATCATAGCTAGTGTATTCCAGCTTCACCTGAGTGTGCCTGGGCCATATCATCATCATTTCAGAATTCTGGGTCTGATTCTACATCATATTTTAATTCACAACCACTTTCTTTCATCACTATTTCAATTTCATAGTAACCATCATCGGTTACCTCTGACCGCCATCAGTTATACCCAACCGACGTCAGTTCCAAGTGCTTTTGCTAACCTACTCAAAAGGACATTTTCACTTCACTTTTTTCCACTTTCCATAGTCTCTGTCATTGTCATTTTTCCCATTGACATTTTACACATCCCCAGATTTGGCATACATGTTAGATTTTTCCTTCTGCCTCGCTATTTACTCATTATCCATTTTCTACAGTGACTGGCAGTAGTTACACCTAACCAACGTCAGTTTTCCCTAACCAGAATAAGCTAGCCTGCTTCACATTCCACCCACCATTTGTTACTTCATCCACTTTTTTTCACTAGATTCATCTATTCCTGTTGTTCTCTGTATCATTTACAGAGGAGCAGCCCTACCTAATCAATACTGGTTCACATGGTGCTGACCCGAAGACAAACAAATGCCCTCGTGTTCCACACTAGTTGCTAACCACTCCCACCTATTCCTTCACCACCTTCTATTTTATCACCAACCATGCATCCCATCCAGCCTACTAATATCAATATCAGAGACGAGGAGTTCGTACGACTCCTTGACCAGAACCCTGTTGCCTTGTAGTTTTACCTCTCCCACTCGTCCACTTGAGACACCTCGGGTTAGTTGATATATGGCATGCCTGTATGTATTCCCTTGACTCTCACACCCACTTCTGCATCAACCCCAATATGTGCCTGGGCTATGGCCAAATGAGCTTGTAATCCTGCCACCTGAGCCTATAAGGCTTCCACCTGACCATCTCTATCTCCATCTCCTCCATCTCCTCCATCTCCTCCACCCTCTCCCTCCACCATCTGGGCCTGTAAACTAGCCACCTGTACACGTAGCTCCACTACCTCGGCCTCTGACCCCTCCAGCTATGTCTACAGTATACCTATCTATGTGATCAATGTCACTACCTACCCCTATAGGGTGTCTCTCTGCACTGTCACGGTAGCTAAGTCTGGCTGCCTGGGTCTAGGTGGTATGGCTCATAACTGAGCCACCCACCACTGCCTATACCTATCTATGCATCCGGTGTCATCAATCCGCTGATCCACTAGCTGCTCCTCCTCTCCTGTAGGCACTGTAGGCTATGGTAGAGGGAGAGGCCTCTCCACATCATCTCTCCAATACTATGGGAAGGGCAGAGGAATATCCTGTACAAGCCCGAACTACCATCAGACTCTATCTACTGGGATCATCTCATGCTCCCTGACACTGTGACCCTGTATCCACCTCTATCTCGCTGGAGCTCAGCTATCTCCTCATGCATGTGCCTATATGAGGGGAATCCCACATATGGCCTCCAGATAATGTCCACTCCAGACAACCCCTCCAACAACTGCTGAAAAATGGGCCACATCATATGTCGGCCTATTTGACCTCCACTCTCCTGCAACTGGCACCCATCTCCTGTATCCCAACCACACACATCTAAGTGGGAATGCATCTACTTGAGGCATCCCTATTGGTTGAACTCAGACTATGTGCTCATAGGCCCAACAGTGTAGTATAAATGTACAACACAGGCTAAACCAGCGTAGCTGTCCATACGCCCACATCTCCCTATAAAGCTGCACCAAGAATGCTGGTGCCCAGGTGAAGCATGTCTCATGTACTATCATATCGTGGAGCACCCCCATCAGTGATCGGGGAAAGCGTCCACCCTCTGTATCAGGCAGTGCATAGCAACACACTACCTCCATCAATAAAACTACTAGCCTCGTCTCATCCGGACGGGCTAGGTACATCTCGCCATAGCTCAAGCTGGAGCTATGGAAGCTCAGCTCTGTCGCCCCCTCGCCAAACATAGTCCTGATCAGCTCCTCTGAGGCCTCAGAGGAGATAGAATACACCTAGGCCCCTAATATGGGTAACCTCAAAATCTGGAACATGTCCTCTAGGGTGATAGTCATCTCACCTGTCAGAAGGTGGAACGTGTTGGTCGCGGAGTCCCATCTATCGATGAGTACGACCATCAAACTAGGCTACCGAATAGCATGTCGATAGCACCGAATACCACTCAAGCCCACTACCTCCATGTGCTACAGCTCCACGGGTCGCTAGGCCACGCAAAGTCACCAATAGTGGCAGAACCCTGTCTCGCATGTGTAACTGCGATCGACCCTGCATCCAATCCAAAGCACAACATTAATCTACCTTTACCATGACCTTATTTATCACTTATCATTACCCACACCCTATTTTTTACCTTACCCATCTCAACCACCTAACCTACATCATTTTTTTGGACCCTTTTTGCCAAAATTTCTGACTGGTGCCAACTCTTCAACCTAAACCGACATCCACCTACTTGGTCACCCTTAAACCACACATCGGTCACCTATTTGGTGACCGATACCGGTTCACCTTGACCGACCATGGTTCCTTGTAACCGGCATCGGTCACTTGTTAGGTGACCAATCCTGGTTCTACCTGACCGATGCTTGAATTTGACCGATGCCGATCTGTCACGGAAAAATCCGTGACTTCCCAAACCCCCCTTTTTCTCCAACCTCCCACCTATCCCTTTTCATCCACCTACACTGACCTACACTACCCCAAAACCCCTACCCCACCCCACCTATCCAATTTCCTACCCCTCCCCCCCCTCTTTTTTTCCCATCTTTCCCCCATACCCGATTTAACTTTTTCCCGCCCACAAAATACAAACACCCACAAAACCCTACAAAAATTAATTATTAAACCATCTACTCTATCTAATTAACATTAAAGAGTTAGGTGCTTACCTCGTCACTATCACCGTCTCGGTGGCACGTCTGGCCACTATGCCAGTGGTCTTCGCCGAGCCCTCTCCAGCCTCTATCATCACCGTATATCTACACACACACTCTGAACCAATTGACTCCCTCGTGAAGATCTCATGGACCCGCTACTCACCAACCCAACCACCATCAACTCACACTGCCAGCTCACTGTCCCGAAACCTCCGGATGCCTTTCTCACTTTTCTCTCTTTTTTGTCCTTTCTTCACTTCGTAATTCACAAATGAATAATAAAAACGTGGATTTTTTATTTTTATACCAAACCCAACCTAACCGACGTCAGTTCCCCTCGACCGGCATCGGTCTTGTGCCCTACCTAACCATCGTCAGTTTTCCTATACCGACGTCAGTTATCCATGACCACCATTGGTCACGCTTACCTACACATTGCCCCTACTTTTCCATTTTACCCTATCCTCTACCTTGCTCTTTACCCCATCCAACCTTTACCCAACCCATTACCTTACCTTTCCTGACCTCATCATTTACTACCTCCATTTGTCCTCCTTTGGGGACTCCTTATTTTACCCTTACCTCGGCCTTACCCATGCCATGACATAGATATTTAGACCTGGACCATCCCTAGTGACCTTTGACCTCATGTGTTTGCTATACCTTGCGGCACTGTTACCTGTGTTGATTGACATGATGACCTTACTTAGCCTATTACCGTGACCATTTATCCTGACCCTACCTTTGGTGTACCGAACATACCTAAACGATTCCTGTACCTAACCTACGTTGTGTTTCCTGACCTTATCCTATACCTTGGATACCAGATTCACTTCAACCTTGTTTGGATAAACCTATCGACCTTAGATGATGTAGAGTTTTCCTGCTCTTCAACCCAGTAGCGTGCTACAGTTTATACATGTGCGTACATTTGACTGTTGCTACCTTTGACCCTGACCCATTACCTAGATTTCCCGAGTAGACCTTTCACTCCTTTTCCCTATACCCACTTACCTTTTCCTCACATTTACCTTTTATCAAACCACTCACCGCTTCAGCCTGCTGCCTCATCAGTTCTTGGTTTGAGGGGGATCACCTTCACCCTCACATGGGGCAACCACATCTTATTTTTGTTAGCGTTGCTTACCAATACAAGCTACAACAAAAAGGGGTAAAATGTAGACACTAAAATTAGGTCACACTCCCCTTTTGTCCCTAGACATATAAGCACCCTTTATTACATTTACCTAGCCATGACCCCCTTCACCCCACTAATATTAATTTAATTAAATTAATGCATTATCCTCACTATATTTATTATTTAAATATATTATTTAAATAATATCTACACATATAGTTCACTTAGACACCTCACCAAGCCAACTCAACCTAAGACCTATTCTTAGCAAGTTACCATAACTAACTAAGACTTACCCAAACCCTAAAAATCAATGCCTACATTCCCTCTAACCACATTCCCACATGCTCACAAGAAGCTCCCAGTCTAATCCGTGGGATAATGACATGAGATCCAAGGAAATCAGGAGGATCTCCCTAAGTTTAGTAAACCTAGGAAATCCCACCTTGACTGACGTCGGTTATCCCTAACCTGTCACCAGTTAAGCCGACCACCATCGGTTACCCCTTTTAACCCCTAAACAACCTTATTCTCAAGGTTGGAACTTGGTTGGAAATTGGGAGAAACATTGAAGAAATTGAAAGAACACATCTCAGAGAGATAACGCATCTTTAGAGAGAAAAATTCCAGTAAAAACTCACATCCAAGGAAGGAGATTGAGCATCTTCCCCTACACAGCCATCCCAGCCATGATCTGATCTATCCAAGTAAAGAGGAGTGTGCATGCAACCCATGCAGAAGCTTTTCTTCAGTTGGTGATCACTTGCAGCCTTCAAACCCATCATCAACACCTCCATCCTTCACACACAAACCTTCAGGAATGAAATCCAAGTAAGTATAATGTCATACTTCTTTGGTTTATTTCATTTCATCATTATTTTATCACCCATTGTTTATCTTGCTCCCTATTGACCTTCTCCAACATTTTCACCTCCATAGACCCATTAAAACCTCACAAAATCCTACTCCAGTCACCCAATACCTCGTCCTGACCAACCAAAATCCTTTGTGTAATCACAAAGGAGACCAAAACCCTGTTCTATGACATTTCCAGATCTCACAGTAACCGGCATTGGTTATACCTAACCGCCGTCGGTCACCCCTGACCGACACCGGTCTCTGTGTTTTCCCACACAACCTTAAACAAATACCTACCCACCTAATTTTACCTCACCCTCACTCACTTGTGACCTACCCGAGACCTTTATCAGACCTATAGAACCCAGAACCAACCATTTGACCTGTGGATTCTATTCTAGCTTATCCTGTTAGATTAGATCTATTTTCTTATTGTGTTTTAAGTGAGATACCTAAATCATTTTAAAATAACAATAGGATTTCCTTTGTTTACAACATTAATTTGTTTAAAAAGTGGACTGACAACCATCTAGGAAGTATCATACTTCCCAGATCTAGCTCACGCTAGGCAGTTCACTACCCATATTGTTTAATTCCTTCTGGTGGTCTTGTTTTCATTACAGGTAGTTCCTCCTAGCCAAAAGGAAGCTCTCATGGTCAGCTGTGGATTCAAAAGTCATACGCACACAACAACCCATTAACTGACATTTGAATAGGTATTCCTCCTACGCCCATTACCCTATCTATTTTGTCAACGATTCAAAGAAACAATCTAAGAAAAAGGTGAAACATGTTGTGCCAATTTTGGATTAAACCCTCTCAGATCCTTGTAGCTCCAAGATAATTAGATGTCTGAGAACTCTTGACAAATTTGTATGAATTTATATTTTTCTTGATTTGTGCTCACCTTGCCAACTTGGAGAATTTTACCCTCTTCAACTGAAATGGATTCTGAATCTTCCCTTTTTACCTTGAATATTTGTCTTCTCTCTCCGAAATTGATCATTGGGATTGAATATTGACTCTAGAGTCACTAAACCCTTTGGAAATTTGTTTGTCCGCAGATGTACCACTTTATCCCGATACTACTGCTCCAATTTCTCCTAATTTTTAATCGAGAACTCAACCTCCTCCTATAAGAAATTAATGATCTATTGATCATTCTCAAATACCTTCCAACTCATGTTATTTTCTGGTACAGATGGCCTCACAATTACATGAATATGTGGCTACACTTTATCTCTTTTAATACTGTCCACCACATTAAATGTTGCTCCAATTTCCGCAAGCCTGTCTGCAGCCTCATTATTTTTCCTCAGGTATGGCTTGAATATTGAATGCTTCAAAATCATCAATTTGATCCCATACCCAATGCTTGTAGGCTTTGAGAAAATCATTCTTAGTAGTATGTTTTCCCCTAACTTGGTTGACAATTAATTCACTATCCCTAAACACTTGTAGGTTTTGTATACTCCTCTTTCTTTCCCAATTCAATCCATACATAAAATCTTTATACTCAACTATATTATTTGAACAAGTAAAATAAAAACAAAAAGCTTAAGTAGTACTTCATACCTTGTGGTGGCAAAATCATTGCTCCTCCTCCAATGCCTTGCCTACTCCTTGAGCCATCAAAGAATAGTTGTCATACTTCATTATCACCCTTATCATCTGGTTTGGTGAGGCTAGGAAGAGGTGTGTTTTAATTGTGCAAACAATAAATTCCCAACTCAACCTCTTCTATTTCCTTGTATGGATCATATTCTGTGTCTTTTTTTCCCCCATTCATCAAGAGTCAAATCCAGGATGCCCCCAATATTGGTATCTCATTCCTGAGTGTTTGGGAAATCCTCTTGATCAAAGGTTGAGCAATTTGTGTTGATTGGGCTTGGTACATGAGGCTTAATATGGAAATTTGCAATAGGTTCAGAACTGGATTGTAGCCTTAGCTTCATACCTTGTTTTGAAGAGCATATGCGACCAATCAGCTGATAAGTAGCCTCCAATTTTGGTGGTGAAGTCTCTTGACAAGCACAATGCAAATAGTGGTGGCAAGTCAATCACTGATATATCCTGCTGAACTGTGACATTAGGACATGCATGTAATGTGAGGTTTAAACCTTTTATGATCCCAACAGTCCCCACTATGTCCCATCTAATTGTACCACTCCTTTGGAAACCAGGTCATATTTCAAGGCCCAACTGATCTGTAATTTGTTTCAGCATTACCGAAATGCTAGCCCCTGAGTCAATCATGCAATTGTGTACAAGGTTGTTCCCAATAATCAAAGATATATAGAATGGAGGAGGATTCATGTTTTTACCTTGCTGACCTCCATGAACTCCTTCTTTTGGAGCTACATTAGTGAGCACCTTCTCTTGATTCTTGGACAACTCATTTGATGCTGACCAATTTTCCATGGCTGCTTGTAACAAATCCTGTTGGCCCGGAATTTTCAATGATTCCCACATAGAAATGCTTACATTGGTCTTCTTCATTTGATCAATAATGTTAAAAGGAGATGGATTATCCTTCTTTTCCCCTTACTTGGCACATGACTTTCTCCTGCACATGGGCTACTACAACCGGTACCTGAGTTGGCTTAGAAGGTAGTTTGGGCTGATTTTGAACATTTGGGGCTGCACTTGGATTACTAATACCCTAAAGTGTGATAGAAGGATTATAAGTACTTGGATTAGATGACTTCCCTTCCTCTATATTCCTCTTCTTAGACCTCATGTTGGCTACCACACTTTGAGAAGGGGACTGATTTATTCCACATAAATCCTCAGCTTGCCAATTCACAAGTGTTGTCTCGTTTGGAGGTGTTTCCTGATTAGCTACCTGTTGCTGAATTTCTTCTTAGTTTGGTTCTTGAGGAACACCCATCATAGTCACCATCAATGCTTGATTTAAAGCACCATTGAAGCATGTTGCCTGATTGTGTGGTTGGCTACATGGGAAACACCATTCATATTCTTGTGCTATGTTGTTTTGAGTTGGAACCAAGGCCCTAGATGTTGAAACTGCATTAGGGTTATATGCTTGGAATGGCTTAGCAACTTGGGGTTGTCCTTGGTTCTGGTTAGCAGCTTGAACAGGTGGCATTATTTGGCTGATATGGAGGTTTATTGGGTTGGAACTGAGGCTGATAAGGTCTAGAATTTTGAGCTTGTTGCCTCTTAAGAGTTACCAACTCGTTTCCTAAGTTTTGTAATTGTTTCATAACCTCTTGGAGTTCATTTGAAGGGCTAGAAGAAGAAGTGGAAGCTTCATTTGAACTCTAATTTCTTGGAGCAGGGATGGGGGCTATTGTAGGTGTTTGATTAGGATTAGGATTCCCCATATTTGGATAGAGAGGCATAGGTGGCCTAGGTGCAAGTTTACCAGCTTGAATTAGGAAATTCTCAGCTCTAATGGCTATGGCATAGGCATCTGGTAGGGTTATTCCTCCCATAGATTGTATCATAACAAATATATCAGAATTTAGAGCTTTAAGAAAATAGAGAAATGCACCTTCAGCTATTGGTCTGACCAGTAATTGGGATCCTCTCCCATGTTCTTTGGAATCTAGAATTGAAGTCTATCATTTTCTCAGTTGGTGCCCTTTTGATTGTAGTCATCTTCTCCAAAAGGGATAAGTTGTCAGCCCTCTCCCCAAACTGGCCATAGAGAGTTGTGCACAATTGATCCCAATTCTGAATTGATCCTGCTCCCTCTTGAACCACTACAATATTTTCCTTTGAAAGAAGAAGCCAACAACTTGACCGCAACATCCATCTCAACAATCTCATGTATGGCACAAACATTTGCAATGTCTTGAATGTGGTCAATGGGAGTTGTGTGATTTTCTCCAATGAAGTATGGGATATTCTTTAATGTTGCTATCGAGACCAAATTTTGTGCATTAATGGAAAGTGGACTTCTTCCTGTTAAATTTACATATGGGTTTGAGGTGGCTGATTTGGTGGTTGTTGATGAGCCATCCTGAGTGGCCTTAGAACCCTAGTCAATTGGAGAAAGGTTCTACCAGGTGGAGGTGTGGATAATGTTATTTTTTATGTAAATGGATACCTTTGTACTCTTCTTCCTCTCCTTCCTCTTCCTGGAGATAACTACAAGTATTCAAATATACCTTCTTCTTTTGCTCTAGAACGGGTTTGCACTCTTCTCATGAACTTGATAAACTTGGGCTACTGAAACCACTAGATTTGAATGATGGATTCACTATATGTGTTGTTGAAAAGCCTCTAAAGGCTATAAATTCACCAAGACACACACCCAATCTTGATAAAAAAATGAAAATATTGACTTTTGTCCCACCAGGCGTGCCAAAACTGTTATGTCAGAAAAGTAGCACCCTAGGATTTGCACATTACAAAACCCTACTCTTGACTAACATGGGATTGTCTCAAGGTGTGGGACCCTCGCAAATGAGACAAACCTCCAGAGAAGGTTGGTTCCTCTACCTATTCTAATGCTAAAACTACTCCTAGAAAGGGAAATGCAGCTATTCTAACACTAACCTAGAATTTCCAAGGGACCACGGAAGAAAGAGATGCATAAGATAAAATTCCTAAACTAAGGGAGGTGATAACACAATGAAAAGCGGGTGGAGATATTCCTTATGAGTGAAAATGGAAGAAAATGAGGTAGAAGAGGGAAGACAAAGTGCCACAGTCCAAAAACACATTCAAACCTCCAATTTCATGGAGCACAACAAATTTAATCCCTAAAAGGATATAATATGCACAATATACCTGCAAAATATAATACAAGGAAATAAATGCAATATAAATCAAGCTAGGGAAAGAAAATCCACAAACACTAATTTTATTACTTAAAATGATGCACAATCCATTACAATATAGGCACAAGGCAAGAATCCTTCACAAAATGCATAAATTCGAGGCCTGCACAACTCACAAAAGTGCTGGAACAATTTTGGCAGAGTTCCTTTACATTCCAGAATGTCTCTCCTTTCAAATGAAGGGGAAATTACATATATATAGAGAAAAGGAGCTACCAACCAACATCCTTCATTAATTTCCCATACAAAGGTATGGGCAACCATACCAGTTCACTTTCCAATGGTACTTTGTTTGCACGATGAACATGGGTGTCATACCTCATTAATCCAGTTGTTGAGCTACCCTGTATGATGTCATTAATGTTGGGCCATATCTGAAACTCCTTGTTGATGGCTGACAGTAACCACCGGCTGAAACCCAATAAGAACGGGGTGAGTTTCTGCTGATGAGGGAATGATTGTCACATGACAAGAAGAAATTTTTGTCGCATGACAAGAGGGGAGGTTGCACGTGTGTAAGAAAATGCTATGATCGCTGTGACAGAAAGAATGTCAATGACATGATAAGAAGTGGTGCAAAACGTGGAAGGTAGAATGATGCAAAAAGGAGGGGATTTTTTAACAAAAGTTATGTGTGTTGACAAGAAGAAAGTTGTGACAATCAAGAAGAAATGGATTGATGTGCGTCAGGAAGGAAGTGGTGATGCACATCAAGAAGTGGCAGTTGATGCACGTCAGGAAGACAAGGTTGATGCACGTGTCAGAAAGAAAGGCATTGATGCATGTGAAGGAGGATGGTTGACACATGGTTTATGCATGTACTAGGAAAGTGTGATTGACAAGTGCATAAAGAGGGGTGTTGAATATACGTCAACAAGAAATGGTTGAAGCATGACAAGAAGGTGAAAATCCATACATTTTTCCAGCTCGACTATTAAAATAAACCCAGATCCAAAACTTCACTATGGCGTAAAAAGCTCCTTGAGATACCCTGTAACTTGATCCCCATTAACTATCAATGCCCAAACCTTAGGTTAATCCATTTTTCTAAAAATAGGATGACTTTATAGTAATAGAAAAGGTCCTCCTCAAAAGGATAGCCAGGTCATTAGATGCAAATTACTTACTGGGTCAAAATTTTCATTCGAAACAATGGAATGTGGTTGGAGGAATGCTGGTAAAAAATACAGTGATGAAGGAATTTCCCATCTGTTAACTGGGATTAGCACCACTCATTCTTCCTTGTTCTCAAAACTATGTCATACCTTCAATTTCCATAGATCAATCATTATTTTTCATAACACCAAGGGCGTTTGAGTAGATTTGGGATACTTTTTTATCTCAAGTGCTAACATACCTCAAAGTCCTCATTAACTTGGCCCCTTATAGTTCAGTAATTTGGATGCATCCTTTAAAAATCCTATCCAAAGTGGCCTTAGTTTTGATTTTCCATAAACAATAGATTAAGAGGATGGTTGTAATGGAGGTCTACCCATCTGCACCAAGCATCTTAAAGTAAGCACACGTAACTTTGGTGCACTATGTCAATCAATATATTATCTCAAAAGTCATCCATCCACAACAATATTCAGGGTGATCTCCTTGTCATAATCCATTCACTATTCCAGGGGTTAATTAACATGTAGGATCTTCCGTCATTTCAATACAACTCAATGGCTTCATTGTTTCAAATGGTTTAACCAATTCCATAGTAATGGAATAATATTCTCCTAAGGCGAATAGCATCTTATATACATCTTTAGATCATCAACATCTGATTGGACAATCTCCGCAATTATCCTTCTTTTGAGTCTCAAATTCCCCTGACTGCTTCCTTTAAACATTGTATTCACCTTGAACTATTTCTAAACACCTTATGGTTTCTTTGATAAAACTTCCTTCTGATGTGTAGGATCTGGGTATTTGCATGTAAGACTCTCCATCCCTAGTAATGGTAGGCTTTTTTCATAACGCTTGATCTTGTCACGTGCAACTTCAACGCATGTAGTAATTGTTAGATAGGCACTACACTTAGGATCTGATGCTCTCCTTTGGCATCCATTGGTGTTCCATGGCACGCTGTATTCTAACCATCCCTTCACCCTTGGAATTTCTGGTTTCATGTTTCTTGCTAAGATGCTCATACAAATCCACGCAATCCTCATAGTTATGATTATTTCCAAAAAAGAACAAGTAATATTCTGAGGACATTCATGCCTGTAGTGGTTAGAGATCCAGCATGTATAACATGTTCCATGAGGAAACTCCCCTTGTCCACCATTATCGCCTCAGCCCTTAAATCTCACCATTGGTATGCTCTACCTCTTGTGGCAACATCCTTCAGAGAGACCTTCATTCATGATAGTGTATCACCCTTGAGTGTGATTATTGCGTGCCCACTTTTACCTTTAGATTCATTCACAACCCCTATCTATCACAGGCCAATATCAATGGCATCATGGATCTGATCAATTAATGTGCAATCTTCGGTATTGTGAATCGTGGAGTGACAAAATCTTACAGTAGCAAGATATGTTTTTCCTCGATGGCACTTTTTAACAATAGGAACAACTTGATCATGGTCTAAATCATCATATCTCATAGTCTAGCAACAATGAACACACTGATTTGTAGGGACAACTATCCTTAGTATGTCCCTCCTGCCTCACAATCTGTACACCAAATCCCAATACATGTCTCATGCATGGAATTGGTCAATAGTTTTTCCAACTTCTTTTCCATAGCTGCAATTTGAGCTTCAAGGAATGGGTTCACTGTAGTGTCTATACTTTCAACTGCCTCAACACAAAACACTGATTCAATCACTTTGCATGGATCTAGTTATAAGTATAATGTGATAACACTTTCTGGGAAAAGGTGTGATTAAGCCTCTGACGAACCACTATGCATGCATGCTTGTATGAATTTTTTTATCATAAGAAAGTTTGGACAAAAGCATTTTGAAATGGGCATCATATTCCTAAACACTCTCAGTAGTTCCCTTCTTAATATCCTTGAGTACGCTTATACTCACTTCTTAAACTCAGGGATATTAGTGAATATCTTAATGAAATCATCCTGTAACACTGTATAATTCAGGATAAGTTTGATCAGGGTCAAAATTCTTGTACCAATTATGCGCGTGTCCCTACAATGTAGTTACAAACTTTACTTGCCTTTCACTCAAAATCCATGATCCATTTTGCACACCACATTATCCCACACATGTGCAATGCTCAGCAACATCTTCCATTCCCCTATACTTTGGAAGATGAAGTGACATCTCAATATAAATATTTTGGGGTTTGTGAGGACCATGCCCACTGGATCTAGAACCTGATATGTTACCTCTACCTCTAGACCCACCAGAACCAGAGCCACCTATGCCCCATGATCCTCAAGGCTTGTATCTGCAATAGGAAGTGAACTAGAGGATGTACTGATTATGTCACAACAGTGGTACTAAAACTGAACTCCTACATGTTTGCGAGGTGTTACTATTCCCAGAGGAGAGTCCAAAATTCTACGTGCCTCAGTTTGTGCCAATAACACACCTGAAAAAGTACCTCCAAATAACAAGGAAGACGTTTTATCCCGACCATATATGTACTTGATATTTGATTCATTCTTTTTCAACTTTATTCCCAAACTAGGTTGTTGACTACTCACTTATCTAGAAACTGGAAAACCAAGCGTAAGGGCTAAGTTTCCAGGTAGATTCAGATGCGTGCCTGCATCCCATTTCATTTTTGCTGGCATGCTCTCATAAGAGGTGGAAAAGGGTTCCCTGTCATGCTTACCCAAATGGGGGAGTTCCAAATGCTCTAGCTCCACATCCTCTACATGAATTCCAAATCCTTCACGAGCCATCTCTCTCCATAATGCCATTCATTCTACAACCTCCCACATGCTTCTCCAAGCTCCCTCTCGTACACCTCCTTGAACGTGAGCCACATTTCTTCTCTTTTCCTCTCTACCCCCAGGTCCGCCATTTTTCACCAAACCTACTCTTTCCCTCACGCGTGTGGTGGGGTTTAGTTAGCTTCTCTTCTAAGTTCAAGGTTAGCATCAATATTTTGATCACCAGTGGAATTCCTTGTAGATAGGTTCCCCTAGGATAATGTAAAAACTGAAACTCAACTACCTCTAGAGGGAAAGAATAAGTGGAAATTGAGTACTCTAAAATATAGCTATTTGTGAACACCATGGAACCAAGTGTCCATAATGTGCGTCCAAATCAAATTAGCATCATAGTGGGCCTGAATTATTTCTATGTCTAGAAAAGTGTGAGAAACCTCAAATCCCTTTTATATGCATAAGCAACTAGCTACTCGTACAACTCTATCGAAAAGATAGTAAAGAAACTTTCATATAAAAATTCATACAAGTTCTACTCCACCCATGTGCGTGTGTCAAATCTCAAATCCAGTTCTGAATATCCAAGCATATTATTCTTCAAGATCTACTATCCACTCCTCAACACTTGATAAGGTCAACTAGTACATCTTCATCACAGAACATCATGAAAACAATTGTAAAAGAGGTCTCAACAATGAAACAAATGATGCAGACTATTATTTACTTCATGAATAACCCAAGTGCGGCTAACACATCACTCAGCACTATGTTGAGCACTCACCTGAAGCGTAAAAGTTTTGCACCAGGTCCCTCTTTAGAGTTTCTTGTACAAGATGTTAACATGATGATATTTAAACATATTCAGATAAGTAACTAGTATAAACAACCCACAGTGCATAAACTAGATCTAGATCTTAGATTATATGAAATAAATAATAATTATGATAAGATTAACCATACAAGAGCCAAATTCAGTTATGTCTGATGAGGGTCATCAATCCTTGCCAATAATAATGTCAATCTAGGTTGGTGTCCGAAGTCTGTATGCATTAAGAGAAGAAGATCTTGGAAAGCATCTCCCTTAAACACAATCCAAACTTGCTTAAATTAAAAGCACACATGCAAAAATTTAATGCACACTTGTAGAAATTGAAACACACTTGCATAAATAAAATCACACTTGCAAGAATAAAACACGCTAGAATAAATTGAAATTTCTGAATTGAAAATAAACAAAGAGGAAAAGACACCTGCAGGTTTACAAAAGAAATTACATAACATAAAAAAAATAGAAATTTACATCAAAAGGAAAACTGCAGAAATATTAAGAAATAAACATTAACACATTGATCCATCTTCCTTGGAATGAGTGGTCAACTCATTCCTTGGAAGAGGATTTAATTCATACTTTTAATTCATAACTTGCAGAAAAACTTTACTTCCAAAGATTGGAAAGAAAGAATAGATCTTGATTACTTGGGGAAAAGAATTACATATCTAAGTGTGGAAGGTTGCATTTATAATTCATGCATCCAACCAACTCCTTATTTTAGAAAATACAATCTGATCTTATCTTTATTCCAATCCTAACAACTAAGATCTCCATCTCCACAAAATATGGAGAGAGATATATTATTGGAGTCAAATCTTATCTTACTTATTTTAGGAAGATTTGCTCCCAAATCCTCTCCTTGCTTTTTGGTAACAAGAATCACAATGATTTTATTCACTCTACATTATTGGAAGGAGGATTTTCCTCAAAATATGATTTTGACCAAATATCTTTCTTGGATTTTCCATTTGACTTTGTTGTTTTTTACTGTGGAACTTTTGACGCTTGTCTGATACACTTTTTCCTCAGAATGCAGTTCACTAAAAGTTATATTTATCTTGATTGGTAAAACTTGTAGAAAATTTGAATGAGGTTTTTTTAAAAACATTTCTATGAAAAAACCTCTCTCAAATTTTCCATTTGAATTTTTTGTTTCTATTTATGGAACTTTTAGTGCTTGTCTGATACACGTTTCCTCGGACTGCAGCTCACTAAAAGTTATGTATCTCTTCATTGGTAAAAATTGTAGACAAATATGAATGAGGTTTTTGTTAAAGACATTTTTATGAACAAAAACGTCTCTCATATTTTCCATTTGACTTTTCTGTATCTGTTTATGGAACTTTTAGTGCTTGTTTGATACACTTTTCCTCGAACTGCAACTCGCTAAAAGTTAGATCTCTATTCATTGGTAAAAACTTGTAAAAAATATGAATGAGGTTTTTGTTAAAAACATTTATATGAACAAAAACCTCTGTCATATTTTCGATTTGAATTTTTTGTTTCTGTGTATGGAACTTTTAGTGCTCGTCTAATATAGTTTTCCTCGGACTGCAACTCACTAAAAGTTAGACATATTTTGATCCTATAGAAAATTGAATGAGGTCTCTTGTTAAAATTTTTTATATGAACAAAATCCTCTCTCATATTTCCCATTGGAATCTCTGAGTTTTCACAGTCCCTCAAAAACTGTCATCCTGTTGATGCAAGTTCTGGAACTAAAGTTGTCATTCCTTTTATGCAAGTTTCGGAACTAAATCTGATTTGTCCAAGAATCAAAAGTTTTGGAACTAACTGTCATTCAATTGATACAAGTTTTGAACTAAATATGCCAGTTTCAGAACTAAACCTATGAGTTCTAAAACTAAACTCAAGTTCTAGAACTAAACCTGTGAGTTTCGGAACTAATTGTGTGAGTTCCGCAGCTAACTTAAAACAACTATAACTTTTGCATGTGACCTTAGATTGAGATGAAATTTTTTTAACTTGCATAATTTTTTTATAGGAGTATGAATATGAAATCATATCTAATTTTAAATGTACTTTTCATGATCAATTCCACTTTTCCCAATACTAGCATTATCTTTCCTTTATGACCTGCATACACAAGACTTTGCATATTTTCCCAAATAATAAATAGGATTAGTAAAAAAGATAGATAACAAAATATTTTTAAAGAATTAACAAGATATATATCCTATACTCTATCTTAAGCAAACTATAAGTTTTTAGATTACATTTAAATCCACTTTCAAAGGTAACTTGGAAGGACAAAATAATGGTAATTTATGGTCAATTTATGGCCTCATCAATGTCTAATGCCATTATCCAACCAATATACTCCATTACATTAAATACTATAAAACATAGAAGCTTCTTACACTATATCAGTATCTCCATGAATTATGTGCACATCAAAACCAACATCACAACTCTACAATAATTCACCACACTAAAATATGCAAATCAATACATATTTATAGGGGTGGGGAATCGCCCTTCACCACCCATGCACTTCTCAAAATAGGCCACATGCTAATAATATCCATATGCCTTTACAATAGTATGCACAACATGCGAGTGTTCTAACAATAGATGTCATATAGTTAACTCCAAGTAGAAATCCTATTATTAGCTTAAACTATGCATGAAAACTTATCTGCCGCTTGTTCCCAAAATACCATTGCGTGGATCACAAGTATTCATCTCTATGTGTGCTCCACACGTTATCTCCAAAAATAGTCCTTATCCACAAAAATGACTAAGTCCTAATACAAAGTGTTATGGTGCGTGTTTTCTTTTCTATCTTCCCACACCTTTAAATGTGCCTTGTTCCTGCGCACACATCCTTCATTTGTTTTTTCCTTAGAACAATTTTTTTTCTTCTCAACAAAAATCATCAATTATATTTATCAACATAACATATGTCATTTTATTATCCCTCACAAATTAATCACTGATAATGCAAAATATTTCAAAAATAAAGACATTAAGAAATTATGCGAGACATTCAACATCAAACTAATATTTTCATCACATTATTATCCATAAGAAAACAGAAAAGCTGAAGCTTCTAATAGAGAACTTATCAAAATTCTTATGAAAACCATCGATTAAATAAGTAGGAATTGGCATCTCCAAATCCCATTTTCTCTCTGGGATTATCAAACTAACATATGTAGTACTACAGGGGCTACACCCTTATATTTATTCTATGGATCCAAAGTGGTCTTACCGCTTGAATTTAAAATCCCATCACTCTACATATCCCTTAGAGATTTCATCTCTGATAAGGATTATCATCAAGAACATCTAGAAAAACTTGAGTTGTTAGATGAATGTTCCCTGACAGCTCTTAGACACCATCATGTCTATCAAGAGCATATTGAGCCTTAAAATATTGGATAACTACCAAAGGGTGCATAGGCACACGGGGCCAGTAAGAAGAAGGGCACGTGGAGAGAAGCACACAGAACAAGGGTTTAGAAGAAGCCATGACGCGTGCACAAGATAGGACATTAGGTTTTAAGGACTTATCCATAGTTGGCATTCTGAAAGTACTAGAGGAAAAACGTGATCTGACTAGGCATGTCGAGTGGATAAGGTGCCAACCTAGAAAATTGGTGGTCAAGGAAAGAATATTCCACACATAGAATATTCCTAGGAAGACATCATTAAAAAATTTGGAGAGCTTGGAACAGAATAAACATGCACCATTTGAGGACCACACTGACACTTGGCATCTGATCTACTCCTAAAGGAAGGTATGGCAGTCGGTGATGATCCTATAAGAAGAGTTCTTAGATAGAAGAAAATAGACATGAAGACACACCTGAAAAGAGAGAGAGAGCTGACAGACAATAGGTGTGGGATCATGAGGGAATACATCAAGAGTATGATGTTGTAGTCAGGCTAGGATTTAGAACACTAGTGCTAAGGGATATAACGGATGTAATAGGCCTCTATATGGCATTAGATTCTGTAATAAGGGATGAATTGGGAGAGCATAGTTAGAATATCATACCAAGGAAGATCTATAAGAGATTAGTCTGAGTCTTTTGATATGTATGGTTTATAATGACCAATTTTGATTGTAATGTGGCTACCATAACTTCCATGAATGAATGTATAAGATAGTGTGTTCTGTATATCATGCTTAAGGGTGTTAACCCTCTTGTCAAATGGCTAACATAGTTCAAATATTTTTCAGCATGCTTAGTACTCTTTTTCTGTAGTGCCTTAAGACATGGATCTGTCAGATGTTTCTTTTTCCTTATCTAACTAAGAAAATGTATTCTCATTCTGTAAATAATTCTCTAACAATGGAAAATATTCTCATAATGCTCAGATAAAGGAGGGGCTCGATGCCTGCATGTGCCTTGTGTGAGTGCCCAGCACCCGTTGGGTGATAGGTCAACGTGCATGGGATTAAAAGGTTGTACTAAGGGTATATGAAAAATGACTATAGAGCGCATCAAGAAAACATATAATAAAAATGTCAAATAATGTGACTTTATTATTAGTGATATCATTCTCAAAGAAAATCAAAATTTTACTACTCTGGAAAGGAGTAATCTTGGAAAGTTTTCCCCTAATTGGATTGGTCCATATGTCATCACTCACAAGTATGTATTGGAAGCCTATCATCTAGCTTCCCTTGATGGTATACTTGAAAAAGAAACTTTGAATTCCATGCACTTGTGGCCTTTCTACTATTAACATGTCACCCATTGTGACATTAGTCATATCAAATCTTCCTCCCCATAGCCTTGACTATGATAAGGATATTACCTCAAATGTTGTTATAGATGGGTGGCTTCTAAGAAATAGTTTTATCAACATGGGCACAGAAGTAAATGTCCTCACTCTAGAAACATGAAATCAAATGGAAAGACCCCCATTACAGCCATCTTCAAATGTGTTGTACATGGCTAACAAGATGAAGGCAATGCCCATTGGGGTCTTGAAGGATGTTGTTATTCTTATCCAAGGGGAAAATTTCACTGGGGACTTCGAAGTCTTGGCGTTGGCCGAGGTGGACAACTATTCAACGTTACTTGGGCACCCTTGGTGTTATAAAAATAATTCTGACCTACGGTTCAGCAAGGAGTACATAAGTTTTGAGAAAAAGGAAGAATGAATCATCATCCCTTTGACGAATGGAAATTTAATGCCCTATACTGAGCCCTTATGAGAAGAGGTTCTTGACAGGATCTATGTGTGCTCTATCAGGGACCTTGAGGTAATTAAACCTATGGAAGGAGTTATTGAGTTTGAAGATGCTAAATCCTTGAGTGATACAACCCGTATGACATGTGATAATTGGGTGCACTAGACTTATGAGTTAATTGGGTGATAATTAAGAGACTCCTTGATAAGGGTAATGAATGTGCGCTCAGTCAAGCACCTGGGAGGAAATAAGTTTCCAAGTTATTCTTGAGGAGCCTACCCCAAAATTTTCCTACGACAGATGGAGACTTAGTTCAAAAATGAGACCAAAAGAAGAGTGATGATAAATTATAAATTATTTAGGACTATAGCACGCTGGTGGGTGACACATCGTGATAGCCTTATAGAGTGGATTGAAGTGAGAATCACGTTCTCTATTAGATTTTTCCCAAGCAATGCACCCATTGCAATACAAGACTACCATGGAAAGGAACTCACCTCGTTTCACGTCCAAACATGTGAGAAAGCATGGATGGGAGGCACCAAAGCCTTGCCGCCTTATTTATGGGTACATAAGTTTTACTCCACCTTACAAGGTTGCGCACGTGTATGGTACATTCACTTAGAGATGCACCGTCAGACATGAAATTGGAAGGAATTGATGGTTGACCTCCTTCAAGCTTTCAAATATCAGAGTACCAAGCTATCAGTGGATAGGGCATTGTAGGTTTTCAAACACCTTACGATGGGAGATAGTGTTATGGAAGAGGATAAAATACTCAAGTTATTAGGTGAACCTAGTTTGGAGATGCACTTTGATGAAGAAGAATAAGAAGAGACATATCTTGAGCATGCATGCATGGAGAAAGAAAAAGGGAAATTGGTCTATGTTGATAGATGGTGAAGAGGTGGAAAATCTAGATGTTAACCATGCTAAAGGTACACGCAAAGTTAGGGATATCATTGATGAGAAAACATGTACCTACCATAAATCCCTGAAAAACAAAGAAGGTTAACATTGGTTTGGAGGCTGAACCTAAGGAAGCTATTTTTAGAGAGTATTGGTCGGAAAAAGAGGTTTCAAAGATCATTGACCTATTACGTGAGTTTTAGGATTTATTCCCACATGGGTACCATGAGATTAATGGCATTCACCACTCCTTGGGGGAAATGAAAATCAAGTTAAAGGAAGGTGTGCGCCTGATTCGAAAGAGGCCCTATCGAATGAATCTAAATCTTCGCTTCAAAGTCAAGGAAGAGATAGACAAAATGATAGCATCAGGCATAATTGAGGCCATTTAGGAATCATAATGGATAAGTTTGATGGTCATTAGTATTAAAAAGGATGGAAGGATAAGGATATGTGTTGACTACAGGGGCCTAAATGCAGTATGTGTCATTGACCCTTTTAAAAACCCCTTTATTAAGGAGATTCTGGAAGGAGTAGCCAGATGCGAAATCTATTATTTCACTGATGGATTATCAGTATCATCAAGTTAGAATTGCAAAGTAAGACCAAGAAAAGAAAACCTTCACCACTGAATGGGGAATATTTTCCTACACGGTCATGCCATTTGAACTGAAGAATGCGCCTGCTGTGTTTTCGTGCATTATTATACAAGCATTTCAAGAATTCATCCATAAGTTTCTTCAAGTCTACCTTGATTACTGGACAATATATGGACTGGTGAAAGACCATTGTGAAAATTTGACACTGATGTTTGAGAGATGTTGGCAGTTGAGGATATCCCCCAACATTAATAAATGTGTTTTTACTACTCCATTTGGGACCCTGTTGAGGCATAATATATGTAAGGAAGGCTTGTTGGTGGATCCTGCCAAAGTTGTCATTATTGTGGGATTGGGGGAGCCTAACAGTCAAATCTCAGTGCATGAATTCCTTGGAAATATGGGGTATTACCATAAATTCATTAAGGGGTATGCCAAGATCACTGCGCTATTAAAAGAGTTATTAAAACATAAGAGTAAATTTCACTGGGGAGAGGTGCAATAGACGACGTTTGATACTTTGAAGGATAGGCTTGTCACTGCACCCATATTACACTTTCCTTCTTGGGATAATCCTTTCCATGTGCATGTTAATGCCTCAGGGAAAACCATTGGAGTAGTGCTAACACAACCTGGTGAGGGGATTGTTGATCACCCCCTTTGCTTTGCAAGTAGGAAGTTAACACCAACAAAGCATAACTATAATACTACTGAGATTGAAGCACTATCAATGATCAATGTGCTTTATAAGTTTAGGCAGTATCTATTGGAAAAACCTTTAACATTCTACATGGATCACATGGCATTGAAATACTTAGTGAATAAGCCCATGGTATAAGGACACATATGTTAGTGGATCCTATTGTTCCAAGAATTTGAGTTTATAGTGACTGTGAAACCAAGAAAAAGTAACTTAGGACCTAATCATTTGTCAAGGATTGACTTAGGGGAGGATGCACAGGGCATTAAGAATACTATGCCAGACGCGTAACTATTTAGACTACGATGCGCACCCTCTAAATTGGAAGATTTTTTTGTGTTTCTCAAAATGGGAGTGACACTAGAGGAAATGAAAACTTTGTAGAAGAAATAGTTAGCCACATGTGTCGTATCCTACATGTTAATTAGTGGATATTTATATAAGCTAGGCCATGACGAGCTTTTGTGCCAATTCATGTTAGAACATTAGCACGTTACAATCATAGAGGAAGAACATGGTGGGATTGCAGGAGGGCACTATGTAGGAAATGCCACAGCGTGGAAGATTATACTCACAAGGCTTTGGTGGGAAAGTATCTACTAGGATTGTATTGAATTTTGCAAGGCTTGTGATCATTTCCAACGCCTTAACAAGCCAAGAAAAATAGATGAGATTCCCTTGAGACCTATAGCCAGTGTAGAACCATTGTAGAAGTGGGCCATTGATTTTGTAGGACCAATTTCTCCTTCCACATGATGGACTGGTTCACACTATATCATCACTTGCACTGATTACTTAACAAGGTGAGAAGAGGCAATGCCTACAAGGGATTGTACGACAACCACAACTGCTAAATTCTTATGGGAAAACATAATCAGTAGGTATGGATGTCATTTAATCTTGACTAGTGACATGGCTACACATTTTTTGAATGAAATAGTTAAGATATTATTGGTAGAATTCATGGTAGCGCATCACAAGACCACCCCTTATCACCCACAAGCGAATGGAACTATTGAGGCGTTTGACAAAATATTATGCCACACACTAACACAAATTTGCGATGCGGGGAAGAAAGGATTGGGATGAAAAGGTATCAGCCATTCTTCGAGCATACATGACAACCTACAAGATATTGAACAAGGCCACACCATTTCAATTAGTGTTTGGCACGAAGGCTATTTTATCGGTTGAATTTATACTACCATCATTGAGTACTATGCACGCATGAGGGTTAGCTGATGAAAAAGTAATTCAAGTGTTTCTGGAGAAGTTAATGCAGCTAGATGAAAGGAGATCACTTGCTAGATGGAATCATAATACTGAAAAGGCATGAGAAAAAGCATGACATGATCATCATATCAAGAAAAAAAAATTTGAGGTTGGGTAGATGGTTTTGTCATATGATTCCAAGTTTTTGCGTCATCCTGGGAAACTTAAAATCCATTGGATGGGCACATATATTATATCTTATATACTTGATTCAGGAGCTTTCCAGTTACAAGAGCTAGATGGAACACGGTTACCAGGATATTTCAATGAGAGTAGGCTTAAGCCCTACTATAAATAAGTCTTCCTTGGGTTTATAAATAAGGTAGTATTTCCATTTATCTTAGAATTTGCCTTAATGCTGTTCCTTTCCCATGTTTCCCCTTCTTGTTGCTTTTTCCTTTCTTTTTGTCTGTTGTTTGGGTGTTGTGTGCTAGTAGCCACTTATTATTTTCAAAGGGTTATGTATGCATAGAGGACCGCACATATGTTTTTGTGTGGGGTGGAAGTTGTGTTTCAATGTCCTGGATTAAAGGATGGAAATCATGTAAGTTTGGAAGAGTGTACGTAGAAAAGGTGGACATAAGGATTTTGGTATCAAGGTAGCTTTACAAAGACCACGTATAAAGGATGAGAAGTGCAGGAACAATATGAGGTAGGCAAGGGCAAAAATTAAAGAAAGGGACAGAAGAAGTGCCTTTGGCGTTACATGAACATACATGAGGATCTTTGGTCAGTTAAGAATTTTTGTTTCCCAAAGGGCTATAAGGGTTTCTCATGCAGGATTGGGCATGGCGGTAAGAGCGCTTAAGGTTGGATTTAGTAGAAAAAGTCTCCTTTATTACAAAGGTACGTTGGTAAGTGGCATTATATTTATTGTGGGAGATGAGAAAAAGCTATAAGTAGAAGGTCGAGATACATTCTTATCACCTTGTATCTGTAATATTGAAGAGCTCTTGCCAACTAGGGCATCCTTGGGAAGTTGCGCGAAAGGATATTGTAAAGATCTCAGTGTGTGACTAGTGTGATTGTGAACCAGGGTGGAAAAAAAAAGTACATGGGTGCAGGGGAGAGGGTTGTTAGAGTCTTCGAAACTAGTAAGAAAGTACATCATCTTGTGGAAGGAAGAATTTTTCCAGGATTAGGGTTCTACAGCTAGGGCACAAGAGTAAAGGGATTTTTTGCAAAGGAAAGCCAAAAATTTCAGCAGAGCAAGGAAGAGGAGCAAGGAAGAATTTTTTTTTAGTAACCTGACATGAAGATGGCACCAAAGAAGGAAACCATCTCACCAAAGAAGGGAAAAGGCAAAGGGAGACAAACTACCGCCACCAACTTCAACGAAGAATGGTATGTAGAGATGCAATAACCAAATGGAATTTTGCTTGGAAAGGAATGAGTATCCCATGTGAGGAAGATGGTAGTGAGTGATTATAACCATCACATAAGCGCCACCGATAATGAGATGGCATTGGAACTGGTTCACTTGATAGATAAAAGGACACCAGAAGGGATGCCAATCTACAATGATGAAGTCAAAGTGAAGACAAAGAAGGTGGGGTTGCTGTAACTTTATGAGTTGCCCTATTTTGGCAAGCCCAAGAGACTATACCAATGGTTGATGTCACATGTGCATGAGGAAAATTTCTAATTCACAGGCCAGAGAATGCGAATAACTCCCCAATTTATATCTAAGTTTACCAGTCTTGTTTATGAAGGAGAGATGTTAGAAGATGTCTTGGAGGACAAGGAGGCCATTAAGGAGACAGTATAGGCTTATGACTATAATAAGGTCTCACAATACTTTGATATATGAGATATCTCTGACCCTAGTGATGAGGATGGCCACGTGCTTGGTTTCTAAGCTGAATGGGTAAGAGAGGTGGACACAGATAAACAAGGCCTGCTTAAACATATGCCATAAAATTTTAGGAGGAACCATCTATAACCTGTTTGCCTTCATTGCAAAAGAAATCCTCAATGCTGCGCATGAAGGAGAGAAGATCATGTTTGGCTATGTCCTCCTCACAATTGTCTTCTCAGAGATTAGAGTGCCAAATGGGCTAGAAAAATTTGTATGGGAGTACCAAGATGAAGACCCTTCCCCCCAAAGAGATTCAAAACTTACACTTGTAATACCATGACAGCCACCCATAAGGCGCGTTAGGAGAAATGGTACAAGAGAATGCATGATGTGTTTAGGGATGAATGGAGGGTACCCAAATAATTGAGCTAATGCTAGTGCAAGGAGAAGCTGAGTTTGTTGTATATTAGCATTTCTACATTGGTAGGTTCTCCTTGACAGATGGGACCAAGAGCCCATGGTGTAAATTACCCTTCTCTTTCACTGCTCAATATTTCCAAGTAGGGGTCAATCGCTTCAAGGAGGCCAAAAGTCTAAGGTTTGACCTTAACGAGGTGGACCAAGACCACTACGAGCTACGCAGAAAGTTAGTATACCCCAAGAAGTGCACTTATGTGGAGAAGTATGTCTCCCATGAGGTGCATATGATAAAACCTGTGACACTGCCAATTTCTGGAAGGACCACAACGAGGGTATACCTAAACATTAGGCCCAAGTATGAGAAAGGAGCCTACATGGAGAATGATGTCTCCATCCCAGAAGACCCCACTGAAAGGAAGAAGGCTACACCAAGAAAGAGGGAGAGAGAAGAGGCACCAGAGAAGAAGGCACCAAGTGTGTAAATGGCACAATCTGTGGGCATGTAAGAGTCAGGCATGAAGCCAAGCACATATGCACATAAGGAAGAAGTCCCCCATTAGGGAAAAAGAAAAGACAACTTGAAGAAGAGGCGCCATTGGAGCAAGAAGAACCTCCTGCATAAGAAGAAGTCACCAAGGAAGGAGTCACCTGCTGAAGAAGAAGAGAAGGAAGAATCTCCTCATTGGAATCACCAGTTAGGAAGAAGCAGAAGGTAGTGGAGAGGGTGGGCTCAGAAGGAAGGAAGAGTTTGGAGGCCTATAGAGGCAAAAAGGACGATGACGAGCATGAAGAGGCTCATGACCATCCCATGTATGATGTACACGAATTAGATGAAGAAAGTGAAGAAAAGGATGGGGAAGAAGAAGGAGCTCAAGGCAAAGGGGAGAGTGAGGAGGTGAACACCAAGGATCAAAGGACCCCAAGCCTCACTAAGGAGCAGATAGAAGATTCTGTGGAAAGGGAAGTAATGGGCATATTAAAGGATTTAGTGGAACATAAGGGAGAGCACAGTGATGCCGAATTGCTCAAGGAAGTAGAGGAGGAAAGTGTAGGGAAAGAATATGGGAGCATGTGAGGAGATTTCAGCTTGGAAGTAAGCTTTCCTAAGGGAGCGTGCACATAGGAGGAAAGAGTGTGGTAGTGGTGCATGAGAAGGGAATGAGTTATATCAATGATCCAAATAAGGTAGTGTGCACGTGCTTCCAAAGTATTGTGCCTACAGACCAACTCCTTGCATGGTCTTCATTCGAAGAAGAAGGCGCACGTACCCATGAACAAGGAAGATGTTATCTTGGGCATTTGAATCCCATGTTGATGAGCCCAAGTGCAAGGTTGAACCAAGGGGGGCTGATGAAGATACCAGAAACCAAGGGAGTGAACCCCCTGATAAATGATCAAGAATTATAGGATGAGCAAGTCTGCAACGCACTCAACAAGGTATTGGTTGAGGTTGAGGTGAGACTCTTCAGAAGGAATGAAAGGGTAAGGTTCCTGAAGGAAGAGTTAGAGAAGAAAAAGGAAGAAATCCTTGAGAAGAGCAATGATCTAAAGTATGAAGAGCTAATCAACGCACAGTTAAGGCGCAAAATAAGGGAGGAAACTTGGAAAAGGAAAATGTGTGTGCGGTATACAAGAAGATTGAAATGGTCACGGATGCCATTATCCTGAAACATCCAGAACTAGCACTGCCTGAGCAAAAATACTAGTCAACCTTGCAATTCTTGGAAGACTTAACAATCATCCTTACCATGGAGAGGCAGTCGCTCACTTTAGAATCGGTAGAATAGGTATTAGCACGCCAAAAGGAGGAAGAGAAACAGAAGATCGGGGAGACAATCACTCGATATTCCGAGCTCCTTGCTGCTGTGTAGACCACCGCGGGAATGGTTGAGGCTGTGTATAATAACTACACTGACAGATACATGATAACAAGTATACTAGTTGCTACACATGAGGTGGATCTGAAAAAATTCTAGGAAAAAATAAGGAGAACAGGGAAGAATGGGATAAAATCCTAGCTGAAGTTGAGAAGAAAATTGAAGCGATAGAAACCTTACGAGGTTTAGTTAAAAGTCATCTTAAGGAACTGTACCCCCAAGTCACACGCAAAATGGATGCGCTGGATGACCTTAGCAAGTAGCTGGAAGGAATTGTAGATACACTGAAAGATAAGGGCGGTGAATTGAGCTTTGAGGAAGTGAGCGCTCTAGTGGGTGACCTACTCCAGTAAGGCACAGGGTTAAGTGGATGCTTGGGAGAAGATTGAGGCCACAATGAGGAAAGAGTTCCCTTCCTCTTGCAACAATAGCAAATGTCTCCATTCTTCCATTTCTTAATTCTTCCATCCTTCCATTCTTTCATTCTTTCAGTTTTTCCAAATCCTACCATTCTTTATTCTTTGGGGAAGTAGGATGTTTCCAAGGATGAAGAACAAGCCTAGTGTGGGGTGATGTTTGGCCTCAAAATATTGGTTAATTACCAAAAAAGCACAGTACACACACGAGACTAGTAAGAGAGGAGGCACACAGTGGAGAGAAGACGTGCATGACAAATAGGTTTGAGAAGGGTTTAGGAGAGGACCAGGGCGCACGCGGGGAGGCAGTTCACATAGATCTAAGGAATTATTCATATTTAGCATTTTGAAGGAACTGTCAGGAAAAACATGACCTAACTAGGCATGCCAAGTGAATAAGGTGCTATCCTGTAGACTTTATGGTCAATGAAAGGATATTCCACGCATGTGAATATTCCTAGGGAGACATCATTACAGAAAGTGGAGATCTTGGAACAGGATAACCATTTAACCATTGTAGGACTAGATTGACTCTTGACATGTGATCTACTCCAAGAAGATAAGGCATGGGTAGTGGATATTTAAGCTATATTTAGAAGATGCTCTGGAGAAGCAATAGAAGAGACAACCTGATGAAGACAGAAGGTGTGGGATTAGGAGGGAATGCATCAAGAGCATGATGCTGCACAGTCATATGTTAGGGTTTAGAGCACTTAGTGCCAAGGGTTTTAAGGGGTGTAACAAGAATTTTCATATGGCATTAGAGTTCTGTAATAAGGGATGAACTGAGAGGCCATAGCTAGAATATTCTATACCTAGAGAATATCTGTAAGGGATGAGTCCTAGTATCTTTGTGATAAGTACTTGGTTTGTGTTGACATACCCCTTCTGAATGTAATATGGTTAACAGGATCACCCATGAATCAATATGTATATAATGACTCTATTATGAATATCATGATTCATGGGTGTAAACCCTAGTGTTATTTCCTCATATTATATGATGGATATGTTCTTTGTATTTCATGCCATGATGTCTCTCTTGTTATTAAATACATGGGTATAAGGATATGATGGCCCATCCTATATTTTTAAACGAATGCATGAACATTTAATTTTTTGTAACTAATCCTCTAACAATGGCAAGATTTTCTCACAATGCTCACATAAAGGAGCGGCTCGGCGCCCATGTGTGCCTTGGGTGAGCGCCCAACACCTACTGGGTGATAGGCCGACGTGCATGGGATTAGAAGGTTGTTCTAAGGGTACATGAAAAATGACTACATAGCACATCAGAAAACATATAATAAACATGTCAAATAATGTGACTTCAATATTATCTGGAAAGGAGTAAACGTGGATAGTTCACCCCCAACAAGATTGGTCCATATTTCATCACTCACAAGTATGGGTCGAGAATATTATCATCTAGCTTCCCTTGATGGTACACCTAAAAAGGACCCTTTCAATTCCTTGCACTTGTGGCCTTTCTACTGCTAACATATCAATTTTCATGACATTAGTCACATCAACGATCTCATTCCATCATCAACCTATCATGTTACCACTGTAATGATTTGAAAGCATGTGGTTTACCATCACTATCTTGATCAAAACCTTAAAGATGATCTTTATTCATCGCATCTTTCACATGGACAAGCTCCTCCATAGTAGGAAACCCCATAATCATTACATCCATCCACCTTTTGTCTACCAACTAAAAAACATGTTACGGGATACACATGTCTAGTTTGTGCACACGTCTTTTCCCCTCCTAAAAATAGGTCTACTAAGTCTACCCTCAAAAAAATAAAAAATCAATAATATCTATCGATGCATCCTAACAAAATACAGATTGATCCCTCGAAATACAACTATAAAATCATATTATCAAAAACATACTGATCCCTCAAAGGACAACTGCCCATCAAAAATATAGACCAATCCCTCAAAGGAAGGTTATTCAAAATAAAAAATCAAAAGTCAAAAGTCAAAAACAAATTGTATACCACTCCCTTGAAGGATGGATACCCAAATTATTACAAAGGTTTCCTGCATCAATCAACCTTCAAAAAATCAAAAAATCAAAATCATTATAGGAAAGATTCCTGCATCAATCAACTTTCCCATCAAAAATAAACTTCGTGCATCGATCAATTTGCTGTCAAAATAAAAACAGTATAGCTTGGGGCATGAGCTTACGAAGCCATCAAAAGGAGAACCTACTCTCCTGCACACAACTACATATGTCAACCCTTCCCATGTATAGGAAGGTATAAAAATTCATTTACATCCATATCCAAGATCCTACATGTGACTACTTATTGTTAGTTATGTGTTAATGTTTGGTTATAAGGCCAAAAAGTGCAAATGCCTTCATTATACATTTTTACCATCACATATGTATCAAATCTAGTCTAAAAGCAAACATGATTCACATTTTATTCCCAACCATGATTAAAGTGATGCATTTTGGAAACATATATCAACATCATTATATTTGAAGTCACATTACATTATACAAATAAAATCAACATATCATATATCATACTCTAACATGTAAACATCAAACATCAGAAGCATCAAACAATGATCTTATACATCATAATAAAGATCAACATGTCAACATCATATCTAAAGATCTAAATTATCACAACATCACATCAAAACATCATAATCAACATCTATACATCTAAATGGCATCAAACATCATGTACATAAAAAATTCATAAATTAGGTCACATCCATAACATTAAAATCATAGTCAACATTGAGCCAAAATCATATAATGATAACAAAACATACATACACATCAATGCTGAAACTCATCACGAGTCATCCAAAACTATGAAGTACCAAAATATATACATTGAATATAGGCTTCAAGTAATGTAAGAGTTACATACATCAAAAATATCATATCTCGAGTAAATGTGAACATCCATCATATCAGATGCTATGGGCAGAAACCCTTTGATCACTGCTAACACCTCCATGTCTAGTCCCCTACTCGATCGACCTCTATCTAGGAATGTCCAAAGTGGTGGCTATCCCAACTCGCCAATTGATACTTGCATCTTTTTATGGTGTTGTCTCGGATTTCCCTGATCATACTAAACATAAAGGCTCATCAAGTATCCGGTTATATCTCTTCATAATATCCCAACTCCTCACAAATGAGTAGTTATCCAAGCTAACATACTAAATGGTCCCATCTGATCAAGTAGCCTAACCTCTCACTACCTCAGCTCAGCTCCTGAACACATGAAGTACCTGCAATGTCGAAGAGGGCCTTTCTCAAGACCTCTCTAGTTGTTGTTTATACCGGTCCTTGGTCAGCTATGGAAACATGTCATGCTCTGCCTATACATTGACAAAGTTGTTGAGCCCAATCCCATCTCACTCTAGCCAATGAAAATCCTCTCTGCTACGTCAAGGTCATCCACTTAGCTATTACATTGCGGACTTCTAGATCCTCTAAATGCATCTACAGTAGCCTCCAATTCAGCTCATTCCTCTAACACCTGGCACCTCCTCCATCCTAGATAAATTATTCCTGAGGATTCAAAATCCAAAATTAGCATAATCATGGTGATATCAATTTATCTCTCACCAGGAATCCACAACACAAATAAGTCCTTAGTAATACCTTTTAGTTGAAAATTCCATCAAATTATAATACTACAAATCAAATGAAGACACATATTCCTGTTGCACTAGTGATTCACTATAATCACTGATGATTGATCATAATCACCCGTGATTTTACATCAAATCATCTATGATTTCCAAAAATTTGAAAAACGGTGCCCTGACCTATGGGCCCAAAAACTCAAAAAAATTAAAAACTAACTAAAAACACAAAAAACTAAAGGGACCAAACTACCTCTCCTAGAGTGGCCCTCCTCTGTCTTGGATCCTCCTAAAGCCTCCATTCTCCTCACTTTTCAACTCAAAATATCTCAAATCAGAGCTCAAAATCTCTCAAGTTGCATGGTAAAAATGAACATTACCATAGTACTATATTGACTATTTATAGGGCAAAAATTTTCCTCACCTCATAGGAATTTCTGATGATTCCTTAATCATTTAACGATTTCCTTAAATTTCAATGAATTCCACTTCAAATTGTTAAAAACACATCCTCTAAAACATCCTAAGTCATTTCAAACCATCATTTTCATCATCCGTTTCCAAAATAGCACATTTTCCAGCATGTGCCCTTTTTTAGGGCAAGCAACCAAAATAAAAAATCAATCAGCTCAATTTAAATCCTTCTACCAAAATCACCTCAAATTTTGTAGCTTCAGGCACTAGTAAGTCATACGTCTATAGGACATGAACCCATTGGTTCCCCTATCACTTGACTTCCTGGTCTTAAAATCCCACCTTTGTGGCAACATCATCATGGATAACATACCGACTGAGCGGTCAGGATCTCTCTCCTTCCACCATTTTTCTTATAAGTCATACATCCATGGGTTACAAACCCTTTGGTTACCCCATCATTTGACTCCATGGTAAACATCAAATCCACCCTTACGAAAGTATTGTTTTACATGCCTCATCTTGGGGCAAGCTCAAAGTAAAAAAAAAACATCAAAAAGAACCTATCTCATTCAAAAAAAAATTTCAAACTGGTGTATATTTCACTTTATCGCAATCACCCCTAGTTTGAGGGGGAATCACCCATCCAAGCACAATGTCAAACCATCTCAATCATTTTTTCCAGTAGTTTTCCTATCACAAACCACTTGACAAAAAGGGTAAATTTTAGATGTTGAGTTTTCATCACCCACCTAATCCTTACATACACACATTAATCTATTAAACCTATCACTCTAATCATTATCCTAAGTCACTACCCTCACCCCGTAAAATCATTTTTCCCCCTGTAAATCATTTTACTTATCCTATAACTTACCCTAACCTCCCTAAAACCTCCTAACCACTTATAACCCATCCTAAACCCTTTTTATCCTAACCATTTAACATCCCATAACCATGCCTAATCTCCCCTAACCATTTACCCTCATCCCCATACCCAAATCACCATTTTGGAAGTGGTTGAAACCACTTCCAAATGGATTTTCCACAAATTTCTTATTAATCATTTGAATGATTCTAATAAATCACCAGCATAATTATAAATAAGAGCATAAAACTCCTGTTTCAAGGGCCTTCAATCTTGAATCTTCAAAATTAAAGAAAAAATATTGGTCATTCCAAGAATCTCCAAGCCCTTGTAGTGAACAAGATCTTTGGTCACTTCAGGAGGCCATCACACATCATTTTGTGACATCACACATGTCTTCATACTCCTCTTCACATCATCAGACAATCAAAATTTATCATCACAAACCCAGGAAGTCTCTATGAGCATTTTGTAGCCTTTTCTTGGACATCAAATGGTAAAAATTATATCTTGTTTATTCTATTTTCGTTTCCATTCTATCTAATATTAGAAAAATCAAGCAAAAAATCATCTATTTTCATCTCTGTTTTATAATCAGTTTAATTTTTATCAAATAATCAAATTTTTCAAAGGAATCACCCATATTCCCTCAATCACTCAATTTCTGTCAATGACCTAGGATATGTTGTCAATCTAGTCAAATTATCAGTGTATTTTATCATTTTTTATTAATATCAATCTATGGATTTAATAATCTATCTATTTTCAAGATGTCTAACTCCTATAGATGACTATTCCAGGTCAATCCCATCCAATCACAAATTTACAATGACTTTTGATCGTTCAACAACCATTCATGTGGGAGAAGTTTGACATCCTCCACAAGCTCACTTTGTGTGCAATCAGATTTACACCAACCCTTAAGGATATTGAGAAATAGTTTGAGATCCTTGATGACTATACTAGAAACAACTGAATATTATTGGTATGATTACTTTGAAGATCTTCATCGCCATCCTACTCTAGCTTGGCCACCTACGAAGTAGAACAGATCTTCCCTTTCATCTTGAGTTCTAGCTTCCTTATCTTGCATCTTTTGTATTGTCATTATCTATCTTAATATCTTTTATCAAATCTACTTAATTATATCAAAATGATGATGGGACATCCTTCAAGGAAGTCCCTTTGGATTCCTACATGATCGGCCTTTTCCAAAACATCTCTATGATCCTATTTATCTAAACTCTTCAGAAGGTGGGGGAGACTTCTTGCATAATTTGACAAAGCATTAAAGGTGTAGTTTTTCACCAAGATATTGTGTAAGAATTGACAAGATTCATTGAATTTTTTATGATAATTGTTATCCTTAAATATTATTTTTGAGTTTTAGGTATTGATCATACTCTTTAGATTTCAATCATACTACTTTACTAAAATCCTGGAGTTTAGCATTCACCAAGTTGAGAAAGGAAAATAAATGTTTCTAAGGTGGAACAACATCAACATGATATACCCCGTCTTTAGAATGACTAGTAGAAACCATGCACAAAGACCCAAAGAATTACTATAACCAGACTTTGTGAATGAGATAGGTAAAAATTGGACATGGAAGAGGGTTTGTTGATGTTGATTTTAGGTGATTCATCCAATGGAGGATGACAAACTCATGCAAGACTTGTGGAGATGGTTAAGGAATTTTGGGATTTTTCCCAAAAAGTTATCAGTAAATGAAATGATTACACCAAAGCTTAGGGAATATGCACATCAAACTATGTGAAGGTGTAAAAATAATGAAGAAAATTCCATACTAGATAAATTCTCAATCTGCAAGTGAAGGTGAAAGAAGAGATTGACAAAATTTTGGATACAAGATCATAGTTTTGGAAGAGAATCATACTAGATTAGCCTGATTTGGATAAGGATAAAAAATGATGGATTCAAAACTGATTTGCATTGGATTAACCTACTTTTTAAACATATTATTATGTTTTTGATACTTTCCCAATGTCAATTACATAGGAAGTGCTAGAATGATTCATAGAATCTTAGGTGTATAGCTTCACAGATGGATTATTTGAATATCATTAAGTATAAATTGTAGAGGAATGATAAGGGAAAAAAAAATGTTTGTAACCAAGTGGGTTCTTTTTTATTTCATATAATGTGATGGCATGTAGGATTATTATTTATCCCTTCAATTAATTTATCCACAAGTTATTACAATTCTTACCTCAATTATTGGACCGTGTATGGATTTCTTACGTGTCAACACATGAATTGTGTGGATTAGCTTACTAGTTGTGTTGAGTAATCTTCTCAGTTATGTGGAGTTACCAAACTAGTCTTCAAGAGTTAACTTAACTACCAAAATTAGTTAGTGGGATATATTCACCACAAATTTAGGTAGTAGTTGACACTTCCCTCCTCATTTACTATGTACATTACATTAAATTATTGAGTAATTCAAGTCATTTTATCCCTAATGTATTGAGCATTATGGATTATGATGGATTTCACATATATGGTATTTTAGCTCTTCTATACACACAAAAACTAATGTGGTGTCACTCACCCCTATCATTCCAACCCCTTGATTCTTTGTGTACAATAATTATTGTACCTTATTTTCATGCTATCAGTTGCTCACATGATTTTGGTATCCATGTAGGTTTCTGGAGAGGTGAAGGAAAATCATGAAGGATCTAGTTGCAAGCCTGTGACACTACTAGTTATGATGAAATTTCAACAGTGGGTTCCAGTCAACACATATACGAATAACTTGTAATCTTCTTGCGATTTTTGATGAAACATAGCCATGAATGGTTTGTTATTGATTCAGTTATATCATGTATGGGTTTCATACAATGTCCTTGTCATTTTTATTCAATAAAATAACTTTTACCTCCTTAAAAGGGTTACAGAACTAACCTTGTTACCTAGGCTCCCCTTGGATCGTGACACTCAAAAATAATTAATCTGGTGTCCTTTCCTAGTGTTTGCATGCGTATTTTGATTCATGGATCTAGAATTTTATCACCTACTTGTATTAAGTAAAAGATTTTGTGTCCCATGATTTCACATCTCATTTTTATTGGAAGCTTGGATCGTAATCTCATTTTATTGGCACATTAGCATTAAGTTGGGATTTTATTATATTGACTAACAAACACATCTGTGCAGTTGTTTTTGAGTTCTATGATCAAGGCATATGGATTCCAGATATACAATTTTGTTAAACTTCTTCAACATTGTACTATGTTTATAATGGAGCATATGAGAATTTTTAGGGTGTGTCATATGTAAGGAAAGGATTTTATCTGTACCCTAAAAAAGGAATGATGATTATTAGTAACTAGAGGATCTTTGAACGTAGAAATATGTCCACATATTTCTCAAGTATGTACGGATACCTCATCAGGAAATGTCATCTAGGAACCTTATTTGTTTTCCCCACCTAAGCTGTGACCTTTGGAGGGTGTTAGTGTAGGTTATTATTTATCCTTTTATTTATTTATCAGGATAATTCTTACACTTGTGTTATCCCTACACTTGTTGGGTTAGCTTGCTTAGGTGTACTAGTTGTGTGGAGTTAGCTTACTAGTTGTGTTGAGTTAGCTTCTCAGTTATGTGAAGTTAGCTTACTATTCTTTTGGAGTTAACTTAACTACCAGTATCAATTAGAGGGAGTTCTTCACCATTGATTTAGGTTGTAGTTACACTTCCCTCCTCCTATATGTACATCTTTCTTATTAAATAATTCAAGTCATTCTATTGTAATGTATTGAGCATTATGGATTATGATGGATTTCCATATATGGTATTTTAGCTCTTATGTCTTGAAAATATAATGTGGTGTGCTATTATCATCTGAGATCGCGGCTTGGAAAAATCTTCTTATCATTTCTTTCAAAAAGGGTGGACAAAACTTATGCTCTAATGAATTTTAAACCTTAAAAAATTGAGTGATACATAATCTACCCAAAAAAATAAATGTAATGAATTTCTCATGGTCACACCATACCGTGTGCACTACTACGTCTTCCCATGTTTCCACTTCATACTTATGCCATCTCGTTGCAAAAAAACCCAAATTTGAAAAATAGATCTTAGTTTTCTCAATTAAAAATATAACAATAAGAAACTAACTAACAAACAAAATGACTATATAAAAAAAAACACTTCTATTAAAAAATAGTCACAATAACCCCAAACCTTCCAATGTATCACATTTTTATATTTGAGCTCCAAATTTTTGTTCATTTTTCATGATCGTGATCTAATACCACTCATTTTAACCTATTACATGTCTATGTTTAATGAGTTTTGATTTTTACCCTTTCTAGACACCTTTTTATACCATTATGATATCTCAACATCTTAACACTATGACATGCAATCCATCCCATGGGCCCCTAGCTAGGTGATTTATATATTATTTTTTAATGATCCTAAGTGTTTCTTTTCAATTTTTATTTTTAAGGATTCTTGTAGCATTGATTGCACCCACACATTACAGGATAATCAACAATACCAAGTACACATTGGTGGGTATATTTCCTTTTAGATATTCCTCTTTTACTTTCTATATCTAATTTTAATTTTGGTGTTGCAGATGGTTTTATTCCATATACCACCCCAATGTTTTTCTGTTATGACATGCGGTGATAAAAAACTAGGGCATATGTATTGTTGCTCATAAAAAGAGATTTTGTTGAGAGCAACAGTCAGGGGACAAGAAGTCCCTCCTCTTTAATGGGAGAGGTTCCCTTATTCAAAAGAAAAACCTATCTACACATATACAATGCATAGTTTTAATATAGAACTTGGATACCATGAAAGTGTCTTTAAAATAAAATGGATCATCAATACAAAAGTATAGAGCAATGAAGTAGGGAAAATGAGCAGAAAGGCATTCTCTGGAATTATAGATAAAAAAATAATTCCTTATGCATGCTAGAGTAAGACAGTTTGGAATAGAACTATTTGTATTTGAATCAATACGATGTTATTTCAAAAACACAAAGTTCCAGAAATAACATCCATGAGAATACAAAGATTCTTTACATAATATAACCAAATAATTCAACAGTATTCAACAGATAACAAAGAATAACAGGATCAAACGAAAAAAGAAGGAAAATCCTTTTGTATTGATTGCTTTGTTACTCTTTTACACTTTCAAGAATAAACCAAGTTCCCCTTCAAAATGGTGGAGAGAGACCATTAAATAAATTTACAAATCAGTTACATTTGGTAACCACCTCTTTTAACTAAAATATTTAGTTAAGGGACACCTAACTTAAAGCCCCAACTAATTTACAATGAAACCAAAAAAGAAGGAGAGGGAAGCCAGGAGGGGAAGACAAGCGTTCATGACTAGGATGAGTCCATTGACTTGAGGATCCATTGCTTAAAACTTTTCAAAGCCTTTTCTCTATCTCTGTCACGTGGAACTGAAGTGTTGGTAGTAGCCTTGGTCCAAGAACCCAAACATTTCTCCATCTCTTTGTCAAACTCAGTGTGTGTATGGTATTATTTATTTGTGTTCTCAATGGTAGACTGGAGAGAGAATATTTCGTTGATCTTCTCCTTGGTGATGGAGTCCTCTTTGAACAAATTTCCTTTGAAAAAAGCTCTGAATTGATCTTTGATTTCCTGCAAGGAGAAAGGTACACCTGAGGTCTCATCATGGAGATGACATTGGATATCCTTAAAAGTGCATATCACTAGAGTTTTCAAAGCTTCCCCCTTCTACTAGTTATTCCTCAGTTCTCCCAAATCCTCCTCCAGCACTCAGATCTTCCATTCTACGCTGAATACCCATGACTGTGACAAATTATCCTTTACATCATCAAAGACCTTACTTGCCACCAAAATATTTTCGTCAGTCTACCCCATCAGGAAAAGGTCTACTATGCAGTCTGATCTAAAGTTTGAGCTCTTTATCCATGTTTCCAATTGTGGAGGAGAGCTTCTATTGCAGATTATTTACCTTCTCATTAAGCTTAAAGGCTTCACTAATGAGATTTAACCCCACAATAAGCATTCCATCCACCATGGCCTCCATAGCCCTCCCATAGATGGAATACCGGTGGATATCCTTGATGCTCTGGAATTCATCTTGACTGAGAATCATAGGTGGTGGGAGTGCAGTCAGTGGGGTAGGGTCTAGAACCTTATCTTTAGATAGCAGTAACTTGATGAAGCTAGAAAGTACTTTAGCCTGCTCCTCCATCTTCTCTATAGTCTACTGTCCTTTCACTACCCTCCCAATGACCCTAGTGATTGTTTCTTGGAGGTTGTGGATTTCACCTTCAGGAGTAGACTCTCACATGGAGATCCTTGAGAGTTCTAAATCAGAGGCCTAGAAATCCTACTCTGGTTTGTCAACCTTGGGCTTGGCTATCTCAAGAAATTGCTGACCTTGGGCATCTATTACTATCCTTGAGGTTGTTCTAGCTTTCTTGGCTGGAGTAGAAGGAGTAGTCCCCAAAAAGGCCACCACAACATCAAATTTGGGCCCAGAGATCCAGAAAAATATTTCCTCTTCCTACTATCTACAAATAGCTGTACCCATGCAAAAGTGGAAGAAGAGGAAGAGGGAGTAGCAAAAGAACCAAGAGTGAGAGAACTCATGACATAGAGAGTGTTTACTATTGTGGCCTATAATAAGGATGTGAGTGGAGCAGACAAGGCATCTTGGACAGAAGAAGCCACATTACTTGGAGGCTCGATGCTATGAATCTCCTACTCCTTATCAATTGTGGTTTTAGAAGCATCTGCAAGATTTGGCATTTCATTATCTTCACTCTCACTGAGAAAAATGATGCTCTCTAGCCCAGAAGTTTGAATGCTTTGGCAGAGGGTCTTCTTCAACAGGCTCCTTTTTGACTTCCTTCACCTTCTTTTGATAGACCTGAGTGAAGGAGGAGGGAGTGGAGGATGCAAGACTTTTACTTGATGAGGCAAGAGGAGTATTTATAGGTACCTCCGAGCTAGGTGTTTGTTCCTCCTTCCTTGGGGTCGAGGTGTCTTTGGAAGAGGATTCTCCTACGTTCTTCCTCAGCTCACAGGCCTTTCTATCAATCCATACTTTTGTCCTGACCAAGACATGGGGTGAGGATTTCATCCAAATCATCTTTCTCTCTCTTAAACTAGTCAAGATCCTATAAAGGAGTGTGCTTGATTACAATTTCATACTCATATGACAACAAGTCTATGTTTTCATCATGGAGTCCTTCAGGAACTTGATACAAGTTAAGCTCTTGAACTAATTACAGAGGAAGCCTGCCATAATATCTCCTTCTAGCCTCAAAGTCATCTATGCAGTTATCCCAATAATATTCAGTGTCTTCCCTATGATGATAGTTCATTCGGATGTTCAACTCAATGAATTTATTCAATTTGAAGCAGATTCTAGGCCTGAAGAAATGGATAGTGATGGGAACAAGGGCCCTCTCAATGTTTTGAGCATCCAGAGTGGTTTTACATGTATAGTTTCCCAAATATATGGGAAAGTGCAACCCAATGATCTTCTTATCCCTACAGGTTCTGTGTAATTTGTCCAATTACCTGCATACTTCAATCGGGGCCATCTTATCACTACAAAACATGGGGAGCTTAAGGGGAGTGCTCTCATAACCTGCTAGCCTGATGTAAGAGAACTTCCTAAACTTAATGAAGTAGGCTCCATACTTTGTAATCAGGCTCATGGCTTTGTCTGAAAACCTCCTTGCAGTGTCACTTTCTAGAAGCCTCACAATGTACATGGTGAAGGCATCATTTACCCTCCTGAAATTATGGTTGCTAGTGTCTAGGGTAAACTGAGGGTAGTAAGCATATATAGGATCACCCTTTTGAGCATCAATGTATGTAAAGCCAAACCATTGCCTTGATGCTGCTAGGGTATACATCAGGTAGGAAGTCATGTAGAACTTTTTTGTTTGTTGTACATGGGACAGTTCCTCTGTCAAATTCATACAGATGATTTCTACCCTAGTTGAGGTTTTAGGTGCCTTCACACACTATGTTGATAAGTGGACACATCCAAAAGTGGAACTCATTAGTGGAAGGCAAGCCCATAACAGGATTATGAAGTCTGAGAGCTCCTCATTAAAATCAGACCTAAACAGGGCCTTGGATAGTCATGACGCCCCTTTCTTAGGGTTCTTCAGCCAAGATATTACAATTTTGGGTTTATATTTCTCGCTTTCCTTATAAAAAAGAGCATGTGCTTGATTTTGGGAGATTACCACATAATTATCCATCTCCTGGATTCTTAGGGCAGTGGTAATGGTGGCAGCATCAAGCTTGGTGATGAGCTCCCCATGTACATTTGTTAATTCACACGAACCGGGGTTGAAGTTAGCCCTGCAAGCTAAGTACCGTGTCTGCACATTATACTGAGATAGGAAAACCAGAAGAAAATTCCAAGCCACTATCATTGATCATTTGTGCCATTGGAGAGGGGTTTGGGTCTGTCAACCTCAACCAAAAATTGGCAAAGTCTAGGTGACGAACTTCACTGTCCCCGATATCAGGAATGACAGACTCGAGTGGAGAAACGTGCTCCTAACCTTGGAATTTAATATTCATGTTAACATTATTTGAAAAAGTAAATGTATTGCTTGAATCCACAATGAAATTACAAGTGGGAAAATGAGGATGCGGGTAAAAGGTTTCAATTGCAAGGGTATGAGCAAATATTAATGAGAAGCAGTGTGTAAAAATGTGTAGAGGGGCATCCTATTAAATAGTTGTTTGAGGAGAGAGAGGGCTATAAATTTGGATTAAATTCATACCCACCAACTCAAAAAGCAAGCATCGGAAAGAGTGGGAAAAAATAGCCCAGATGGCCTTTGGTACATTTGGGACATGTGGGACGCGAAAGCGCAAAGTACGAATTCGGCCGATGTCGGGTGATACAGGGGGAAAAGACTGCACGAATGTTTTAGGGACATGAGGGGATAAAAGTACATGGAGGGCACGATGTGGCCGAGTCGGGCGAATGGGGAATAGAGAGCCCAGGCGAACTTGGGATAGTTGGAACAAAAAGTTTTGACGGACCCATAAATTAACAAATTCTGGAGAAGGTGGCCGATCGGCGAATAGAGAGCCCAGGTGAACTTGGGACACGTGGGACAAAAAGGTCTGAAAAACCTAAAAAAACACACAAATGACCCAAAAAATGCATAGATTTTCCTAACTTCTTTGGCTTCTTTCTTTACCAGAACATCAGAAAAAGGTGTCAAGCTCAAAATTTTCAATATTTGACTTTCTTAAGAGCATGGGAATTTTTAGTGGACAACAAGCCTGCAAGGACATTTTATGACACTTACCCTCACCATTTCCAACCTCTATGCAATCACAGAGAGTCTGAAAAATACAAGTTTTAAGTGATTTTAATTAATTTCCCCTACCGAAGTGTCGGTCATTCTGCTTAATCGGCATCAGTCATATAGCTGGGTATCGGTTACTATGTTTGGTAATATACTCGATCTGACCAATGAGCTTCATACCTACTTTCCAATAGCAAACAGAACCATTTCTAATCTTTGTCAGACCTTCACCTAGAGCATCTACACTAGACCTGCAATGCAACACTTCACCAATGGGGACCTTTTATCTGACCTTTCTGTATTGTTTTGTGTGAGATACATAAATCGTTTCAATTTCAATAGGATATTTACTTCACATATGATTTAACTAGAATTAATATTGTTATATAGAAAGTGGATTGACAGCTTGTTCAGGAAGCAATTTTGAAACTTCCCAGATCTAGCTCTTGCTAGGCAATCCACTCATTGTTTTGTTTAACTCTATCTTGTGGTATTGTTTTTCATTTACAGATAGTTCCTCCTAGCCATTTTGAAGGGAGATCTCACAATCAACTTGGATTTTAGAAAATCATAACATTGCACACAACCTATCAATTCTAACATCACAAACATGTATTCCTCCTTGGCCTTCAACACCTATCTATTTCATTAATTTATGCTAAGAATCTGGTGAAAAAGATAGTAGACCCTGCCAAAATCAAAATAATAATTGAAATGCCCCTTCCTTCTAATATCAATCCAAAATTCATAGTCTCCAAGGTAGACTTTGCAATCTATGTTCTATTAGTATTCATTTCTCAACTAAGTTAGATCCATGCTAGCCTTTTCATCATATACTTTGAAATGATTTCCATTTCAAGTGGGATCACAACTGTCAAAAGGCCTTTGAGGACCTGTAAACAATATCTCTTATCACTTTTCATGCCAACCCAAATCCTTTCAAATCCTTTCACTTGAATTACAAGACCAATGATGTGTTCCTTCCACTAAAAAACTCTACATCTTCAAACCAAGATTCTACAAGATCTTCCATCACCACATCCAAACTACTCAAATGATATATCCTTCAAAGATGATATGCAACTTCTCTCACTAAGGGAGTACCGCCTTCTATCCCTCAACTCACTCCCTACACCCAAACATATGGGATACCCAAAAAATATAACCTATATATGAATGTAACTAAACATTGGAGATATCATTCACTTTGGTCCTCCTCATTATGAGAACCAATCACATTTATGGAGGGATTTATCATCCTTCCTCACACCATGACAATCAATATCATGTTAAACCTTTTATATATGATTTCTCGTTCTTATACAACCAATCGTTTACATAAACATTGTTGTGGATGGACAGGTTTTGGTTTGGGATGTTACAAACAAGGTATATATGACTTCATATTTGATCAGTTTTAGAAGCCTCATGAGAAATTTATGATCTAGGCCCTTAAAACATCCATCCTCAGACACTTCCATGACCACCACACCTGAGCGCATAACAATTTAATAGAACCATCATCTTGGTCTTCACCTGAAAAATCCACGATTATGACAAATGATACCATATCCATTCTCCCTAACTTTTTTTGATCATATACGATCACCTAAGGACTTCTCACTTATCAGACTTATGAAGACACTAAGACCCTTCCACTTGTATTACCAAAAATGGTAGAGGAAGACTCCCCTAAAATCAATTTTCTTTAAGATAATTTCATAACAATGAATCCATCCTATTACGCTACATGGAGGCAAAGGAACATTATTTTCAAGAGGACCCTAGCACGTGACACATCTAACCATTCTACTTGGGAACAAATAAAAGCTATCGATGCCAACATAGGAACTTTACAAGAACCTCACATAGTTAAAGTTTTCCAGTATCCTTAGGTTTTAAATAATTAAATATACTTCACCACCTTTCTTTCCAAACATAGTCAGGCCTTGCATGGTCATATAGTGACATTCCAGGTACTGACTAACATACCTCACAATTCCAAACGCTAATCATGGATCAAGAAAAATATAGTGTAGGATGCACCCTCGTGTAGCGCTACTCATAAAAGTTTTGTTGAGAATTAAAACATATTCTCTTTGCTAATTTCATCTTAACCCTTGAATACCCATAATGGATATCCAATATCATATCTATAACCAATAGCCATTGGAAAGTTATGTATCTTCACAGACTTTTGAGATCTCAATCTCAAACCCTTGTCTAAAGACAACTTCCCTCTTCCTAACATCGATCATATTGTCAACCTCACGATAGACTATGAAAAACTATCTCTTATGGATGGATTTTCATAGGTATAATACGATCCTCATAATAACCCTTTCCATGTTGTAAGAACCCTGGTATATAAGTTCTTTCCATCTGTATCTATGTTCCCACATGTGACTAATTATTAATTATTTATCTATTAATATTTTATACAATGCCTCGAGTTCATTGTCATACATATTAAGAATTTACCATCAAATTATACTCAAATCCAATTCAAAGAAAAAATTTCACATTTATTATTAACCGTGATTAATGTTCATTAAAACATACATCAAGATCACTACATTTAAGTCATATCACAATCAACATCAAACAACAATATTCAACATCTACATATCTAACATTTCATATGTTTTGGATGCAATTTGGCCTATCTTATTTCCACATATCTCAAAATATGATCATATGTAACATTTCAAATTAAATCCATCACAAACACATGAATTGAAAATCATAATCAATATATCTATATATCTCATTTAATTTTTTTACAAAATTCCTCAAATCCAGGGATCACATTGCCTACAAAATCATATAAAAAAATTTTCAAAGGTCTATGTAGTAAAATAAAAATCAGACACTCGATCACCACCTTGGCCTCCCACCGCTCCTTCTTCAGGTCTTAGATCTCTCTGAGGTTGTGCGACACTTCCATGTGCTCACTATAAGTATTGCATGTCGACCTGATCTATGCTTAATTTCTCTATGATTTGTGTAGCGAGGTATGCCTAGAAGTAATTACGTCACGAACCATTCATAATATCACATCTCCTCTCCCAGTGTGGGATACTTCTCCACAGTAACAAAAATTGGAGGTCCCATCTATCCCCTACTGATTGTCATCTCTCCTCCTACAACTATTACTTCCTTCCCCACATTCAGCCCCACTCCTTGTTCTATACTCCCTAAGGCCTCTGAAGCCATCCCTACCTCTCCATACTTCACTTGGAGTGCCTCTTGCTACCGGTGATATATATCCCTCTGTTGTTGCATAAGATCATGCTCTAGGCATGCCTAATCTTGCTCTTACTACAGAGTATCTCTCTCCTGATGATCATTTTCCTACTCCACTATCAATCTATTCGTCTCCAACTATAACTGTAGACACCTATAATTACACCCAAGCAATTTAAATACTTAAATTGCGCTAATTATCCCCTTTCTCACAAATCAATGACATGTCGTCAAAAGCACTCATTTTCCCTCATATCATCATTAATTAATTACACTAAGCTAATTAATTAAGTTGCCTATCCAAAACATACCCTAATTAATGACCTTACATTGATAAATCGCCTCTTCTATCTAGATTAATTAATTATTATTAATTAATTAGTCTTCCCCTTCATTTAACTAGTAAATCAATATTTAATTGATTTAATCCCTTTCTAATAGCCTAAATCACACTAATATTCTTCTAAATGGCTTCTATAAGCTTATACCTGCCTATTAATTAATCACCTTTGATTAATTAAAATACCCCCAACTCCCATGACTTGCTAAACATGTATTAAACCCTTCTAAAGTAAGGTTACCTTTAATAAAGCAACCTTATCCATTCCTAATCATGTTTTACCTTTATCCCACATTCATGAGAATGTGTTGAATCCTTTATCCTTTGGGCTATATAAATATCCCTCCACCTACCTCTTTACATACACCTAAACTCCTTAGAGAGCAAATGCAAAGCATATAGCAAAGAGACTAAGAGCTTGCACCTTGCCCTTTTGAGAGTTCATCATCTTGAAGAGTTAAGCCTCTTTCTTAAAGTGCTTGGGTCATATGGGAGGTGTCAAAAGGGTCTTGTAGCCTAACTTTGACAATCCCTCATTCCTAGGTTCTTAGAACACCAAGGACAACCATTTTTGATAGCCATGGATCCTACATAGGTCCCGTCATTTATTTTTTGTTAGAGAATAGAGGATTTTAGATGTTTAACATTGTTAGTTTCAAAGTTTTGTATATTGATGAATGTTAGCATCTAACCTTGTTCAATTCTTATCACGATGGTGCTTAGTAGTTTGTTTAACTTTTGCTAATTAAGGATATTTAAGTGTTAGTCTTTACTTACATTTAGCATTAGTTTTAAAAAACAATTCATACACACCTATTTTCTCTTTTTCTCTTTTTTTTTCTTTTTTTTTTGTATTTTGATCATTTTACCATGTTTTTGATTTTTTGACTTTGTGCCATATTTAAGCATAGAACCGCTTAAGATGCATGGAATTCATGGGTTCATGGAGCTCATCACCATTGGGGTGAGCAAGTTTTTATGCCCCTGTTCCGTACTTGGTTACTATAACATAGGGCCCCAACCAATGTGGTTCAAACTTTCCTTTCTTTTCTTTCTTTTCTCGCTCTTGTGTTGAACTGATTCTCCTTCATGACTAAATCACCAACCTCAAACTGATGAGGTATGATTCTCTTGTTGTAGTTTCTAGAGACTTTGTTCTGATACACTTTAAGGTGATTAAGAGCGTGAATGCGCTTCTCATCTAGGAGCTCTAATTCAACCAGTCTTGCTACCTAGTAATCCTCATCTTTATCCAAATAATCACTAAGATTCTCAGGGAAGGAAGTTCAATTTCTAATGGGATGATGGATATAGCAAATGTGGATAAAGAAAATGCAAGGAATATATAAAAAATATACTAAGAGCTTACTTTTTGTTTTCTTTAGTGTTCATCATCTTGAAGAGTTAAGCCTCTTTCCTAAGTGCTTAGGTCATATGGGAGGTGTCAAAAGGGTCTTGTAGCCCAACTTTGACAAGCCCTCATTCCTAGGTTCTTGAAAAACCAAGGACAACCATTTTTGATAACCATGGAGCATACATAGGTCCCTTCATTTATTTGTTGTTAGAGAATAGAGGATTTTATATGTTTAACATTATTAGTTTCAAATTTTGTATATTGATGAATGTTAGCATCTAACCTTGTTCAATTCTTATCATGATGGTGCTTAGTAGTTTGTTTAACTTTTGATAATTAAGGATATTTAGGTGTTAGTCTTTACTTACATTTATCATTAGTTTAAAAAAAATTCATGCACAAAATATTACTCAAATTAAATGTGTTTAGTGAAGCACCAAATTCACAAGGAGAACCAACCCCTAGTTTAGTGAATCACCAACTCCATAAGGAGGATACAACCCCATAAGATGATCAAGAACCCGCTCTCAAAACACCTTTGAAGAAGATATTTTATGTATTTATTACTGCCACAACTGATAGAGATCACCAATTTAGCTTTCTCACCTTGAAACCCTTGTTCAAACCCTCGTTTATATTAGAAATAGGAACACTGCAAGGGGGGGGATCATTGTTCAATTCAACTCTCACCTACTTTTTGATGTCTTGAAGTAGGATCTGTCTCTACTTAATTAATCAATTCAAGATCATAATCATACTCTATTGTTTATGACTTTAAATTGGAAAAAAAAAAAATCATCACCTCACTATGTACCTAGTTCTTCACACACACTTTGAGCTCTATGTCCACTTTTCACTACAATTTTCAAGTTCTTGAGAGAAAACTACCTTTGTTTTTAGTTCTATTATAATCTCATTCACAATTCCTAGATATTTTACTTTATTACTCACATATTGTCTCATCAAGAATTCTTCACACTCTTTCAAAAACACTCTATCTGCCTTCTTCATTAAGCATTCTATTTACCCATTGAACAATCTATCTATGCTCTTTATATTCATCAAATTATACAAACTCTCATATTTTTTCATACATGTTCTTTTACTGTATTTTTTACTTCAGTTACATACATTTCACCTGCTATCCACACTTTTCCTTTTTACCATTCAACTACAATTTCATCAGGCTCATCTCACCAAAAGACCTTATCACTTTAACTTCTTGTCATTTTGTGAATGTAAAGCCTTTTGACTTGTTCATTTTCTTGTCAAAATAGTTTTTGACCCTTCGTCTTCTTATTCAAGCTTATTGAGGAGATTAAAAACTTGTAATTAAAAAATAACTCTTTGGTTTTCTCTTTCCTTTGAGAAACACACCATAAGACACAATTTCATGCCTTTTGAGGTCATGAATTTTTCAAGGAGACATATAGTTTGGAAGACCAATAATTTCACCACTGTCTTTGAGAGAATTTTTCTAAGGCTTGATATATAGTGTAAGTGAACACATTAGTGCCTACTAAAACATGAATATCAATCTACCTTAGATGTCCAAAGATCATATTTCAATGTTTTCAAGAGATTTTTTGAAAGAAACTTGCATTAAGGCATTTACTGTCATATGAAACAGGGGTTGCAGACCTTCACCCTTTACACTGTAACATGATCATCATGTTTTCAAAACCAATTAGCACCATAAATAAGTATAATATACCCTTCAACATCAATTAAAGGTTTTGCATGAATATTTTGGATATTGACAACAGGGAATTGCTTCAAAAAAAAACTCATTTACACCTCTATACACAGGTTTTTGAAGAAACTGTTAGCAATTTCTCTTCGAGATTGTGCTAAAATAACCAATTGCCTTTTGAAAACCATTCATATTATTCATACATACATGTCTATAATTTTTTTTATTTTTCATTGGGTGAAATTTGAGATTCGAGAAAATCTCCTTTACAAACCCTAGAACAAGGGTTTTGTGCACTGTAGCTTCCTGAGACCATTCAAAAAAAAAATTCTCATTCATTTTTGAATGAAATTTGAAAATTTAAATTTTTGTGAATATATGGGAACATTTTCCACCTACTCTAATCAACATTCAAGTTTGAAACATCTGCCAATAGCTCTGAGAAATCAAAAATCAGTTCACATTGTGATTAAGCCAATTCAAGTAAATGCACAATTGCATTTAAGACTAGGAAAACCTCCTAAGTGACTTACGAGAAAGAATAAAAATGATATACTCATCTTATAGTTCTCAAAATATATCAACATCCCAACCATTTTCATCCTATCATGTCATTCTTCCACCAATAGAGTGAGATCTAGATTGCACTATGTCTATAAGTGGGATTTACAATTTTCAAGTTAGAATTCTACATAACTCCGCCATCTTGAGACCATTACTAGAAAAGTGTAGGTTACCTAAAAAATTTCAATGCTCTGTAAATTGCCAACATATAAGGCGAGACTCACCTTTTTTCCCTTGAAAAGTGCAGTCCATGAATTCTGAATAGAAGACAAAGCAAGGACAAGGAGGGAATATTTTCTTCACATTGTCTATTTAACACCAAAATGATCATTTTTTTTCATTCACTTGTGAATATATGAGAGGATCAAATCATTTTTGCAAGCTAAGTACTTGATCCAATGAAAACTTCTAGACTAATCCATCTCAACACACTTGTAGACATATTTCGTGCATACCCAGAGAAACCTTGTACTGATTCAAACTAGGTTGAAGACCTTGAAAACAAAAGAAATATGGAGACACCATTAATAGATCATAGAAATATTTAAAGAATATCATCCAAGTTATTTGAGGACAAACAATCAACTTTTTCCGTTTATGACTCAGGAAGTTGTTGGTATTCAAAAAATACACGTGGCTTGGATTTTTATTAGTAGGATATGTTAAAAAAGTCGAATGATGTTCATTTTCCTATTAAATTCACCATCAGTAGTCAGTGGGGACACATGGTAGAAGCTCTATGGTCCTGGCTGAATGGCTGCGTGGAGGAAAATCATCGATTGAGGTGGGATACATGTCAAAATTTTGGCCTTTCCCTAAGGAAGTGAGATCATATGGACCTCAAGTCCATGGGATAGTCCACAATTCATATTTGCAGACGGGCTCTGGCTAATGGAGGAAACAAGGTCAGGGAAGGAGATAATAGTGGCGAAAAAAACTAGAGGCTCAAAGGAGAGAAACGAATAAAGTCTCCAAGTCTTCGGGCTCTCACAAATGATTCAGAGTGAGCCACCAAATTTTCTAAGTATGGAGGAGACAAATGGAAGCCTGCCAAGTGAATCAAATCAATGCATCTCCAAAGATTGAATACTAAAAACATGGAGACTCAAATGGAAATGTGGAGCTTCCATGTGTCTCACATTTTGGACCAAAAAGCGATAGAGAGTGGGCCATTAAAAAGTCTAACAGTAAGCACGAAAGATATTTCGACATGTCGGATGGACTTCAATTTGTCAAGATGAGGCTATCCCAAGGCAGAGACAATCAAACTTGCGCGGAGCTTCCTCCACGTGGTCAATGGTTTGTGTAACAAGGAAGAAATAAAGCAGGGTTTCAAATGAGCATGAATGAAGGTGCATGGATCCCATTGTCTCAACGGATGCATACTTCAAATGATCAGCGGTTCAAAGTGGAGACTCAAATGTGAGCAGTGAGGCTTTCATGTGAAAGGATGTAAAGAAATGCATCGGCCTGAATTGGCTAAGTATCGTAGGCTCACGGAAGGCACCACGTGTTAGCCAAGTGCATCTTCGAAATGAAAATCTAGAAATGGGTCCTTCCAATCAAGCGTTGAAGTCTCCACTCATGTCCACATGGTCATATTATGGCCCCACCAAGCAAAAGGACTTAGTCAAAAACCTAGAAGGAAACTAAGCAAGCCGTAGAAGGAGCGCACATGTCAGTCCCGATCGGCACACTTCAAAGGGGTAGAAGAATCGAAAAGCAGTCCCCAAACTAGTGTCTAGCTTACATGTGGCCATGTTGAAAAGTGAAAGTGGGAAAGCAGGTATGTACTATGAGTAATTTTGAAATTCTTTGGTTTCATTGCCCCGAGAAGGCGTAAAGTGAACAAAATTGATCTCACACCTTTGCTAATGCCCAAGGAGCCACATGTGCAAGGGATAAATTACATGCTGGGAAGGTAGGCCTGGAAGTGATTTTTAAACCAAATGGAAAAAATGTGGACACGACGTGAACGTGAAGATGTGTTTTATTGGCAAAAGGCCCAATTCCTTGAGCTAATCGGGGAAATTTTGCCATTTTTGTATTTTTTGGTGCCGAAAAGGGCAGCAAAGTGAATTTCGGATCCCCTGCGGAACCATTATGTTAACTGTCTTTAAACCATTTTCGTACAGACCCAATTCAAAACATTCAAATGGGCATATCTTTGATCCAAATGCCCCGAAAAGGGGAAAAAATTTGGCACATTGGATTGCAGGTCTTGACCTCAATCTACACCATGAAACATTGAAACTTTAATTTTGGGATCCAAGGTTAGGTGGGTAAAAAATGGAAAACAATTCACGTTGTTAATCATTAATATAGGAACTGATTGCTTTAACAACCAGATCGGATTTGATCTAATCCTTCCATTCTTCCTCCTTCAATCTGCCAAACTAGTAATTGAGGTAGATTTGACAGACTTGGGGGGGATTTTAGCGGGCATTTATGGCTGATAGTCTGAGCTTCAAATCAATTTTCCCACCTCTTCTCTTCCTCCGTCTCACTGTGTTGAATCTATAAAGGAAGGAGCATTTCTCATTATAAGGGGTTGGACAAGTTTATTTTGTATCCTCCCTTCTTCCCATGTTCGCAAGAGAATTTGTGGAGCTATTCTAAACCTCCCATTTGTGGTCATAATGCAAAGTTTTTCAACCTCTTGGCCATTGTAATGTATTGTATCAACTTCCTAGAGAAATAATATATGTATGTGGCATGATTTCTTAACCCTCTCATGTGTTCATTGTTTTCTTTCTGATCTCTTCATTGCAGTTTTGGTTACTGTATGCATGTCTGTTCCCTACATTACATTTTTATGTCCCTCTCTGTTAAATTTCCAAAATAGTGTCTAACATTCCTTTGGTGTATCACCTCACCTTAGCTTAGGTTTATTTTCACATGCATCTTCTCAACCCTAGTCTCCTTAGTAATGATAGTTTAGGATTAGTAGAATATATCCTCTTCTAATTTATTTATGTGCACCTAAACAGAGGAATAGGAACCGGCCTTAATCCAGAGAGCTCTCTCAACTCGCAAGGTCCCACACTTTGAGAGATTCTCCATGATTGTGAAATCACACTGAGAGTCTCAAAACCCATTCTGGTTGCATACATTCAAGGGTGTTTTCATTATACACTAATAGTTTTGGAACACCCGGTGGGACCAAGAAGTATCCATCTTTATTGCAACAAGATTGATGTGCACTTGATGTGAGTTTTTTCAATTTTTAAGGATCTTTAAGTTTGCACATCTCGTGCAACTCCTAAAGAGATAGTATTCACTGGCTTCAATAGCCCAAGTTTGTCAAGTTCATAACAAGAGAAACAAAAGAAGGTGAAGAACTAGAGAGGAGGGACTATGTTTATCTGTCTTGTACTTGTCGCCAGATAGAGGGGGAAGGGGGAAGAAGAACCAAGAGGTCTCCCCCTCCACCAAAAAAGAACCTTGTCATCACCTCCTCCTGTTGAGGTTGTTCATTCAATCAACAAGGGTTCTCATGCCAATCATCAATGGCAAAAACACCAAACCCCTATGTAAACTTTCATTGGAAGCAACCCATTCGCTCTAACATGCACAAACTCCAGTCCCAATTGTAGCATTAAAGAGAATCCCATATTTCATTGGAGATAACTACAATTATCCTAGTGATCACATTCAAGACGTTGCAAATGTCTGTGTAATCCATGAGATCATTAAGATGGACATTGCAATCAAGTTACTATCATCTTCACTCAAAGGTAAAGGTTCACAATGGTTTACGAGTCTAACATCAGGCTCTATTCAAACTTGGTACCATTTATTTAGAGCTCTTCATAATCAATTTGGATAGAATGGGAGACAATTTTTCCCTGTTGGAACAACTGAAAACAATGAAGAGGGATCCTAATGAGCAGTTGAAAGATTTCAAACCTACGATTTCAAAGGACATGGGATAGAATTCAATTGGCTCTAAGGCCCACAAATAAAGGTAATTTCTTATACTTTTTTAGAGCTCTAAATTATGCTACTGCTTTAATGATTCAATCAATTGGAGGCACAACCTTACCTACAAACATATAACATTTCTATTAGGGATGAAAATTGTTTCTAATTCAATTTTGATGGCAAGCTTACTCCTAGGACTCCCATGCCTCTTTACCCAGAACTAGGAGAACCAAGCACTTTTCAAACACCTGACACTAGCTCTAATACCCACTCCAACGAATTAGAGTTCAGCTGAAGCATCCACCTCTTACTCTAGACACTTCGAAAGAGTTATCAAGAGGTTATGAAATAGTTGCAGAACCTAGGGAATGAGTTAGTGACTATCAAGAGGTAGCGGGATTAGAGTTCTTGGCCATATCAAGCCTCAAGCTCAGTATCAGTCTGTACCCCCATATCAGGCAAAATAGACCACCCCATATCAGGCTAAATAGGCCACCAGCTCAAGCTGCAAATCAGAACCAAAACCAAAGACAACCTCAAGCTACTATGCCCTTCTGGTCGTATGATCCAAAACATAGCTTCAACATCAAGGGCCTTAGTCCTAACACAAAACAACATGGCACAAGAATATGATTGGTGTTTCCCATGTAATTAGCCCCATAACCAAATAATTTTTTTTAATGGTTCCCTAAACTAGGCCCTGATAATACAAACTGTTGGTGTGTCCCAAAATCCCAATCAAGAGGAAAATCAGCAGTAAGGAGCTCAGCAAGAGGAACCTCCAAGTGAGACTATGCTTGTCAATTGGCAGGATGAAGACTTCTGTGGATATGAATCAAGCCACCTTCTCAAAGTGTTAGCAGCGGTATATACACGGTCCAAGAAAAGGTATATTGGAGAGGGATAATCATCTAAATCAGATAATCCTAAACCCTCACATTACTCCATAGGGTATTGGCACTAAGAATGCAACTTCCAATATTCAGAGTTAGTCCAAACCACCTTCCAAACCCACTCAGAGCACCAGGTTGTAATGACCCATGTGCAATAGAAGAGTGTACCAGGGAAGGGGAAGAAAAAAGATAGCTCATCCCCATTTAGCATCATTGAACAAATGAAGAAGGAAAAATGTGAACATTTCAATGTGGGAGTCATTAGCTATCCCAGGATAGAGAGACCTGTTGCAGGTTACTATAGCCAATTGTTCAACCTCAAATCAGCCCCCCAACAAACAAGAGAAGGTGCTCACCAATACAGCTTTGCCCAAAGGAAACTAATTGAGGACAACAAGGTAAGGAATATGAAGCCCCATCTGTTTTATGTTTCATTGATCATTTGGAGAAAAATTGGTGCAGAATTACATGATTGATTCGAGCGCAAGAAGTTTTGTAATGCTAAAGCAAATAACCGATTAGCTGGGACTTCAATACGAAGTCATCTCCAGGGGCAGTAGTGCAACTTGGATGGGACAACGGTAACAACGATAGTTGGAGTCATCAAAGATTTGAGTCTCACATTGCACGGCCTTCCCCAATCTGACTGTATTGCAAGAACGTATCAGCCGTAGACTTGCCACCACATTTCGCATTGTGTTTGTTGAGGGACTTCACTACCAAAATTGGATTATATTTTTCTACATATTGGTCGCACATGCTTTTTAGAAAAAGGTATGGGGCTAAGGCTATAATCGGATGTGAGCCCACTATACAAATTACCATACTGAATGTCCTATGTACCCAGCCTGATCAATTTCAATTGGTCAGCCTTTGATCAAGATAACTTCTCAAGCACTTTTGAAGTAGATACCAAAGTGGGGTGTCTCCTATACTTGAATCTCAACAAATGGGGGAACAAGAGGCATACTTTTGACCCTTATAAAGATATGGAGGAATTTGAGTTAGGACTATACTGTTTTGCATGATGATAATAATCCTCTTACTGACATCATTAAACCAGACCAAAAATATGATAATGAGGTATGGCAGCTATTATTTGATGTCTCAAGAAGTAAACAAGGAGCTAGAGGAGGATCTATTCTTGTATTCTCCCCGAAGGTATGAAATACTACCCATCTTTCCATGTTTCCAATTTTCATATTCAAACAACATAACAAAATATGAGGCTTTGTTTCATGGACTGCATTGGGCAAGAGAAAGAGGGTATTAAGAAACTTGCAAGTGTTTGGTGATAGTGAGCTAGTCGTTAATTAGGTCTGAGGAAAAAATGCTTCCAATAAGGATCTACTAAAAAGCTAACAAGAACTGATTATGGGACGTCATTGAGGAATTTTGAAGCATTCAACATCAATTCCATCCCAGGGAAGAAGAATGAAACAATAGACAGAATGGAAATGATTGGGCCATCCTTCGACGTTGTGGATAGTATCAAGAGTGATAAATCTCAACCCCATATCAAATTTGGTTATTAGACCATCTATCCTAGACAACAACATAAGTTTCAAAGTCCTTAGAAAATGATCAATAAAATGTCAAATTTCTATAAGAAAAAGTTGACTTGTCCTTCAAGGAACCAAGAAAAACTGGAGCAGCAGTATGGTGATCAAGTGGTATAGATGAGGGCAAAAAAACTACCAAAGGGTCTTATCACTTTGGAATCAATCTTTAACCCAAATGATTAGTTCCTAAGAGGAGAAAGTGAATATTCAAGTAAAGGGTGAAGATTCATAGCCCATTTTCATATAGGAAGGAAAAGCGTTACAGATTGGTATGGTAAACAATCAACAAGAGAAAGCTATGAGTTTATTCAGCTTTTTCAAGAATTTCGAAATGCCTTTTCCTGGACTTACAAATATTTTATAGGTTTTAACAAAAATTTGGCACAACATACTATCAATTTGGATCTATGGGATCCAATCCTTTCAGGATAGAAGCAAAGGTTGGTAAACCCTCACATTATACCCCCTCATGAGAAAAGAATTGAACAAGCTAATTGAGCCCAACATCATCTTCCCTATCAAGCATTCGAAGATCAGTTACAAAATTGGTGCCTTTGAGGAAAATATAAATGGAGAAATTAAGACTGTGTGTATACTTTTGTGATCTAAATAGAGCATCAATTAAGGATCACTATCCAATTCCATCAATGGAACAGATATTACAGGTTGTAGCTAGTTCTGTGAGGTTTTCATTGTTAGATGGATATTTAGGCTATAACAAGATAATTGTAAAAGAGGAATTCAATTCAAGACAACCTTCACCAACAAATGGGGTACATATGCTTATAAGAAGATGCATTTATACTATCAAATGTTGAGAGCAACATTTCAGCGAACTATGGACATGGCATTCGAAGGTTTAATTAATAATATAGTCCTGTTGTATCTAGATGATATCACAATCTTCTCAAAGAATGCTACAGATCATCTATTTCACCTTAGAAAGGTATTTCAGAGGTGCAGAAGGTTTGGGGTGTCATTAAACCTAAAGAAGTGTGTGTTATTGGCACATGAAGGTAAATTGTTGGGCCACATTGTCTCAAGAGAAGGGTTTGTAATTGATCCTAAAAGGGTTGAAGCCATCTGAACACTTCCATTGCCACAACACAAAAAAGTCTCTCCAAAGCTTCTTGGGGAGAATAAAATTTGTTCACAGGTTTGTACACCTGATTTTTCCACTCTTGTGAAGCCTTTAATAATGATGTTAAAGAAGAGTCTTGAATTTAAATGGACAACAAAATGAAAAGAGAGTTTTGAATCCATCAAGCTTGCAATATCATAGGATCCAACTCTTATTAACCAGACTTCTCAAAGGACTTCATGCTATATGCTTTTGGAGCGTCAGACACCATCTCAGCCATTTTGGTCCAACCCAATAAAGGAGGTTCAAAACAACAAATAGCCTTCTTTAGTCAGAGCTTGGAGGACTATGAGGTAAAATACTCTTTCATTGAAAAAAATGTCCTTGCTATTATTAAGAGCTTGAAGAAGTTTAGACAATTGGTCTCAAACAATAAGATTCAACTGCTAGTATCTCATGTTGGCATCAAGTATTTCCTTCTAAAAAAGGACTTGAATGAGAAGAGGGTGGGTTGGATCACTCGAGTAATGGAATATGAAATTGAGATCAAGGTGACCAAACTCGTTTGAGGCAAGGGTCTGTGTGAACAACTTTCCTCCAAGAAATAGGCTAAGTTAGCAGGTGAAAAAGAGGCTATCCTATTACTACAGAATGATTAAGAGCAGTCAGATGATGATGCACCTGTTTCATGTTAGACTCAAGCCTTAGTGCATTATCTCCAAATAGGTTTGCGCCCTCTAGAATGGAACAAAGAAAAAGGAGATACTTCAGACTACAAGCCATCCCATATGTGCTTTTTGGTGGTTTCTTGTTTAAGAAGGATATCAATAGTGTTCTATTGAGGTGCATTGGGACATGCCAAATTGAGAGAGTGTTACAAGAGTTCCATGATGGAGAAGCAGGAGGTCACTTTTCCCCTTGAGTAATAGATCTCAATATCATGAAAGTTGGTTATTATTGGCCTACAGTGTTCAAGGACTACTACTCATAGATTAAGAAGTGCAAAAAGAGTGCATTCTTCATAGGAAAAGAGAAGTTAACAGCCCTACCCCTCTATCCCATTTCAGTGGCTCAACCATTCATGCAATGGGGACTAGACTTCATTGGGATGATTAACCCAAATTCAAGCCAAGGCCACAAGTGGATACTTATAGCAACAAACTATTTTCACCAAGTGGATTGAAGTAGTGGCACTAAAAGAAGCAAATGAATCCAACATCTTGGATTTCTATGAAGGAATAGCCACTAGGTTTTGAGTCCCTAACACTATTATATCAGATAATGCATTGGCATTCCTTGGTACAAGGATCACTAAATGGGTAGTCAGGAATGGTGTGTACCTCAGTACTTCATTAAATTATTACCCTCAGGGTAATGACCAAGCAAATTCCACAAATAAGAACCTATTTTTGGGGTTTTAAACCATATAATAGTGATGCATAGATGTATAATCAAATAAAGCATACAATAAATCAATGCGGAAATAACTAGAAGATAAAATAAACAAGAGAAAGATTACACCAGATTTAATGTGGTTCACCTAGTGTAGGCTACATCCACCAAGAAATGGCCAATATTATTATTCAGTGCTTTACAGAGGAAATACAATGAAGATCTACAGTCTTCCAACACCTCTATGGATGTTCAATACTCTTTCCTCACTCAACTACACCATATTGCACACTAAGGAAAAACATCATACAAACTAATTAATATCTTCTTACATTACTTGCCTTACACTCCAAAAATGCATACATGCACGTGAGTCTATTTTAGGCAACTTATCTTTTCTTTTTACAAACAATAAATCAGCTTTAAAAAAAATGGTTTATTCTAAAACTTCGGCCAAAAATAAAAGCGTCCTACACAGGTAACCAGCGATGGTTACACCTTAACTGATGACGGTTACACCCCGACCTAATCTTCCCAACCAAACTGACGATGGTTACGCCTTAACCAACACCGATTACTATCAAAAAATAATAACAATGTGAAGTAATTTAGCTCCATACTCAACAATATCCCACTTGGAGATCAATTGTTGTAGTGTACTGTGCATCATCATCCTTGGTTTCTTTTCCTTGGCCCGTTTCTTCCTCTTCAAGTGTTTAAACTTGAAGACCAACAGAAGTGGAGTGAAGCTCCAACTTCTCCCTTACCAATGGCTTCATTAGCATGTCTGAAGGGTTCTCATCTGTATGGATTTTCTCTAACTTTAGCTGTGCATCATCCAACACCTGTCGTATGAAGTGATACCTCAAATGAGTGTGTTTTGTTCTTGAATGAAATGCTGAGTTCTTTACCATATGGATCATGCTCTGACTGTCATTGTATAATCTGTAATCCTCTTGCTCCTTACCCAACTCTTTCATGAACCTGCTTATCCATATAATCTCCTTTCCAACTCATGTAGTTGTAACATACTCTACCTCTGTGGTAGAATAAAGCCACAACCTTTTGCAATCTCGAAATCCAGATAACTGTCGTACCACCTACTGTGAAAACATATCTAGTAGTGCTCCTCCTGCCAACCAAATCTCTAGCCATATCTGAATCAACATAGCTACATAAAGAAGTATCTGACCCTCCATAACATAACTCCATGTTGGATTTCCCTCTCAAATACCTAAGAATCCATTAGATTCCTTTCCAGTGTTCTTTATATGTATTAGCCATAAACCTGATCACAACTCCCACTTCCTGTGTAATGTCTGGTCTAGTATAAACCATGACATACATAAGACTTCCTACTGTTGAAGCATCAGGAACATGTGCCATGTACTCAACCTCATCTTGTGATGAAGGACACTGATATTTTCTCAATTTGAAGTGTCCAACCATAGGTGTACCAACATGTTTTGATTTTTGCATGTCAAACCTTTCCAACACCTTATTGATATAAGCTTCCTGAGACAAATACAACTTTGTGTTTTCCTGTCTCTATGAATTTTCATGCCAAGGATTTTCTTTGCAGCTCCCAAATCCTTCATTTCAAATGTGTGAGATAACCTTTCTTTAAGCTTACCAATGTCCTGCATACTAGATCTTGCAATCAACATATCATCCACATACAATAACAAAATAACATCTCCTTGCTAGCTTCTGTAGCTACAACATACTCTACCTCTATAGTAGACAAATCCACAACCTTCTGTAATGTCGAAATCTAGCTAACTGTTGTACCACCTATTGTGAAAAAATATCCAGTAGTTCTCCTCCTGCCATCAAAATCTCAAGTATATCGTTGTATCCACTACTTCTACCCAAAACTTCAAAGGAAAATTGGCATGTATCCTCATGCTTCTAGCATGTTCCATGATTTTTCTATTCATTCTTTCTGCAACTCCATTCTCATGTGGAGTTCTAGGAACCATTTTTTCTCTTTGTATTCCATTCTCTGAACAATAATCATCAAAATCCTTGCTGCAGTACTCACCACCATTGTCATATCTTAGACACTTTAATTTTAAGTTTGTTAAATTTTATACAAGGGACTTTCCATCTTTTAAAAGTTTTAAAAACATCATATTTACACTTAGTACAATAGATCAATACCTTCCTTGTGGAATCATTAATAAAAGTCACATAATATTGGGATCCACCAATAGAAGCTACCTAGTGTTGGTCCATACACATCTGAGTGTACAAGATCTAATTTCAGCTCCTTCTTTGTTGACCCAACCTTGAGAAATATCACTCTCTTTTGCTTTCCAAATATGCAGTACTCACAAAATTCAAGATATAATTGTTTCAAATATGATAGATTACCCTTATCCTGTAAGATCTGCATTCCTTTTTCACTCATATGACCTAGTTGATTATGCCACATGTTTACATCTAAATCTATAGTAGATAACACAGAAAAGGAATCACGTAATACAGGTAGACAGATATAAATTTCCCTACCTTCTTTCCTCTTGCCATAATAAGAGATCCCTTGGTAACTTTCCAAGAATTGGCTATGAATGTAACCACGCATCTAGATTCACCAAGTTTCCTTATAGATATTCGATTTCTTTTGAGGCTTAGCACATGCCTCACATCTTTCAAAATCCATGGATTTCCCATTTTACAACTTTAGATAAACATCAACTTTACCATTAATATTGCATGGTTCATCATCACCTAAATAAACATGTCCAAAATTACCTTGAGCATAATTTCTGAAATAAACATTATTAGGGGTAGCATAGAAAGAGGCTCCAGAATCTAACACCCAAGATTCTAATCTATTATCCAAGGAGAGAATAAGGGAATATTTCTTTACCTCACTTGCAATGTTTGACCTCTTTACCTTTTTATTTGTCTAATATATTATCTTTGTTTTCTTTGGATCAACACTCCGTTATGTGTCATCTATTTCCATAATTCCAGCAAAGTAAATCTCTGAACCTAGATCTAGATTTGCTGTGTCTTGACTTTGATCTCCCATTCTTATTTCTCTTGGATGATCTCTATCCTTAGATATTCCCCTTGCTTTCTACGGTTAAATCATTTCTAGATGATGATTCTCCTGAGCTTTTCCTGCGTTTATTTCTTTATTAAGGATTACACTAACCACATCGTCAAATTTCAAACCTTTAGAAGTAGTTGATTGTATTATACTAACATCCATTACCAATTTATCCCAACTATATAGAAAAGAGCATAAGAATAAAATTTCTTTCTCTGCATCATCAAATGGAATTTCTACCAATTTTAATTGATTAACAAAAGACCGGAAATCATTTCAAATGATTAGACACAGATCCACCTTATTGCATCTTAGAATTAATTTTTTTTTTCATCAAATATACCTTATTTGAAGCACTAGGAGTTTCATACAAATTTTATAAATATTTCATCAACTCTACTGTGGTTTTAGCATCTATAAAATTCGAAGTCATCAATGCTGCGAGGCTCAATATTATAGATCCTATATCCTTTATATTAAGAACCTTCCATTCTTCATCTTATCATCAAACTTGGATGTCCTTTCTCATCTAACGATAAGTATAGATATTTCTTAATACAAGTAATCCTCCACCTACATTCTCCATAGTTGATAATTACAACTGAAAAATTTCTCTACTTGATATTTACTATCTTCTGTCCATCGCTCTTGCTCCCACTTAATCAGAAAACCCTCTGTGAGTAAATCCTATCAAACACGCAAAACCTCCAAACAAATATTTGATACCATTTGTTGGGTTTAAAACCATATAAAAATGTTTTCATATATCTATAATCATATAAAGCATACAAATAATCAATGCAGAAATAACCAAGAAGATGAAAATAAACAAGAGAAACATTACACCAAGATATAACGTGGTTCACCCAGTGTGGGATACATCCACCAAGAAATGGACAATCTTATTATTTAGTTCTTTACAAGAGGAAATACAATGAAAGATATGTTGTCTTCCTACACCTCTCTGGATGATTAATGCTCTTCCCTCACTCATCTACATAATCTTACTCACCAAGAGAGCTTATATCATACAAACTAATTGCAATCTCTTCTAAAACTTGATTTACTTTCCTTGCACTGCAAACTATGAATACATGCAAGTGTGTCTATTTTAGGTAAATTATCTTTTATGTTTACAAATAATAAAATCATACTTTAAAATAACAGATTTATTATAAACTCTTAGACAAAAATCAAAGCGTCGTTACACAGGTAACTGGCGGTGGTTATACCTTGACCTAATTTCCTGACAGTTACCAACACTGGTTATACCCTAACCGACCCTAGTTGCTATCAAAATAGTAACACTATAAAATTAAGTTTCTTAGTGAAGCAATTAAGCTCCACACTCAACAGTGAAATCATATTTTCACAACACCTTGGCGCATAGGATTTGTAGGCAGTTGTTATTAGGAACAAATTAGCTCTATGGGCTGATAGGATCACATCAAAAAGATCCATAGGCATCCCCCCATACAAGCTAGTATATGGAAAAGAGGTAATATTTCCCATAACATTGGAGTTTCCCACTCTGGAGCTAACCGAGTTTGAGCCTATGGAAATCATGTATGTGAAGTTGATGGAAGTAGAGGAGGTAAGAGAGCATGACATGCAAGTCATGGAAAAGGATCAAGCATTGATCAAAAAGAGTTTTGACAAAAGAGCAAGAACGTGGAATTTTAAAGAAGGAGACTTAGTTCTAAAGTGGGATACAAATCAAGAAAATCTAGGAAAGCATTCCAAGTTTGATGCCATCTGGAGTGGCCCTTACATGATCACAAGGTGTAATAGTAACAATGCCTTCCAGCTGGCTATATTGGATGGTGAAGAGTTACAGATCCCAGTTAACGAGATCTATCTCAAACATTGCTACTAAAAGGGAAGGTTCCATCCTTATAAATATTAGGATAGTTTTAATTTCCCTAAGTGTGTGTATGCACATTGTTTATTGTAGTATAGGTTTTGTTTCCCTAAGTGCTGTAGCATAGGTTTTGTTGCTCCAGGTTTGTGTCACTATACAGTTCGATGCGCCTCTAGGTGAATGTGTCATGCCCTTCCACATTTACAACACGGAGACCCATAGTTGCTATAACAATTGCTCATTTTCTTATAGGAAAAATACAGAGCAACTAAAATCGGGATCCAAAGGGTCCATTTTCAGAGGAACAGGGTCAACGTCAGGTCACCACCCACGACTCCATGCCTAATGAATACAACAAGAAGCTGGTCTATTCATCTAATAGGCAGATGCCTCTGCGAGTTGCCAAATTTTTATCTCAAATTTTCCCCCAAAAATATTGATCAAACATGGGCCCCATGCAGGAAGAAATTAAAGAAACGGTTCTGTCGAACAAACCCACACTTCAAATGTAATAATAGGTTGCAAACGGGCTCTAAAAAAATGGAGTACCAGGGTCAGGGAAGAAAGAAAATAGTGTCAAATAAAATTAGAGGCTCAAAGGAAAATAAAATGGAGAAAGAATTGAAGTCTTCGGGATCTATAAATGGTTCAGAACGAGCCCCAAAATTGGCTAAGTATGAAAGAATCAACGGAAGCCTCCATGTGCCTCATCGCCTCATCTGCAAAGATTAAAATAAAAAAAGCAGACTCAAATGAGTGTAGATCTTCCATGTGTCCTAGGCCCAAAAAAAGGATAGAGCCAACCATTAAAAATTCCAAACAAGTGGAAAGAAACACTTGTCAGCTTAGTGCAATTTCAAGATGGGAGCCCAAGGTGGAGACTCAAACTTGTGCTAGCCCTCCACATGGTCAAGGGTCAACAGAGGTCAAATTGAAAAAGGGGACGAAATTGGTTAAGTATAAAAGTGTAGGTGGAAGTCACCATGTGTCTTAATGGTGCACATCCAAAGGCACAAACCAAAGCAAAGACTCAAATAAGTGAAAGGCTTCCATGTGTCAACCTAGCACATCTTCAAGGGTAAATCTAAAAGTGGGTCCTTGAACAAGCACCAAGATTCCACGTGTCCCTGGTCAAATGTATAGCCCCACCAAGAAAAAATAATTAGTCAAAAACATAAGGGGATAGAGCAAAGCTACAGAATGTGCCACATGTCATCTAGGTGCAACTTCAAAAGAAAAATCCAAAAGTGGTTCCTAAATGCGTGTCAGCCCTCCACGTGGGCATATTCCAAGTGAAAGCAGGGAGGTGGGTCTCTAGGGGATATTATAACTTTTTGGCTCCATTTCCAAGAGACATAAAGTATAAAAATGAGTCGTACCTCCACCGATGCCCAAAGAGACACGTGTCAGGCCTAAATTGCATGTGGGCTAGTGGGCCTTGGAGCGATTTCTTTCCCAAATGGAAAATGCAAACTGATAGACCCAAAGATGATTATTTGACAAAAAAGGTATGGTGGGGTTGTGGGGAAAATTTTGCATTTTGTATTTTTGTGCCAAAAAGTGCAAAGTAAATTTCACACCCATGGATCCATTATGCTAACTGGTTTCCACCATTTTTGTATGAACCTGATTCAAATTCAAATGGGCATATCTTCTGATCAAGTGCTCGAAATACGAAAAATTTAGCACCATTAGAGAGATCTCAACCTCGTCTATACCATGGAGATCTGAAACTTTAATTTTGAAGAAGTTAGGTGGGAAAAAATGGGAAACATCTTCATGCCATTAATATAAGATCTATTTTCTCCAATAACTATATCAGATTCGATCTGATCCACCATTCTTACTCCCTCAACATGCTGAACAAGTAATCGATGCGGATTTGATAGATTATGGGCATATTTGTAGGAGGAATTGATGACTGGTAGCTAAGCTTCAAATTAGTTTTTCCCACCTCTCCCTCCTTCTTCTCTCCATGCTGAATTTATAAAGGAAGGGGCTTTTGGACATTTCTGTTTTACACACCTCTCCCTTCTTCTTTTGTTTGCAAGTGAATTTGTGGAGCTTTCAAACCTTTCATTAACTGTAATACAAATTTTCTTGCCTCTTGGCCACTATAATGTATTGTATCGACTCTGGAACAATAATATATGCCTGTGGGTGATTTCTAACCCTTTCATGTGTTCATTGTTGTCTTTCCAATCTTTCATTGCATTTTTGTTAGCTGTGCATGGTGTTGTATTGCATTCTCATGGTCTGTGTTAAGTTGCAGAACGGGTGTCTAACATTCCTTTGGTGCATCACCTCATTAGCTTAGGTTTATTTTATCGCATCTTCTCAACCTTGTATCCTTAGTAAAATAGAGTAGATTTAGAATAGATCCTCTACAATTTATTTGTGTAGCCTATACCAAGGCAGGAACTGATTATCCGGAGACTCTTTCAAACAAGTTTCCATTTTGAGAAATCTTCATGCCATTCACACTTTTAGTCTTCAAGATCTTTTATCGGTGCCAATGCACTAATAGAAAAGGTTACCCTCAATGAATTATCATGTAATCGATGCGGATTTGATAGATTATGGGCATATTTGTAGGAGGAATTGATGACTGGTAGCTAAGCTTCAAATTAGTTTTTCCCACCTCTCCCTCCTTCTTCTCTCCATGCTGAATTTATAAAGGAAGGGGCTTTTGGACATTTCTGTTTTACACCCTCCCTTCTTCTTTTGTTTGCAAGTGAATTTGTGGAGCTTTCAAACCTTTCATTCAACTTGTAATACAAATTTTCTTGCCTCTTGGCCACTATAATGTATTGTATCGACTCTGGAACAATAATATATGCCTGTGGGTGATTTCTAACCCTTTCATGTGTTCATTGTTGTCTTTCCAATCTTTCATTGCATAGTTCAGCTATCTGTGCATGCTAGTAGTATTGCATTTCATGGTCTGTGTTCAAGTTGCAAAACAGGTGTTTAACATTCCTTTGGTGCATCACCTTGTTAGCTTAGGTTTATTTTCCTCGTATCTTCTCAACCCTGTCTCCTTGGTAAGAATAGAGTAGGTTTTAGAGTAGATCCTATGCAATTTATTTGTGTGCACTTGAACAGAGGAATAGGAACTGGCCTTAATCCGGAGAGCTCTCTCAACTCGCAAGGGCCCACACTTTGAGAGATGCTCCATGTTGTGCAATCACACTGAGAGTCTCTAACCCATCTGGTTGCAGACATTCAGGGGTGCTATGATTCTGCAATAACACACATGTTGCATTCAAAAAATAATGGAATGATTCTTTGCAATGATTGTAATATTTTGTTAGCTTAACTCGTGGGTGACATACCTCTTCAGAACTGATGAAATTTGGCATGGAGCACTAAAAAACATCCCACCACACTCTCCATAGGTTTGTTAGCCATAGGTTTACCTTTACCTCTCATACCTATCTCATTTGGATCAACCTACAATGTTAGTCCTTAAGGCCAACTTTGGTGAACTTTTGAAATTTGCCTCTAGGATCTAAAATAAACCTTGTTGTTACTCATACATTCCCTAGAAAACATTCCTAGGATTCATCCATGCTCTCACATGATTTTCATGACCTGTACAAACTTTCACACCTCATCAGGCTTAGAAACATTCGTGAGCTATTTAACTGAGACTTCCACCAATGACTGAGAATCACTTTAAAGAGATCTTTCCATGCTAACATCATCATATCTTACCTATAGAACATATGATCCAAGCATACCAACCTGCACTCTACCTTCAGTGATCAACCACCTCACTGTTTAAGCTTGTAGCATCTTGAATCCACCCTGAAACCAACTTGAAGCCTCTAGGAACCAACTTGAATCACTGAAACCACTTTAGACACTTACCTGCATTCTATTTCACTCCTTTTCCATCAATTCTGTGTGACATCAATGACAATACAAACCAATGTAATAGGGTTCAACAATATCCCTCTTTGTCATTGATGGCAACAAGTAAACAATTTGATAGAAAAATAATACGATAAATTTAGATATGCCAGATCATGAATTCTAGTTTCTGGCACACTCTCTCCCCCTTTGACATCTATGACAAAGGTTCATAAACACAACAACTTGCTTATCCTAAAATAAAAACATAATAAAGCATGTTCATACCTTAAAGCTCTTCCCTTGGAAAGATGTTTCTCTTTTTCTTGAAAGGACTTAATCAACTAAAAATATTATTCTATTTAACACCTATAATACTCCCCATGAGATTAATCCTTGAATATTCAACCTTTACTTTCTTCTACTATCTTTTATAGACCTCTTGATTTGTGCCTTGGGTTAGAGAACAAACTCCCCCTATCCAGACTCAAACTAATCCTTCTTGGACAAAATTTGGCACCTGAGCTTCTCCCCTATCATTATGAGATATTTAGTGACTATTAGGGGCTGATATTACCCCCAATTTATGCCTTAACTGCTCAAAACTAGCTCTAGGAAAAGGTTTTGTCATTATATCAGCCACCTCTTCTTTTGTAGACACATGTTCAAGCCTAATTTTTTTCTCATTGACTTGTTCTCTCATAAAATGATATTTGATGGGTATAATTTTTTAATCTTTGAGTGCAACATTAGATTCTTTGAGACACTTATAAAACTTGTGCTATCAAAGTATAAAGAAATGGGCCCTTCACTTTCCACTTTGTAGTCTTCAAGAGTTTGTTTCATCCACATCACTTGTGTACAACAAATGGTTGCTGCAATATACTCAACTTCACAAGTAGAAAGAGCTACAAGAGACTTCTTTTTACTCAACCATGAAACAAGACACTTACCTACAAAGAAGGCTCCACCAGTTGTGATTTTTCTATCATCTATGTTTCCTACCCAATCTACATATATGAAGGCTTTAATATGAAATTCATTGCATCTTGGATACCAAAGACCATAATCCAATGTCCCCATGAGATACCTGAATATTCTTTTGACTACTTGGATATGAACTTCCCTTGGGTCTTCTTGAAATCTTCCCACCAAACCAATTTCCTGTATAATATCAGGTCTAGATGTTGTTGAATATAAAAGGCTACCTATCATGGATCTGCATAGGGTTTGATTTACCTTTGGTGAGCTATCTTCCTTGCTAAGTTTACACCCTACACTCATGGGAGTGCTTACTAGCTTACAATCTTGCATCTGGAATCTCTTAAGCATTTCTTTGATATACTTTGTTTGTGAGATAAAGATTCCTTCCTTGTTTTGAATAATTTACAGCCCTAAGAAAAATGAAAGTTCACCTAACATTGACATTTCAAATTCCTTTTTCATTACCTCAGAGAATCCATGTGACATGATTTCATTGTTGCTCCCAAAAATGATGTCATCCACATAAACAACAATAATCAACAGGTGTTCTTCTTCTTCCTTTATGTACAAATTACTATCAGCTACACCTTTTTATGAATCCTTTCTCAATCAAATACTTGTCTAACCTACTATACCAGGCCCTAGGTGCTTGTTTAAGCCCATAAAGTGCCTTTTTCATCCTACACACATAATCCAAGTCATGAGTAAGATAAAAACCCGTGAAGGTTACAAAACACAACTAAACATTAAAAGGTTTCTCAATATAAACCTCCTCATTCAAGTGCCCATTGAGAAATGTTGATTTCACATCCATTTGATATACTTTGAAACCTTTATGAGCTGCATATGCTAAGAAGAGCCTAATGGCTTCCATCCTAGCCATAAGAGAAAATGTTTCATCAAAATCTACTCCTTCCACCTATGCATAACCTTTACAAACCAACCTTGCTTTATTTCTAGTCACTTCACCTTTTTCATTCAATTTGTTCCTAAACACCCACTTGGTTCCAATGATATTTTTGTCCTTTGGCCTAGGTACCAACTCCCATGTTTCATTTTTCTCAATTTGGTCCAGCTCTTCATTCATTTCTTTTATCCAATTTTGATCCTTACTAGCTTCCATTACATTCTTTGGTTCTATTTTGGATAAGAGAGCCATATCTTCTTGATTTTGAGAAATTTTCAGCCCCCTTCTTGTTTGGATACTTGCTTCTTTGTTTCCTATGATTTGGCTTGAAGGATGATCTCTTTTAACCTTCCTTGAAGGTGCTTTGGTATCATGTCTTTCTTCTTCTTCATTTCTTCTTCATGTTCAACTTCTGAAATTTCTTCATCATCTTGATTTGCAGCATCTTGTGGAGTTTCTTTAGGCTGAGTTAGTACTTTCTTTTAACAATATTCATCAACTATGAACATTAGTACTCTCTACAATTGTATGTTGAATCTTGTTGTAGCATCTATATGCTGAAACTAACAACTGAATATCCTAAAAATATGCCTTCATCACACCTTGAATCAAACTTACCTTTATGTTCATCATCTCTCTTGATGTATCACTTGTTTCCAAACACTTTGAGGTGCTTCACACTTGCAGGCTTTCCTTTCCATAGCTCATATGGTGTCTTCTTGTTATTAATTTCAAATTTGATCTCTATTTAAAATGTATACTGTTGTACCCACTACTTCTCTCCAGTATCCATCAGATAATTTTGATTCATTAAGCATAGTTCTAAAAATTTCCTATATAGTTTCTATTCTTCCTTTCTACTACCCCATTTTTTTGAGGTGTCCTTGCAGCTGAGAATTGTCTTCTTATTCCATGAGTCTCACAAAAATCATCAAATTTAGCTGACCAAAATTCTCCTCCTCTGTCAGACCTTAAACTCTTTATTTTTCCATTCTTTTCATTTTCAACTAGTTGTTTGAAAGCTTTAAATATTTCCAGTGCCTCAGAATTTTCTTTGAGAAAGGAAACCCATGTCATCCTTGGTAAATCATCAATCAACAACATGAAATAGCTATCTCCATGTATGCTTTCAGTTCTTGTTGGTCCTACAAGATCTGTATGTATCAACTCTAAAGGCTGTGTAGTAGAATATTCTTTTGTTTTGAAGCTTCTCTTTGTCTGTTTCCCATGAAGGCATGCTTTAAAAAGCTTATCACCTAGTTTTATGATCTTAGGCATGTTCCTAACACATCCCATGGAGCTAATTTTGACAAGGTTATCAAAATTTAGATGTCCCAGTATTTTGTGCCAAAGCCAGCTCTCATCCACTTTACTTGTGAAACATTTTTCTTTGTTTACTTCTTTTAGAACATACATATTATTTTTAGTCCTCTTTTCCTTTCCAACCACCTTACCTAATTTATCTTTCTTTATGTCACAACCTTTATCATGAAATAAAATTGTATATCCTTGTTTGCACATTTGACTAACACTCAAAAGATTGTGCTTTAATCCTTCAACATACAATACATTTTTAGTTATGGTTTTTCCATTGTCAAGACTTAGCTTACCTTTTCCAACAATGTTAGTTGATGTATTGTCCCCAAATCTCACTGTACCAGAAGCATTTTCCTCTAGAGATATGAACTTTCTCTTGTTTCCTGTCATATGGCTAGAACACCCACTGTCAATACACCACTCCATGTCTTCACTCTGAGAATGAAAGGAAGTTTATGCTATCAATCATTGTTCTTTTGTACCTATAGGATCTGATTTTACCTTGTAAACATTATTGTTTTGCTTTGGAGGTATTTGATAATAGAACTTGGCTATGTGCCCATAATTTTGGCAGTTGTAACAAATCAGCTCATCCTTGCTTCTTGAATGATAAAATTTTAGATGTATACCATGACCTTTAGCATTCATCCTACATTTTGAAGCTTTGTGACCAAATTCATTACATGCAAAACAATATCCATAAAATGAGTGAGCATACCTCATGGCATAGTGTTGTCTTCCTAGATGATGTCTCTTCTTGAAATCATCTTTCTCTACTTTAGGGGGTTCTTGAATTGTCTTGGTCACCTTCTTGCTTGTTGATTTATCTTCTTCTTTCTTCTCTTCAAATTACAAACAAATTTTATCATTTGTATCTCTTTTCTTGTTAGGAGGTCACCTAGATTAGTTGCACTCTTTTCAACCTTGTGATAGGATTTCAATTTGGTGGAGGTCTGACCCAACTACTTTTGCAACAAATCCATTTATGTTTTGAGCTTTAAATGTTCTTCTTCCTTCATTTTGAAATCCTCTTCAATTTTCTTGAATTGTGCTTCAAACTCCTTAACCATTTCTTCATGTTCTTGTGCTTCTTTTTTATGATTTTCCTCAAGAAGGTTTAAGTTTTCCTTCATATTATTTCACCATTAGTTTCAATTTTTTGATTCCTCTTCCTTTGATGCTTCAACTCTTCTAGAACACTTATTAGTTCAGCCTCAAGATTAACTTCTGCTTCTTCTTCATCTGAAATTTCATATTGGGTCTAAATTTTTCCTTTTGAGTTACTTGTAGAAAAAACTTCCATATAGCCATAAACAAGGTTGTAGCTTGTGTACCTTTATCGTCACTTTCAGAGCTACTAGAATCACTTAATTGTGTAGATCCTGAACCCTCATGTGTGTAGATTCTTCTTATTTTAAAGTATTTATTTTTTCCCACTTGTTTATTGAATTTCTTCTTATTTTTTTTGAGAAGATTCCTCATCATCTTGGTTCCCCTTGTGTTTTTTAGGACACTTTGAAGAAAAATGACCAACTTGGCCACAACTGAAACATTTAAATGGAAGCTTTCCTTTGTACTTACCTGAACCTCTTTTCAGCTTCCTTACAAACATGGCTTCCACCTTCTCATCATCTATCTCCATATCAAAATCAAATGTGTTCTTCTTTCCCTATGATTCTTTATCAGCTTTGAAGGCTATCTCTTTCTTTACTGACTTTGAGTCATTGATTCTCATATCATATGTAGTTAATATTCCATGAAGGTCATCTATTGTTAAAGTGGTTAAATCTTTAGCTTCCTCTATTGTTGACACTTTGGAACCAAATTTTAAGGAAAAGGATCTGAGCACCTTTTGCACAACCACACTCTCTTCTATCCTCTCTCCTAAGCCTCTAATTAGATTTATGACTTCATCCATTCTATGTAAGTATGAAGAAACATTCTCACCTTCCTTCATTTTCATGCTTTCAAACTATGCACGGTAAGTTTGTAGCTTGGACAACTTCACCTTAATGTCTCCTTCATATATTGTCTTAAATTTTTCCCACATTACTTTGGTTGTACTAAATTGCATAACCCTTATGAATTCAACCTCATCCAGTCCATAGAAAATTACATTCATAGCTATAGAATTGTTTTCATTTTCTCTCTTTCCTACTGCATCTATAGAGGTGTAGTTGGAATAGTGAAGCCAATATCAACTGATTGCCATATGTTAAACCCAAGTGACATTAGGTAATTCTTCATTCTGACACTCTAGAAGGTATAATTTGATCCATTGAATAAGGGTGCTTTACAGTTAGAAAATACACTGGATAACTGATTGCTTTCCTTTGTTGAATTATTTAGATCTCCCTTGAGTTGTTAAACTCACCACACTAGGGCCATAATCTGATACCAATTGTTAGAAATATGATCGCTAAGAGGGGGGTGAATCAATGTTCAATTCAACTCTCACCAAATTTTTGATGTCTTGAAGTAGGCTCTTTCTCTACTTGATTAATCAATTCAAAATCATGATCATACTATATTGTTTATGACTTCAACTTGGAAAAAATTTCATCACCTCATTGTGTACCTAGTTCTTCACACACACTCTAAGTTCTTTGTCCACTATTCACTGTAATTTTCAAGTTCTTGAGAGAAAAACATCTCTGTTTTCAGTTCTATTATAATCTAACTCACACTTCTTGGATATTTCACTTTATTACTCATGCACTGTCTCATCAAGCATTCTACACACTATTTCAAAAACACTCTATCTGGCTTTTTCATTAAGCATTCTACTTACCCATTGAACACTCTATCTCCACTCTTTATATTCATCAAATTGTACAACCTCTCATATTTTTTTCATACAAATATCTTTTAATATATCTTACTTTAGTTACATACATTTCACCTGCTAATCCACACTTTTCCTTTTTACTATGATCAAATACAATTTCATCTGAGCTTATCTCACCAAAATACATTATCACTTTCAACTTCTTGTCATTTTGTGAATGTAAAGCCATTTGAATTTTTCATTTTCTTGTCAAATTTTTTTTACCCTTCACCTTATTAATCAAGCTTATTGAGGAGATTAAAAATTTTAACAGACACATAACTCTTTGGTTTTCTCTTCCCTTCGAGAAATAACAACATAAGACACAATTTTATGCCTTTTGAGGTCAAGAATTTTTCAAGGAGACATACAGTTTGGAAGACCAATCATTTCACCTTTGTCCAAAGAGAATTTTTTTAAGGCTTGAGGTACAGTGTCATTGCACATGTTAGTTCCTACTTAAACATGAATATCAATCTACCTTAGATTTCCAAAGATCATACTTTAATGTTTTCAATAGAAAATTTGAAAGAAACTTGCATTAAGACAATTTACTGTTATATGACATAGGGTTGCAGACCTTCACCCTTCACACCACCATGTGATCATAATGTTTTTGAAACTAATTAAGACCATCATAAAGTTTAATATACCCTTCAATATCATTTAAACAACATTCATTAATATTTTGAACACTAAAGTAACAAGGAATTTCTTTCAAAAAACACATTTACACCTCTATAGATGAGTTTTGAAGAAACATATCAGCAATTTCTCTTTGAGATTGTGATGAAATCACCAAATTCCATTTTCAAACCATTCATAAGCACAGTCCATACAAAATATGTCTATACATTTTTGTGATTTTCATTGGGTGAAATTTGAGATTCAAGAAAATTTCTTGTACAAATCACTAGAACAAGGGTTTTGTGCATTGTAGCTACCCGAGACCATTCAAATATTGATTTCTAATTCATTTTTGAATGAAATATGAAAATTAAAATTTGTATGACTATGTGGGAAAATTTTCCACCGAAAATCAATATTCAAGTTTGAAACATCTCCTAATAGCTCTTAGAAATTAAAAATCAGTACAAAGTGTGATTAAGCCAACCAAGTCAATGCACAGTTGCATTTGAGACTAGGAAAACCTCCTAATATCAATTTAGGGAATGAATAAACATGACATACCTCATCTTCCCGTGCAAAAACATATCAACATCCCAATCATTTTCATCATGTCATGTCATTCTTGCACCATTACAGTGAGATCCATATTGCATTATGTCCATATGTGGTCTTTACAACTTTCAAGTTAGAATTCTACACAACTCCACCATATTGATACCATTAATAGAAAAGTGTAGGTTACCTGAAAACTTGTAATGCTCTAAAAATCACCAACATATGAGGTGAGACTCACCTTTTTCCACTTTAAAAGTGCATTCCATAAATGGTTCATAGAAGACAAAGCAAGGATAAGGAGGGAAGATTTACTTCACACTGTCTATTTCACACTAAAATTATCATTTCTCATTCACCCATGACTAGATGAGAGAATCAAATCATTTTTCAAAGATAAGTACTTGATCTAATGACAACTTAGAGACTAATCCATCTCAACACACCTATAAACATATGTCCATGCATACCTTTGAGAAACCTTGTACTGATTCTGACTAGCTGTGAACTAAAAATGGATATTATATCAAATGTTAACATGGTTACACTATCAATGAATCATGGAAAAATACTAATCAATAAATAAATATAGCCATGAATAATTGAGGACATTTACATACACTTTCTTCTTTTTGGACCCAGGAAGATGCATTATTTCAGAGAAAAGCTACATAACTTGTTTAATTATGGTAACTCCCCTTTTGAAGAATTGATCCATATAACAAAAATATGCTTAAACAATGTTTTGCTACATTTCAGGCTTAGAATCCTCTCCAATTATATAATATGATTTAGAGCTTAAGGAGTCTTTGTCACTATTTTTTCTTGGGAAAATAATATGTATGTTATAAGGAAAACACCATAATTATAGACATCTCTCAAAGTATCTCCAAATTTATAAATACTAGCATTAAGTGGTCAAAAATGTCATTCATAAATTGATGAAGTATACTTGTCATTTTATCATTACAACACAGGTCCATATATAGCTTTCCCATCTCTAAATTTTGGTTATATAGAATATCTATGCTATGTCTTATACCTAGCTCAGTAGGATCAACCTACAATGAAAACACAACTAAGGCGAGACATTTGGTGAACTTTTAACTTCTTCATAAACATGAGTTCAATTTAAGACCTTTCCTATGTTATAAGCACAATAGACTAGGGGGTGAATCATTCCTTAGGCAAATCCCATGCTCAAATTCATATTGTTCACTTAAATCATGTAACCAACCTTTCACACCATCCATTAGAGCTGTAGCACAACAGGCACATAATCATACATTAATAAACCAGGAACAAGAGACTTCAACACCATAACATAAGATGTAAGTGGGAACTCACTATAAAAGGGAATTAAAACCTATGCTGAAAATTATGATATATGACTTAATCAAATACAAATTATTTAAGCATGAACCTACCCTCTACCTTCATAAGGAGCATCAACCTCCTAATTTAGAGCACTAACCCTACAAGGAGCATCCTGACTCCTAGTTTTGTGAAGCACCAACTCCACAAGCCTCTAGGAACCCCCCCAAGATTGAATCACTGCACCCACTCAACCACATTTGAAGACTTACCTATGATGTATTTCACTCCTCCTTTTCCATCAATGCCATGTGAGATCACATGATTCAATGCTCAACCAATGCAAAAGGGTTCAAACCCTAGCTTCTCCAACTCGCTCTATCTCTCACTTTCCTCACTTTTCTTTGCTTCAAACCCTAGAAACACACACTATTGAAAACAACATTTAACCTATCATGCACACTCTCTAAAATCTCAAATCATGTTTTAGTATCTACAAATCACTCACACATAGGTCGTACTTTCCATCTAACTCTTGCTCAACTAGTGCCAAATTTGCACTACAAAACATCACTTGTATACCCTTCTCACGATTCAAATTCAAACCAAGTCAGTTTAGCTCATTTTGTTTTGGCCAACACAACTTAAAAAAATCTCAAAATGAATCATTAAAACATTCACATATGACCCATATAGGTCGGCCATGCCCAAAACCACTCATCTTGCACAAAACAAGCTCAAAACCCCATCACTTGGATGAGCTAAAACCAAAAATCTCAAAACTATGATTAGTCAAGATCCCAAATTCACCACACGTGTATAATATAACATAGAAAAAATACATGGTCTTAAATTATCTTTTCCCAATCAAAAATAACATAACAAAACTCAAAAGCTTTTTATCATTCACCAAACAATTATATCCAACAACCTAATTTCACCTTTGTGCATTAAGACTAATTAAAAACACCTAAATTGTGGCATGTATCCACTCAATGGAATCCTTAGGAATTATACATCACATCCATGAATTTTATACCTCATGAAACATCCATATGTGTAAACGACACTAAATTTCCTATTCACCAGATCAAGCTACCTAAAAAGTAGTTTTACAAATACAACTGATTTACACCCTGAATGTAACTTTCAAGACATTCAAAAGAATTTAATAGGAACTAAATTCATCCCTATTCTATTTCCATCTGATAGAAAGATTCAACCCATTCATTTCATGTCTCAACTAACTTCAATCTTTCAGAAAAAGATATCTTGGCTTGTAAAACCAAGAACCTTCTTCTAAAAAAAATAACCTGGATGACCAACCAAAACTCATCATCATGAGATAATTCTTATACCAATAGAAATATATTTTAATTCTCTTTCCATAACATATTGGAACTCCTTTTAACTCTAAGTGGAAGACCTTTAACCGGGTTCGTCTCTACAAACTTCCTGAAACTGTCCCAAAGCTTCCCTTTGAATAGTCTTCACAAATAGGGCACATTTTTCCATTTTTAATGCATCACTCATGACCTGAAACCACCATGGAAATCAATAATAAACTTTCATAATAATAATAAATTCCATTTAATTTGCAATTCCTTTGGACAACCTTGTCCCAAATTGAAATTCTTTAGAAACAATGCTTGTTTGAGTGGGGTCCACTCGTCACCAAATGCTCTACCATACCTTTTTGGAAACCCAAAACAATCCTCTACATGATAAAATCATCATAAATGTACACTAGAAATAAATTCTGGGCACTTATGAGAACTATCTCTCAAACCGATTTCTTGCTAAGGTTTTAAGCACACAAAAGTTGTTTACCTTCTTAACATTCGTTCATAAAAATATGACAATGAAATGACCTCATTATTTTTGTGAAACCTTTTAGACTAAATTTATAAACATCTGTGAAAGCCTCAAGTTCCCATGTAAAGAAAAAAATTCAAGGTGAGCATCAAAAGGTTTAATTCGATTTGGAAATGACCTTCTTCTTGACCCCATTTCACCAAAACTGTCCTAACATGCAAAATACACATCATGGTAACCTGAAATATTTCCCATAGTATAATGACACACCCTACTCATATCTTCAATCATTATCATGTCACAAATAGGTCTCCATAACTCCATCCAATAAGACTTATATGACTATACCTTGGGGTTTTATATGGTTTAGACTATGGTGAACTGAAATATCATCACCACTCAACATGAAACCTCTCCAAAAGGTCCTAACATACCTATAACAATATATATATGACACCTTTACATGCCTCCATGTGCTCAGATGGCTTTATAACTCAACCTCATGCCTCCAAACACCTAGACTTGGTCTAGATGAGCACATGAATCTTGGACTTCAACTTGTACCTACAACCTCAAAACTCCTATGAGTGCCAGAAAACTACCAAAACATTCTATCCATAATGATACTAAGGTCCTCAAGCCACCAAGAAGATCCAACCATCATGCACCATCACTTAGGCTAGCTAGGTCACCTTATTGGGCTTGTAAGACCAAACCAATCTCATTAAAACACCTTAGTCCATCAAAAACATACTTGAAACTCCATGTCACATCATATTGAACATCCTCTAAATATAATCCTTCATCCACTTTGTTATTAATGGGTATTTATATCAATGAAAATACCTAGAGCACAACATGCCAATAATTTTCCCCTTTGTCATTAATGGAAAATCTCCTTAACTTCTCCCCCTTTTTATAGTAATGAAACATGATACATGCATTACATGAACTTCACCTTTATCAACTTCATAGGGACATCTCTTTATTGGAAACATCAACCAAAAATTGCATTAATGCACATACACTAGGAAAATCTCACAAAAATATGATTTTGGCCACTTTCATAGCATAGAAACACTATACTACCCCTAGGAAAGAGCATACACAACACCTAAACATGCCAATAACAATGATAAATATATAGAATCAACTTTCTTACCTCTCTCTTTGAGTGCAAGCATTGCAAAACTTCCTTTATTTGACTTAAGAACATGTTTTCATCTCCTTATACCTTGTTTTGACCTTTTCTGACTTAAAATCACTGTAGCACACCTATCTCTGATGCATATACCATGTGAGAATGCCAAAAATTATACAACTGAAGAAAAAACATCATCCATTACCTTGTATCGTGAGATATCTCAACTAGTTAAGGCTTAAATTTATCTTCAAGTATTCTATCTCTTGGTCTTGCACAACATTGGGATTAAGTTTTCTAAAACAATTCTTCAGTGCATTTTATATAACTTTCACAAAGACCTAGAAGCACAAATATACCTTGGTAAGTAGAATTGAAACTAACACCTAGTAGCTTCAATACAATGCTAAACTAAACCTATGCATCATCATGCTAAGAGCTTAAGCAAAGCTAACCTATCAACATTTCTACATTAAACATGAAATGAACATTTCAAGCTAATATGCTAAACAAATTAACTTCTATCTCTTATTGAATGCTAAATGAGATGAGATTGAACCTATGTAGATCTTTAGCAATCAAAGAGTTGATTATGTGCTTGAAATCCCAAGGTTTCTAAGAATGGAGTCTTGTCAAATCATGGCTACAAGACCATTTGACATATCTCCATATGACTTCAAAACTTGGGTGGATGAATGCAAGAAATGGAGAAGGCTAGCTCTTCTAATGGAAGAATGCTCAAAGATGATAAAATGGCTATAGTGTATGCTCTATGCTCATTTAGGAGTGTAGGTGTAAATAGAAAGGTAGGAGGAGGGCTCCTTATATAGCCCAATGGATAGAAGAATCTCTACATCCCTCTTCATGTGGGATAAATGGAGAGGTTGGGTTAGTTGTGGATAAGGAAGGTTTAGAAAGGGTTGAGTCAACCTTAGGAGAGTTTAGTTTGTCCTTTAGTGACCCATGGGGTTTGAGGGGATTTATTAATTAACCAAAGTGATTAATTAATAGGTGTGCAAGCTTATAGAAGCTTTTTAGAGGAATAATTAGCATGATTTAGACTATGAGAGGGATTTAATCAAATAAATGATGATTTATTGATTTAATGGAAGAGGAAGCTAATTAATTAATAATAATTAATTAGTCTAGATAGAAAGGGGGATTAATTAATGGAAGGTCGTTAATTGGTGTATTTATTGGATAGAAGGGTTAATTAACTAGCGTAATGTAGCTAATTAATGGTGATAGAAGAGGAAGTGTGCTATATTGACGATATGTCGTCAATTTGTGGGAAAGAGGATAATTAGCGCAATTTAAGTATTTAAATTGCTCGGTCTAAATTATAGGTGTCTACATTTGCCCCTCTTTGGGGTGGCGTAAGTGACGCCACTTCAAAGATAGTAGACAGATAAATTTTGAAGGCGTAGAAGAAAAATTAGTAGAAGTGAGAGATGCCCCCTCGAGTGTCGATGGGGTGATGAGAGAAGGCGATCGACAATCGAAAAAGGTGAGAGAAAGGAAATAGAAGAATGGGTAGGAGCAGGATGCCCCAGGTGAATAAGAAGAATAGTGTTGATAGGAGAATGATGTAGAAGAGGAATGAAGATGGAAAGAAAAGAGCAAGCTTTCATCCAGTGTATTGAAACAACTTTATTGTCATCATATTGCCAAAGATCTACGTCATCGGTCCTTATTAAAAATATAAGCATACGAAAAAAGTAGGATGACATGAAAATCCATACTACAAACAGTTGTCCATTGCTGAAAACACCCACTCAATGCAACATACAAAAAGCAATGCAATATGAGAAGGAAACAAGCTCATTTAACAGGGAAAACAAGTACAAACACACATATTCCAACCAACAACGGTCAAGATGGTTGTACAAATGTTTTGTTATCAAGCTGAAGATCCCCAAATGTTCATGATTGATGACAAGGGTTAAAAATGATGCCCCTAGAAAGGATACATGCAAGGGAAGATGATGAAGGACACCGGGTCCAATGAGAAAGCGTAGTGCGCTACAAAATAGTACCAGGCAACTATATGTGCCCCAGAGTACTGATGAAGCAAGCAGGCTAGCTTTGTAAATGGTTGTAAATCTGATGATCCATGAGTCATTTGATCTGTGAAGATGTGAAATTTCCAGCAAGATATGGAAAGAATACCATGCACAAGACACGAGTTTCAGCCGCTATGAGCTGGTTTACCTAGTTTTGTGAGTTTTACAATTTTTAGGATTTTTTGGAGAATTTTTGAAAAAAAATTTTTGGATTTTGGATGAATATATATTTTTTTGGATTTTTTTTTTAATTTTTTACGGGTTGGATGTGTAGAAGAAAGTAGAAGAATCAGCAAGAATCTCCCAGACACAAAAGAAATGCCCCAGGGAGAAGAAAGAAGCAGCAGGCGGAAAATAATGCCCCAGCACAATGGAAAAATTAATAAAATAATTATTTAATAAAAAATAATTATTCGATGGAGTGTGTAGAAGAAGGGATATCGCCTAGGAGCAATAAAATTGTCCTAGTGAGAAGAAATGAGTACCAGATGGCAAAGAATGCCCCAGCACGACGAAAAATGAAAGAAAAATAATTATTTAAATAAAATAATTATTCACGGCGAGTAGAAGAAGAGTTAGAGCAACAACGGTGGTCAAAACAGTCTTCCAGGCATCACAGCCAGTGAGAATGGTTTAATATACCCCACCTGGAGGGGTTAAATCATCACAACCAATTCATTTGTTACCGACCGCTGCCAAAATTTTACAAGACCCCCGATAGCGACGAGGATGATGGTGAGAGGATGAGCCCGCAGGAGACATGCCGACCGAGTTCGGGAGTACACCTGACATGCAGATGATGGCTTCTTCATGAGTAGCTTGACCTACTTTGTCAATTACACATTTAATATTGTAATTAATGCTTTAATTAGTAGTGTAGACATAGGGTATAGGCAGTGCACATGCATGGGGTGCAGGCATCCCTATTGTGGCACAGGTACCCCTGAAATGCATGTGCACACGCAGGTACTAGAAAATGTCTGCATGCACATGCATACACCCCAAAAAGTGTATGCGCATCCACACACATGCACATAGTACATGCACACACAAATGCACCAAAACCTTGGTGCACACACACATCACACACACCTGCGTGCACACGCACATAGGTAGGACAAAAAAACATGGCAAAGCACCTTGAGGTGGATGCATGCACATGTGCACGCACCAAAAAGGGGGTGCACATGCCACAAGGTGCACACATGCCCAAAAGGGCACGTAGGTACCTAAAAGAGAGAGGGGAAAAATGCCAAAAAAAATGACACTTAGAAGAAAAATAAAATTTAGTGGAGGATAGAAGAACAATAGAAGAACTTAGAAGAATTGTTAGTGTCTAATACATGCAATGTTTTACAGAGATGGTTTCCAGCACTGCAGACATGAGAGTGACACACTCACATAGCCAAGATGGAGGGGAGCATGCACCGACAAGACCGTCACATGATGGTGATACTACTGGAGGTGGTTGGTTTAGGCTATGTAGCGCGGATGCCATCGATTACCCTAGACCATGGCCTATTGACCACTTTGATTGAGTGGTGGCACAGTGAGAGCCAGTGTTTCAGGCTCCCCACAGGAGAGATGACCGTCACACTGGAGGATGTTTGGCGGATATTACGTGTTCCCATTGTAGGCTCATGATTGAGTACATGAGTGATTTTGGTTAGATTACTGCGGTGATTAGTGACATATTTGGCCATGATGAGATACCCCATGAGGGTATGACAAGTGTCTTTACATGATTGTATATCTGATCCAACCATTCACCAGGGACCACTTTACTTGATGGCTCTTATCAGTGGGTTCTTACTCACTGATAAGATAGGGACATCATTTCCGATGGGATTGATCACATTAGTACATGGATTGTTCAGTGGTGAGTGATATTGTTGGGGCCAGTGCATACTGGCACATTTATACTGGGATCTACACTTGATTACTTACCACCATCAGAAGATGGTGGGGCTGGTGTCTTTGTTACAGATCTGGTCCTTCAACCATATAGTGATCGGGTTCCCCATAGGTGCATTGCACACCCGAGCTCTGAAGGAGCTAAAATATATGGCATGGGTCTCTATGGGAGATGATGTATGAGGGCACCTAGGTAGCATATACTATTATCGACAAGAGTTTGATGAGATGCTGGAGAGAGATATCATCTGGAGGCCCTATAGACACATACAGTGGCCCGAGGATGGAGTAGAGCTTAGTGTCTATGTGGTAGAGCACTTTCTTCTTGGCAGCCATAACTATATTACTGAGATATACAGGGTAGACCAGTGTCAGCAACAGTTGGGCATGATTCAGAACATCCCTTAGCCTGATATGTGGTATGCTCACCAGGATGTAGAGAGGCAGACCATGGGGCCATGTATACAGGTAGCCTCGAGCTAGGGCTAGTTCTTACAGGTGGTACCATAGGTTTGGGACCCTTCCCAATAGGTTAGAGACCCAGGCACCACACCAGATTACATGGCCTTGGTATGCAACTATTTTTCCATGGCATTGACTATATCAGATGAGGCATGGGGAGCAGGTATTCGAGCACCACCAGAGATCCCATATAATAGTGATGGGTGATGACAGGTGCAGGTCATGTTGATGATCCTTTTGATGGTCAGTGAAATAATGGGCAGGGTCCAGTACAGGATCCTAGATAGAAGTAGTAGGATCCAAGATAGAGATAGGTACAGGGCCAGGCTCAAGTATAAGGTCATGCACAGGGTCCTAGGCCTAGATTATGGGACCAGGGAAAGGTTCATAGACACATAAAGGGCTAGCTATAGGGACAAGATCATGTAGTTCTTTCGAGGTTACCCCGAGCTAAGGGTGGAGATACTGAGGGATAGCTAGCTACCTTATGGCAGCAATGTAGCAGGTGAAGAGAGAGATCAGGCCCGATCTCACATTCTGGTTGTGACAGCAGAGCAGGACCAGACCAGGCCAGAGCCCAGGCAGGCCAGGGAGGAGATGGCTCTATACATTTCTAGTAGATACATCAAATGGCCACTCAGATGGCTCAGGTGATGAGCCTACTACAACAGACCCAGACCCAGATATAGCCAGTGATACCCGAGAGAGATCGGCTTCATGTAGAGCGAGCAATGGGTCAGGCTGAGGTTGCATGACTATTAACAAAGGTAGCTTCCTTTCTAATGCATAGATGGGACAATGGTGACAACTCACACCCACATAGAGACTTGGCTACAGTGGAGGGTAGAGCCTCCTATTATCGGTCATTATATTATGAGGTAGTTCCAGCTGGTCAACGGGCACCCACCTATAGCCAGCAATCGAGTGGATCGACAAGATCAGAGAGGCCTCAGGCATCAGTGGAGCAGCCATGAGGGTAGCCTACAGGACCACATGTGGTACATAGGTCATGGGTCCTCCCTCATCTCATAAGCCAGCCAGTCCATCTGAGGGTTCTAGTCAGCCATGACCCTCATTGTATTGATTGATTTGTACTTATATACATGCCTCTTATGAAGGTGTTATCATTCTTGACAGTTGTATACGATGTACCAATTTTTGATGCACACCTCTGATGAAGGCTTTATTTTTTTTTTATCGATGTATAGCATTTTTTATGTACGCCTCTGATGAAGGCATTTATGAGTTGTGCCCTTTGATGGCCCATTTTGTATCGATGATGTATATCCTCTTTGAGACAGACATTTTATACTTGTATATATGGACATTTTGATGTGGCACAGTTGTTATGGGATGATGGACTTTATTGTTTTGATGATTGATTACATGGATTATGGATGTGTCATGATGTTATATGATTTGATTTCACACTTTTGTATGTATCATGATGATAGTTGAGATGTTTGTACCACATGTGTTTGATTTTGATATGATAGATCCATAGATGATATCAATTGTATTGTACATGTGATGTTTTAGATTAGTGGATGGGATGACATGATGATATTGGTGCGGGGGGGATAGATTTTGATATTTGTGATCCCTCTTGCCCCCATTTGATGATACGATATGTGATGATTAGCTTAGCATTCATGTATGATGTATACTTAGATTTTTATTTATATGATGTATAGATGATGTTAGATGTGATGATATTGATGGAAATATGATGATGTGATAACAAAACTATGTACATGCAACAAGAAAACACAATCAAATGTTAACAAACCTAACCAAATATACAGTGCTAACCAACATGAATTAACACAACTATGTACAATTATTTACAAGCATGCAAAAACCCACTTCATATGTACAAGTAAGAATGAATCTAATCTAAGAAAGAAAAGATGAATCTTATCAAAGTATGTCTAAGCAATAAACTATACAAATGTACAAACAAGCAACAACTATACAAGAAAACAATGTACACAAACAAAGCAAGAAACAAGATAAAGTAAGTAAACTAAAGTTATGTTTTTGCAAGATTGTTTTGTGAAACACTTTTCTACTGTTTTTGTGTTTTTGTGAAACAATTTTCTATTGTTTTGGGTTTTGTGAAACAATTTTCTATTGTTTTTTCAAACATGAATTTTTTTTTTTTGTGAATTTTTTGTGATTTTTGAACATTTTCAATGTTTTGAATGTTTTTGTTTTTGATTTTCTAATGTTTTCTGAAGCTATGCATAGGTAACCGAGAAACATGGATGCCCCCAGCATTAGATGGAGAATATACAAGGGCAAGCACCACATGTTTATAAACAGGAAGGTGAAGTCACAGAAGTGCCCCCAACATTAGATGGGGATATAAAATGATCATCCCTTCACTGATTTATAAGAGGAGAAAAATCCAGGATCAAGGCTTGACAGGATAGGTTCACAGGGAATCTCAGATGCAGGTGCGGAACTAGCCCTAGGCTAAGTAAAAGTACCCTCCAGATGCAAGATGCTTGTGAACAACGAATCCTCCCAAGGCACCAGAAACTAGTTTTCACCAAGGGACCTATCCAAAGTGCCACAATTGCATGGTTTTCACATATGGATGACCTGCTTTCTCTTTTTCTTTTTCTCTTATTTTAATTTTTTTGTATTTTGATCATTTTTACTCTTTTTTTTTTGTTTTCTTTTTCTAATTTCTGTGCCATGTTTAAGCATAGAACCACTTAAGGTGCATGGAATTCATAGGTTCATGAAACTCATCACCATTTAGATGGGCAAGTTTGTATGCTCCCATGTACCATATTTGGCCACAATGACATAAGGTCCTAACCAATGTGGTTCAAACTTTCCTTTCTTCTCTCTTTCCACCCTTGTGTTGAATTGATTTTCTTTCATGACCAAATCTCTGACCTCAAACTGACGAGGTATGATCCTTTTGTTGTAATTTTTGGAGACTCTGTTCTGATACACTTTGAGATGGTTAAGGGCATGGATGCACTTTTCATCCAGGAGTTCTAATTCTTCCAGCTGGGCCACTCTGTAATCCTCATCCTTGTCCAGATAATCCCTAAGAGATATTCTCAGGGAAGGAAGCTCAATTTCCAATGGGATGATGGATTCAGTTCCAAATACTAGGGAATAGGGTGTCACACCAGTAGGAGTGTGAATGGAGGTCCTATAAGCCCAAAGGGCTGGGTGAATTTGTAAATGCCAATTGCGACCTGTCTTACTCACCATCTTTTCCATGATTCAAACCAATGTTTTGTTAGTGGCTTCAGCCTGCCCATTACCTTGTGGATAATATGGCGTAGACCACTTCAATTTTATTTGAAATCGATGACAAAGGTCCTTCACTATCTTGTTCTTGAATGATTTTCCATTGTCAGTAACTATGGCCACAGGAATGCCATACCGGCAGATAAGGTGATTCATGATAAACTTTGAAATCTGAGCTCCTGTAACATAAGTCAAAGGAACAACCTCCACCCACTTAGTGAAATATTCCATAGTTGTGATGATGTGAGTATGACCATCAGATGAGGTAGGGGTGAGCTTTCCTATTAAATCCAGTCCCCATTTGGAGAATGGCCATGGGGTTGTGATTGGCTGCAATGGCTGTGATGGTGCATGGATGAAATTTCCATACTTTTGACATAGTACACATTTCCTTACATAGTTGCAGCAGTTTGTTTCCATAGTAGGCCAATAGTAGCCTACTCTCAAAAATTTCTTAGCTAGAACCATTTTGTTTGTATGGGCACCACATACCCCTTCATGTACCTCTTTGATCACTTGGACTGACTCTGCTACATCTAGACAACGCAACAGATTCCCATCATAGCCATGATGATAGAGCGTATCTCCTAAGAGGGTGTAATGGGCTATCTGGCAGATAAGGATTTGTTTTTCAGAATGGGAGATGTCAGGAGGGAAGGTGTTGTGTTTAAGATAGGTGTAGATGTGTGCATACCATGGGGAATAGGGACCAACAACTTCACAAGCCAAACATGATTCTGGCATGTCATATGCAGGCTGGCGTAGATTCTCAACAAAGAATGACATATCATTGCTCTCTAGTGGAATTCGTAGCATAGAACCTATGGTTGCCATAGCATCTGTGGATCTATTTTGTGCTCTTGGAATCTGTTCAAATGTAATACGCACAAAATACTCTTTCAAAGTTTCCACTAGTTTCTTGTAGGGGATGAGTTTCTCATCCTTGACTTTATATTCATCGTTAACTTGTTTGATGATCAATTGTGAATCACCAATGATCTTAACATGATGGATATCCCATTTGATTTCTAGCTTCATCCCAGTGATGAGTGCCTCATATTCTACAATATTATTTGTACAAGGAAAACCAAGGTAAAAAGCTTGAGGTATAGGGTCACCTGAAGGAGTAATTAATACCACACCTACCCCCAAACCATGAAAAGTAAAATATCCATCAAAGTGCACTTGCCACATGACAGATTCCTCAATATACATTAATGAAGCATCTAGGAAGATCCAGACTTACAGGATTTGTTCCTGGTAATGGTGCTTCTGCTAACTGATCAGTGAGTACTTGTCCTTTTACCAAATTTTGATGTACATACTCAATGTCAAATTCACTTAGTAGAATGATCCAATTAGCCATTCTACCTGTAAGGGTGGGTTTTGACAACAGGTACTTAAGCGGGTCAACTTTGGATATAAGCTTGGTTTTAGTATTTAACAGGTAATGGTGAAGTTTTTGGAAGGTAAAAACTACAGCCAAACAAGATTTTTCAATCTGAGGGTAGTTGAGCTCATAAGAAATGAGAGTACGACTGAGATAGTACACAAATTTTTCTTTATGGCCAAGGTCATATTGGGCAGCGACACACCAATAGAAAATTGAGTAGCAGAAATATACAACAGGAGTGGCTCACTAGGAGTTCGAGGCATGAGGATAGGCATATTGGCTAAGTATTGCTTAAGCAAGGTGAAGGCCTATTGTTTCTTTGGTCTCCAAATAAAGGAAATATATTTTTAAGTAGATGGGTGAATGAATGACACTTGTCAGCAAGTTGGGAAATGAAGTGGTGGATGGCTTGTATCTTTCCTTGCAAGCTATGTAGTTGTTTGATGTTTTTTTGAGGAGGCATTTCAATAATGTTGGTAACTTTAGTGGGGTATACCTCAATCCCTCTTCATGATACAATGAATCCAAGAAACTTTCCTGACAGTATGCCAAACACACACTTCTTTGGATTCAATCTGACTTTGTATTCCCATAGGCATTCAAAGATACGCCACAAAATCTCAGGGTGATCTGCTCTTGTCTTGGATTTCCCAAGGATATCATCCACATAGTCTTCCATGATGTCATGAATCATATCATGGAAAATCATGGTCATTTCCCTTTGATAAGTTGCTCCTACATTTTTTTAAGGCCAAAGGGCATTACCTGATAACAAAAAGTCCCCCAGGGGGTTGTGAAGGTCATCTTGTGTTGATCCTCATCTGTGATTTTGATCTGATTGTAGCCTGAAAATCCATCCATAAGAGATAACATTTCATATCCTGTAGTTGAATCAACAATCATATCAATATTGGGAAATGGGAAATCATCTTTTGGACATGCCTTATTAATGTCTCTAAAATCCATACAGATTCTGATCCCAACAGGTTTCTTTTGTATGGGGACTATGTTTGATATCCATTCTGAGTAATCAATAGGTCTAATGAAGCCTACTACTAGCAATCTTTCTAGCTCTTCTTTAACTAGAAGAGCCACCCATGGATGCATTTTTCTGAGCTTTTGTTTGATGGGCTTGGCATCTGCATGCACTACTAGGTTATGCACTACCAAAGTTGGATCCAAGCCTGACATATCCTTATAGGACCATGTGAATACATCTACAAATTCCCACAGAAGCATGGTGAATGTTTTTGTTCTCCCATGCTGAGAGTGAAGCTCCTAGTTTGACTATCTTTGGGTCATCTTCTGTTCCAATATTCACATCAATGGTTTCTTCCACTAGAATTTTTGACAAATCCTCCATACGCGTAGGATCAGGAGGAAGGTTGAGATCTTCTTCCAAGGGTGTCTCTATGATATTTTCACCCTTGGTGTGGTCACTTTTCTTGTCCATTGATTTTTTTACTTGTTTATCAGCCAGTGCCTCAAAGAGGTTTTCACTGTGTGACTTGGAATTTTGTTTTTGCCAAGGCTTTTCATTGGAACTTTTTCCCTCACTTTTTCTTAAGTTTTGCTGACCATGAAGCTCAGATTCCTCACCAAAGTATGCGCAGGTATCTAAGTCAATGTAGAAACCTTTCTTATGGTCTCCAATCAGAATTGTATCTCGAATGCCCATGAATTCTGTAATGGCTTCATCATTTTCAAAGAGATCCAGTGGTACATGATGTTGTTGGTCCCATTTGACAAGGAAAGGGTAAACAAGGTCAATTTTAGGTTTAGTAGGGGTTATGGTAAGGACATCGATATCCATGAATAGGTTCATGGAGGCAAGATCCTTGTATTGGCTACAGTGGGAATCTGTGTCACTGTCTAAATAATCAAAGCTATCTTCACGCTCAGAACAGGTGGCATCTTGATCATTGGGGTGTGATCCATAGGGTTGAATGTCCAATGCCATATCTTTCCATCTTGAAATGTGGAAGAGGAACTGGTTCTCTCAGTCCTTGCTCATTCTTTCTGCATCCTAGACCCTTGTAGCCCATGGAATACATCATTTGACTAGACTTCTCATACTTAGGGATTTGGTAGCAAGTTGGTTGAGTATCTTCTAGGACCCAAGTTGTAGGTGGGTCCAACAATTTCTCTTCAGCAAGTAACCCCCCAGGTAAAAATGACCCAATAGTTTTCTCATCTCTAGGCTGTTTGAAATGATAGTTGGGTCGGCCTCTGATTTTAGGTGACAATGAAAGGTCTGACACCAAAATATTGTTACACATTATACTCTCCACAACCATATTCTAGAATCTTCATCTCCCATGAATCAAAAGGAGAAGTTGATGTAGAAGTCTCATAAAATAAACGTTGTTGTTCTACTTTCTAGTAGAAAATGATAGAGATAACTAGTGAATGAATTATGCTTATGCTTAGAATCCACAATTGCCGGAAAGGAAAGAATTTAAGATCATAAACACCAACAAATTTTATCCTGGAAACCTCCAGAGGAGGGAAAAATAGTCGGGAAGGGAAATTTCTCTTTCTTCCCACTTTTATTGGCCAATTCAAAATAACAAGTACAAAATTTACAATAAGTATGAAAGAGAAGTAGATAATATCTCACACTTCCTCCCAAATACTTGCTTGCTCTATCTCAACACTCCTTTCTTCTACAAAACACAATTCCAACACTAAGAACTTCTTGCTCACTTTCTTTCATGCTTCGATGATCCTATTCTCTTCTACAAACATGTATTTATAGCCTTTCTCATGTCCTCCCATGCACTGGAGAATGGGAAAGGTCATGGAGGAGAAGAGACACAGACATCCTTCTAAATTCTCAGATTTTCATTTCATATTTTTATTTTATGTCTGAAAGATCCAGGACCACTACCCAAAGTAGACCGGTGGTCCCAAGGACCACGTACCCTAGGTTGGGTGGGTGGTTCTATAACTGTCGCTCTGCACAGAGTGGCGGTTCTGTTACTAAAAAGATAGAACCTCCGTGTATTATTTTTCCTTCTATGTCCTGACTGATTTAATGAAGTAGAGTCATTTTGGATCCAAATGGATCATACCTCCCCTTCTTAGGATGTTTTTGGTCCCACAAAAGCTTAGTGGGGGAGTATATGAGGAAATAATTCCCTCACTTGCTCCTTCGAGTACCATCGGGCCTTCCTTGGTGTCTTACCTTTCATTCCAATCTGCCAAGACTCCTACGGACCTCTCCTAGTCTCTCTGACCTTTTTCTATAACACTACATCCTCCTCTAATTTTACCTCATGAGTCCAAGATGCAATCCTCAATGGAAGGTAGCAACTGTAGTCCTTCATCTTCATCTAGCATGGATGGCTCATATAGGTGTAAGTTCTCATAGTTTACTATAGAGTACATCCTCATAAATGATGGTAAATCAATTCAAAAGGAATTTTATCCAACCTTATCCAATATGGTGAAGGGCCCATATCATAGTGTCTTGAGCTTCCGTGCTTGACCTTGTAGTCTCTCCTTTCTCAAGTAAATCCAAACTCTATCTTCAACATGAAGTTTATGTTCCCTCCTATGCTGATCATGCCTAGCTTTGTACTTGGCTTGAGATTTCTCTAGCTATTATTTGACTTTGAGATGGATTTTACAGATCCTCTTAATAATTTTTTTTACTCTAGTCACCTTTGTGTCCTCTGTCTCCTCTTCATCTTGCTACCCAACTATTATGTCCAACGGATTTTTAGGTATATATCCCAAGCATGCTTCAAATGGTGACTTCATAGTGTATGTGTGTACTTCTTGATTAGAGGAATGTTGAATGTAGGCTAAGGACTCATCCCAAGTCCTTGCATATTTTCTGTTATACCCTAAATTCTACAGTACCAAATTCATGTTTACCAGTTATGTATGTCCATCTGTCTATGGATGGAAAGTTGTGCTCCTCTATAACCTAGTATCCATCTTGTCCCACAAAGTATTCTAAAACTTCCCTAAGAACCTGGAATCCCTATAAAAACAATCGACTATGGCAAACCAAAATTCACCCATACATTAGCAAAGAAAAGATCTGCTACCTCATGTTCTTTTACTGTCTTTTTACATGCCATAAGAATACACATCTTACTAAATATATCAACAACAACATATAGATAGTCATGGACATGTTTAGACATAGGTAATCCTCCTACAAAATCCATAGAAATGTCCTGTCACATGATGAGTAGGTAATGGAAAAGGCATATACAAACCTTCCTTCCTAGTCTTAGGCTTGCTGGTACAACAAAGTTTACATCCACGTATAAATTTTGATACTTTTTCTTGCATATTGGGCCAATACACGTACCTTTGCAAGTGGGCAAGGGTCTTACCAACACTGAAATTTACCACTACTTTCGAGGTTTGTGATTCCCTCATCAATAGAATTCTTTCTTCTTTTAGCATACAAATCTTCCCCCATCGGTAGAGCATCCAGTCCTTGAGATAAAAATATTCAATCCGTGTCCTTTCAGTCCCTTGGGAGTGCAACTACTGAAATGTCACCCCAAAGTCTCTCTCCGGGGTATATGCCTCTCTGTAAGTTTTCTTTGTGAAGGGCTCGATCTGAGAGATAGTGGCCAAATAGGAAAAATTCTTCTGTGTGGGTGGCCTAACAAACATATCTGCCACCAAGTTTTTTCTACCCTTCTTGTATTTGATCACCAAGTGGAACTGCTAAAGGAACCCCATCCATTTGTAGTGCCTTGCCTGCTACAATTTAGATTGTGCTTGCAAATATTGGAGAGGTTTGTGGTCAGTGTGCACAATAGTTTCTTTACCCAATAAATAATGCTTCCATTTTTTAATTACCTAAACTAGTGCATACATTTCCTTATCACATACTGAATATCATTTAATTGCTGAAGTGAAAGTTTCAAAATGATAACATACGGGTTTACCTCCTTGAAGAAACACTATGCCCATGGCGTAATCACTGACATCTGTCTGTTATTCAAAAGGCTGCTGCAAATTAGGAAGAGAAAGTATTAGACCATGAATAATCTCGTATTTCAATAACTTAAAGGATTTGTCTTGTTCCTTACCCCAGTCAAAACTCTTACTCTTTACAGCCACTATGTGTAGAGATGTTGCAATTGTGGAGAAGCCTGGAATGAACTTTTGCATGTATTGTATTGCTCCCACAAAAATCCTAGTCTTTGTGGCTCCTGTTAGTGTTGGCCAATTAGTGATGGCTTCCACCTTCTTTGGATCCACTCGTAGCTCTCCTCCTCCAACCATGTGCCAAAGATAGACAAGTGAATATTTGGAAAATTCACATTTCTTCATATTACAAAGCAGTTATTTCTCCCTAAGAACTTGAAAGATTTGTTGTAAATGAGTTAGATGTTCTTTCCATGTAGCACTAAAAATCAAGATATTGTCTAGATATACAATGACAAATGAATCTATGAAATCCCCCAATACATCATTCATCAATCTCATAAATGTAGCGGGTGCATTACATTACCCAAAAGGAAGTACTAACCATTCATACAAACCCTGTTTTGTTTTGATGTAAGTCTTCCATATATCCTCCTCCTTCATTCTGACTTGGTGATAACCTGACTTGAGATCTAACTTCATGAAGAATTTGGCATGTAGAAACTGGTCCAAGAGATCATCTATGTGGGCAAGTGGATATTTGTTCTTTATGGTTATCTTGTTCAAAGCGCGGTATTCGATGCACATTCTCTGAGAACTATACTTCTTTGGCACCATCACCATAGGTGAACTACATGGTGAGGTGCTCAAACGTATCACCCCTTGGTCTAGTAGTTCCTGGAGTTGTTTCTTTACTTCATTACTATCAAGCAAGGAATACAACCTGATGTTTGGTAGAGGGGACTCTAGCAATAGCAGAATCTCATGCTCTACTTCCTATTTTAGTGGTAACCCACTGGGATCCTGAAATACTTCCTAAAAAGATAGAATAATAATATCCAAATCATGCTTTCCCTTGTTATAAATATCTAAAACTTCTACCCCATCTTGTTTATCCTTTAACTAAAGTAAACAAAACTAATTATGATTTTCCTAAATACGTTGTTTTGCTTGGTTAGCACTCACCATAGTAACCCATGTCTTACATTGGTGTGCCCGGATGTTGTAGATAATCCCATCCTTGACCCATCTATACCGGTTTTCCCTTCTCATAAATATAGCATCCCTGATATACAAGTAAGGAATCATGAATAAAACATCAAAAGCATCAAGTGGAATAATGTCAACTTCCAAAACATCAATTATATTAGGAATTTATTCCAAACTTGACCTAACATCTTCTTATTACTTGAATTTCAACACCCTTCTTCACCCAACCCAAAGTATAAGGGTGTGGATGATCTTAAGTCTCAAGACAAAGATTCTTTACAACTAATTCAGAAATCAAGTTAGATTGAAAACTAGTATCAACCAAAGCATTTACCTTAGTTCTCTTGATCTGGATTTTGATTTGGAATAGTATACTCATTTCCTCTTCCTAGTTTTCTATGTTGGTGTCTGTGCACCCAAGCCTTTCATCTACATCAGAGTCATATTTGGTTTCCACGCCCCCTTCTATGTTTATAGCTATCATGAAATTATTTGATTCCTTGGTTTTGTTTCTTCAGAGGTAACTCTGGACACAACTTCCAACATGTAGTGTTAGTATGACCATTGATATCACAATTCTTGTAAAAAATATTGGGATCTTTACAAGTATTCAAAGTAGTGGCAGCTTGTTTACCTTTCCCTTTCCACTTACCCTTGTTACTTGTTTTCCCATACCCTTTTTTTTACTAATTTGTTGACTGCTTTGTCCCTTGTCTCTGCCTCCCCTTTCTTCTTTTCATTATATATGTATTATGCTTGCACACACACCTCATTAAGATATTTGGGCTTGGTGGAGATGAATTTTATTCAAAGGTGAGTTTGAAGTCCTCCCAAGTACTTAGTCAGAATATCCTCATCCTCCAAATCCATGTTTAGCAACATGGCCTGCTTCCGAAACTCTGTAGTATAGTACTACACACTTTGACCACTACCTTGTCTAAAATACACAATTTAATCATTTGGTCATTCTTGTGGCCAATAGGATAGAAATTAGCTCTATGCAATTCTTTAAATTCCTTGCCAATACTTCACAATAGGACGCTTCTTCTTTTCACAATTTGGTTAGATGGGTTTCACACCAAACCAGAACGTGTCCCTCCATTTTGAGATGTACAAAGGTGATCCTTAGTGCCTTAATGATATTATGGACACTAAAGTAGACTTCTAAATATTTTAACCATTTATTAAGAAACTTTGCATCTACTTGTCCTTTGAAGCTTTTAATATCAACTTTCATCTCAACTTTAAAAGGACTATGATTAGATTTTACCCTTTCTCTTGAGTTTGAAGTCTCTTCTTCATGCTTTTTCCTCATAACTTCCCTCATGGTGGCTCCTTCTTATGCCAAAATTTTCAGCTAAGCCCTGAACCACTGAGTCCATGGAGTCTTACTTGATAGAAGCCATCTTCTGCAAATCGGCAAGATCTTCTTTCCTTCTAAACATCCTATCCATCATGGTCTCCAGCATCTCGATTCTATGGACCAAGTTATCTTCCTCCATGTTATCCCCGAAATTTTCTGTTTCAACTTATTTGTATAATTTTCTGGATCGCAACATAAATCCTCTTTGCCTTTAGATCTTGTCACTATCATACAAATCCAAGAAACGAATACCACATTCACTGGATACATTGTTATTTCTGATACCAAAATGATATGTAAACTCTTCAAATTTGAAATTATCCACATGAATCACAAAAATAAATGTGTTGATGTTCTACTTTCTAGTAGAAAATGACAGAGATAGCTAGTGAATGAATTATGCTTATGCTTAGAATCCACAATTTTAGGAAAGGAAAGAATTTTAGCTCATAAACACCAATAAAATTTACCCTAGAAACCTCTAGAGGAGGGAAAACTAGTCGAGAAGGGAAATTACTCTTTCTTCGCACTTTTATTTGCCAATTCAAAATAACAAGTACAAAATTTACAATAAGTATGAAAGAGATGTAGATAATATCTCACACTTCCTCCCAAATACTTGTTTGTTTTGTCTCAACACTCATTTCTTCTACAAAACACAATTCCAGCACTAAGAAATTCTTACTCACTTGCTTCCATGCTTTGATGATCCTATTTTCTTCTGCAAACATGTATTTATAGTCTTTCTCATGTCCTCATATGTACTAGAGAATGGGAAAGGTCATGGAGAAGAAGAGACATAGGGAATAACCTTCCAAATTCTGGGCTACTCGTTTCATATTTTTATTTTATGTTTGAATAATATCCAAGATCACCTACCAGAGTAGACCAGTGGTCCTCAAGACCTCCGCCCTAGTTAGGAAGTGGTTCTATAACCATCGCTTTACACAGAGTGACGGTTCATGTTACTAAAAGGATAGAACCTCTGTATATTATTTTTCCTTCTTCGTGTTGACTGATTTGATGAAGTAGAGTCATTTTGGATCCCTATGGATCAAATCTGAATCTACTCGTGACTCCATGGCTTTGGATTGAAGAGGAACAACCATATTAGCATAGGGATACATATAGGAACCCTTACGTGTAACTATTGAGAGATCTACATTGAGAAAAGGGCTCTAGATCTCCTTGTATCATGATAATGTGTCCCTCATGTTTCAATTTGATGCATTGATGGAACATTAATGACATGACCTACATGGCATGAATCCATGGTCAACCAAGAAGAAAATTGTATGGAAGTTCCAAGTCCAATACATGAAACTTCATCTGATGACAAGTGGAACCTACTTACATGGGTAATGTGATTGTGCTAGTTTATTCCCACTTCACATTTTCATAAGTAGGTTATGGGTAATGATGTGGGACTCTAGATATTCTTATGTATGTCCCAATTTCTTAATTAATTTCAATGTGCATATATTCAGCCCTCATCCATTGTCCATAAGCACCCGTTTTATGTTTCAGTGGGTAACAAATACCTCAATATATAAGGGGATATTATGTGTTGGATATTCAATATGGATCTCCCTATGATTAAAATATATGTACTCAGTTAGTACAATATTGGCCACCACAGCTTGAAGATGCAAATGGTCTACTTCTAGTGGCAGTCCTGACCCTTGAAGAGTTTTTTTTACAAGATTTCCTTATGTACATTCGATAATTTGAGAATATCCAAGATTGAAATCTTAACAGATGTCTTCTCAAGTTGTTCTAAGAGGCTGTACCTACCATCTTGCAGGGTTGGCAGAGAGGATTCAGGAATCATGAGGTAGGCACGCCTTGTTACTACAACACAATCCTTTCCCTTGATCCGAATGGTGTTCACATGGTCACTAGGAGAGTAGATACATCCAATGAGAAAATAGTAATGATTATTTTCCTTCTTGGTATATATATAATTTACTACTTTGTAACTCTAGGATGACTCTCCTCGATACGAACTTTTTCTCATCTGACTTACCATGTTTAGGGAATGGTTCTTTGAATATTTCCATCTTTTTCATTTGGCATCTGAGTTTTCTTCGGGGTATCCTTTTCTATCTCTCCCCATTGTTGATAATATCTTGGATGTAGTGACAAAGTCTTAAACATTTGTCTATTTTGTGTCCCTTGACACAATATAATTCACAATAGTCATGCTCTTTATACCATGATGGTTTTGGAGCATTGTCATCAAATGGTTGTGTCGTGGGACAAGTCACCATGTGAGCAGTATCCAATTGCTTCAATATGGCCTAAAAAGGCTCATTGAGAGGAGTCAACATTCTACATTTAGGTGGTGGTTGAATAGGTCCTTTGGTCAGTTTAAAAGGTTGACCAGTTTGAATCATTTGTATGCATTTGGAATATGTGATTTTGTCTCCCACATGTTCTTATTTTGGTTAAATATTATCATCTTTTCCGTAGGCTTTGAATTTTGGTTATCCTTAGAGTGTGGTTTAATGGTTCCTTTGGAAATAAGGGATTTATCTATTTGAATGCCCTTTTCAATAACCTCTTCGAAGTTGCAAACACAATACATTTGCATATAAAAGGTGATGTCTGGGTGGAGATAAGGTACAAGCATACTCACTAGATTTTTTTCAGGGAATTCACAAGGGAAGTGACTGGCTCTCCCTCTCCATTATTGTAGGAAGCTAACAAACATCTCATTGGGACATTATTTAGTTCCACACAAGTCCACCATGGTTGTCTCTTTTTATGTTGTACGAGAAGTGTCGTACAAACCTTTCTTCCAATTCATGCCATGTGAAAATAGACCCACGAGGTAAGTGAGTGAACCATTCCAACGTTTAGCCCCCTAGACTCTTTGGAAAGAGTCAAATGAGGTAATTGTCACTGTAGGCCACTTCTACACATGCCATGTAAAAAAAAAGTACATGGTCTCGTGGGTCACCTTTCTCTCTATATTTTTCAAATTTTGGCATGCCAAACTTTTTAGGGAAGGGTTAAAGCATCATAGTTTTGTCAAATGGATGGGGACATAGCTCTTCATATTTATACTTTTCTGCTATTTCCCACAGTACTCTCTTGGAGGCTTGTAAGTTTCACTTTCATATATTGCATTTATTGAGCGAGTAATTTTTCTTTGGTAGGAGAAGCAGGGATATATATATACACATACAGTTGTGTTTCGTATTGTCTTCTCCTTGATTTTCCATTTTAAGTTCACTAACTTTGACCTTAGGTTTTTCCTTTTGTACATGAGAGGTTAAAAAATCTAATTTTCGACTAAGGTTACAAATTTTTTGTTGAATAGTGACTTCTTCGAGGGGTTCCTCTTCTTCTTCATACTGTGGAGGTTGTTAAATTTTTGTGTTCTATTCTGACTTTACGTGGTACTTTAAGGAAAGGTATTCTATATCCTACTACATTATCATTTCCCACATTAGAGGTAAAATCATGTCCATGTGTTAAGATATCATCTGTGTTAATAAGAGGTTTCTCCTCTTCATTAACATCATTTGTAAGTGGGATTATCTCTTGTTCGATAGGAATTTTGGCTCCTAACTCCTCAACTCATGCTAGTACCTGATCCTTGTTTCTAAACAGGAATTCATCTAATAAGGTGGGGTCGAAATCAAAATCCACATGTGGTGATTCCAACTCATCATTGCTATGATCTATCATTTCTTCTATCTCTTTCTCTGCGGAGAATAAAGGCCCAAGATCATGGCCAATAAAAGGGTTTGACCCTTATTTTTTTAGGCTTCCCAAGTTTGCATTTTTCTTGCTTCCAAAGCCTATTTTTTGAGTCCTAATCTTGTTTTAGGATCCATGACGTGTAATAGTTTCACTAAGGTATCTATGAATGTGTTCAAATATTTTATCAAACCTAAGTGAAAAAAATAATGTCAAGAAATCAAAGTATGTTATGAATGTCAAAGAACCAACATGAGAAAGTGATTTTCTCTTAAATGAACGAGCCAAAAAATAATCAATCACACAATGTTGAGTTTCAAACCAAATAATCAAATGAAGTACTTCCTAAATTCATCTTTGAAAAGGTAGTTGGTGTCATACGATGATTTACAAAATGTCCCTACTTATGTCGAGTTCAAAGAGATGAAAAAGGCGTAAGTAATAACAAGAAGTTAACATGCAACCTCCAAACAAAGTAAACTAGAAGCAAGCCCAAATTCAATCAAGACCTATATTCTAAAAGGTGTCAGTTATGATTGTGAGTTACACAACAATTTCCCCAAGATATGTTAACCCAAACTTTACGAGAAAGTAAGGTATTGATATCAAGATGATATTGATATAACACGCACAAGTGGTAATAATTTACACTCTTCAGAATCAAGGTAATAATTGAAATCAAAACTAAAGTGATAGTATACCTAGTTAATTGTTAAAGTGTACTATAGCGCAGCCTTACAATATAGATTTTTAGGTCAATTTTACAAGACATAAGATATGAATACAAAAAATGTAGTGATACGATATAAACAAGATAACCGTTTAAAGGAGAATTAAAGTGATGAACCAAGCCTAACTACAATGATGATATTGACATGGGTATCAAGATCAAAAAGGATAATAATGATCTTAAGACATCTCCACACACTTTAGACGTTTAACAACCCAGTCGTAAATATGGATGGGTGTAAACCATACAAAAAAGTGGTAAAAATAATCAATTCATAACGCAAAGGTAGTCACTCTTCTTTTGATCAACAAAGTTTCAAAAGAAAGTGAAGGAAGTAGATTAATTGGGGTTGAAAAATGTTGGCCTCAATTTGGCAGAGTTTCGTCTCGCCTTAGGGAAAGTGAAAAACTAATCAAAAGTAACACTTCACACATGTTTCGTGATGAACAATAGCTCTCAACTCAAATTGGCTTTGATGTGGTCCAAGTTGGCTCCTGGTCCAAGATAGCTTCCTAGGTGGTTCATTCAACTAGGTGTCACAAGTCATCTAAGAGCGAGGCTCAATTTACCAAGAAAATTCGCATTGACTAATTCTTGGAGTATCTCGGCTTTACTTTACCGCCTTCAAGAATAGTGGATAATAAATGCATCCATCGTGTACTCTCACTGGGGTCACAATATAGATGAATTGTGATGCTAAATCTCACAAATGGTAATAGTAGTCAAGTAAGTTGTGTGGAGCACTTCCCGTTTCTTCCACAAGGTTTTTTCTTGCATGGAATACTTTGGGGTTACTAGGTCCTCCCCCATTGTTGTAGCTTAAGGATTATACCAAAGGGGTTATGTCCTAGTTTTAAGTGGACATGACGTACCTTTATCCAAACCTGAAAATATAGTGTGATGATTATGGTCTATTTTTTTTTATCTTTTTTAAATTGGATGCGGTTTGCTTGAACACCTTTTGGAAACCTGCATGAAAACTGTATTAGTAGTTTAATGTTTTTTCAACGCAACCTTTTCTTTAACAAACATTTTTGGTTCTGCACAATGGATTAGTAATTTTCCATGAAAATAATAAATATCATTTTTGATTCTCAAGATCTCCCTAAGATGCAAGAGAAGAGCATACACGACGCCAAATTTAAGAAATCAACAAATGGAAACACTTAATTCAAACGTGAAATATATCCTTTCTCAATTTGTACATTCAACACATTATCAAAGTAATAAAAGACATAAGAATCATTTCTGATTCCTAAGATCACCCCAAAAGATGTGAGAGAAGAGCATACACAACCTTACTCTTATAATTAAACATGCAAGTTTTATACAATGTCTAGTCTAGTATACCCATGCAAAAATAAAACTTGTAATGATGTTAGCACTTTAGGACACAAATTTTTTGGAAACCTAAAATTAATATGCCAAATCAGACCGAAGTACCTGCGCGTGGGTTAGGTCATGTGCATGTGAGATTAGGGTGGTTGTGCCCCTCTGTGTAAATATAAAGGTAAATTGTGCACCTACGCCAACCGAGAGATTCCTACGCTAGGATATGGGCATGTACACAAGGCTATAGGCACGTGCACCAAGGTTAGCAAAAAGACATTATGGAAATTCAAATAGTGTGCCTGCGCTACCTGAGAGGTGTCTGTGCCAGGATATGGGTTCTTGCACCATAGGTAAAAACACAAAATTGTGTGCACCAGCAGAATTATGTGTGCGCGAACACTCAAGAAACCCCAAATATTTGTGCAAAACTGATCAATGGACCATAAATTAAGAAGTAAACAAGGATTCCTACTTTGCATGCATTAGTTTGAAGAAAACAAGCAAACTTAACAAATATAATTACCCTCTATTCTTGAAAGCTTAAATAAGTGAGCCTAATAAGGATCTAAGCAATCAGTTTGTGCTTAAGAGAATGGGATCTCACCATTAATGGCTTCAAGGCCAATGGTTCTTCCCATTTACTCCATGGTGTGTGGTGTGTTGCAAAGGATAAATAAAATAGCTCAATAAGATGAAATAAAACTCCTAATCCTAGCAATAATACTATAGTTTATGTTAGAGGGAAGAAGTGTTCTTGTAAATGAGAGGGGGGTAGTGGGCTATTTATAGTTTTCCATTTGGGAAAGTGGGGGAATTTTGGTGCATGTGGGACTAAAGGATAAGCCAAAAAGTTAATTAGGGAGTCAAAGTAAGCTTTGACTAGGTTTAGAAGAAGTTAATCAGGGTTAGGACTAGTTAAACTAGGTTAGGCTAGTTAATCCTGTTTAGAGAGGAATTAGGGTTTTGAGAGGGCTTTGAGAGGTCTAATCAATCCAATGAAATGGATTGATAGTCTAGGAAGCTAGTAGAAGTAGTCTAGAAGAGGATAAGAAGAGGATTTAGCCAAGAAGAGGCTTATATTAGCCTATTTAATTGACTTATAAGAGGAATACGACCAAAAGAGTGTCGTAAGAGGGGAGTTAGATAGGTCTAACTGACTATATGTCATCAATTTGTAAGAAGGAGAATAGTTAGTGAAATATTAGGAATAATAGTGCTTTGATCAAACTACAGGTGTCTACATTTTCCCCTCTTTGGGGTGACGTAAGCTACGTCACTTCAAAGAAAGTAGACAAACATAAACGAGTAGAATTTTTTTGAAGGGGTAGAAGAAAAATTAGTTAGCTAAAGGGATGCCCCCTCGAGTGTCAATGGGGTGATGGAAGAACTTGATCAAAAAGAGAATAGAAAAAAGAAAAGTGTGAAGAGAAGATTAGAGAACAACAAGAAAGAGGGATATTGAGCTATCCACAAACCAGTGCAAACAATTTTTAATCATCATTTTTCTTAGCATCCTCATCATCGACCCTTATTAAAATGTAAGCATATGAAGGAAGCGTAAAATGACATGAAAATCCAAGATACAAACAACCATCCCTTGCTAAAACAAAAACTCCATGCAACATACAAACATGCAATGTAATACGAGAAGTAAACAAACTCATCTAACAGGGAAATAAGTACAATCACACACACTCAAACCAACAACGTTCAAGATAGTTACACAAATAATTTGTTATCAAGATGTAGTCCCAAATGTTTTGATAAATGACAAGGGTTTAAAATGATGCCCCAAGAAATTTGTATATGCAAGGGAAAGGATGGAGGACACTTGGGTCCAATGGAAAAGCAATGTGCATGACGAAAATAGTACCAGGCAACTGATAGTGCCCCAGAGTACAGACGAAGTAAGTAGTGTAGCTTTTGTAAAATGATTCTAGAGTTGGGTGATCCACGAGTCATTGTTTCAAAACATGTGAAAATGTCAGCAAGATATGAGATGAGTGCCATGTGAGAGACACAAATTTCAGCTGCAAATGAGCTTTTTACCAATTTTAGTCCATTTTCAAAGTTTTACGATGTTTTTGGCTTTTTGAATGGTTTTATAATTTTTAAATTTTTGATCAATCAGAGGAATTTAGGAAATGGAAGGTCACCTAAAAGCACATGAAAAAATCCCCAAGGCAAAGAGAATGAGCATCGGGTGGCAATAAAATGCCCTGGCGAGAAGACAAACGGGCCAACAATAATTATTTAAAAATAATCATGGTGCTAGATAAAAATAGAAGACAAGAAGCACCTAGAAATATATAAAAATGCCCCAGGGTGATTGAGATGATATCATACATTTTGTACGTGAGATATTGTGGTAGATACTAGCACTTGGGATGATACTAGATGATATTGGTGTGGGGGGGATAGATTTGTGATCATGCGCAACCCCTCTTGCCCCCATTGATGATACGATATGTGATGATTAGCTTAGTATACATGCATGATGTAAAACTTAGCATTCTTTGTATATATGATGTATCAGATGATGTTATATGTGATGAATGATAGATGGTAGATGTGATAACAACAGATGTGTAGAAAACAAATACACAAGTAAAAAGCTAACAAAACTAAACAAATATACAACCAAAACTATACAAACTGACAACTAAAAGAAAATTAATCATTACCTTGTTTTTGTAGGGACAACATTGATATATTTTCTATGATGTTTTTGGGTTATCTAGAAAGATATGTTTTCAAGGCTACTATTCACATTGTTTTTGGGGTTTCCCTAAGACAATGTTACAACATTGGTGTAGCTTTGTCCCTAGAAGGGGGATTTTCTGAATGTTTAGATTTTTGTGTATCTTTTTCTGAATGTTTTTGTATTTTCTAAGGTCATGTTCTGAACACAATGTACAAGGAAAAAGAAGTGTGGATGCCCCCAACGTGATGTGGGAATATACAAAGGGTAGAATGCCACACACATATGTACAAGAAAGTGGAATGTGAAGGTGCCCCCAATGTTAGATGGGAATATACAAAGGCACATCCTTCATGCAGATATAAGAGAAAATAAGCCAGATCACGGCTCGATGAAGATGGATTTGGTAGGGTTCCTAGACCTAGCAAAGGAAGTTATATCTAGAAAGTGGTGAGGGTTACCCATCCTGATGCAAGAGTGACTTGTGACCAGTGAATCCTCCTTGAGCATTGGAAAACCATTTTTTCACCCAAATACCTACCTAATGCACCACAATTGCGTGGTTTTCACATGTGGACGACCTATTTTTTCTTTACTGTTTTCTCAATTTTCCATTTTTTGCTTGTTTTTTCTTTGTTTTTCTACTTTTTAGTTCTTATTTGATATTCTCACCATGCTTAAGCATAGAACCACTTGAGATGCATGGCATTCATTGGTTCTGGAAGCTCTTCACCATCTGAATATGCTAGTTTATAAGCTCCTGACCCATACTTGGCAACCACCACATAAGGCCCTAGCCAGTTGGCCTCAAACTTACCTTTCTTTTTTCTATCTTTGAAGGTATTCTTCTGATTTTATTTCAGCACTAGATCACCTACATCAAATTCATGATGAATGATCCATTTTTATATCCCTCTTGATACTCTATTCTGGTAGACCTTGAGGTGATTAAGTGCTCTTATCCACTTTTCATCCAACAACTCTAGCTCTGCTAGCTGAGCTACTCTATAGTCTTCGTCTTTATCAAGATAGTCCCAGAGATATATTCTTAGGGAGGGAAGCTCCACTTCCAAGGGTATGATTGCTTCAGTGCCATAGACTAGTGAGTATGGGGTCACACCAGTAAGAGTACAGATGGAGGTTCGATAGGCCCAGAGGGTGGGATGTATTTGTAAGTGCCAATTACGGCCAGTCTTACTTACCATTTTCTCCATGATTCATACAAGGGTTTTATTGGTAGCTTCGGCTTGTCCATTACCTTGGGGGTAATAGGGGGTAGACCACTTGAGTTGAATATGGAAACATTGACACAATGTCTTAACCATTTTGTTTTTGAAGGATTTACCATTATCAGTGACAATGGTGGAAGGGATACCATAATGGAAGATGAGATGGTTCATGATGAATTTAGAAATTTACACACCAGTGACGTAAGTAAGAGGCACAACCTCTACCCATTTGGTAAAATACTCGGTGGCAGTGATAATGTGGGTGTGGCCATCTGAAGAAGAAGGATGGAGCTTCCCTATGAGATCCAGGCCCCATTTAGAAAATGGCCAAGGTGTTGCGATAGGTTCCAAAGCCTGTGCTGGTGCATGTATCAAGTTGCCATACTTTTGGCATAGCTCACATTTCTTGACAAAATTACAACATTCTGCTTCCATGGTGGGCCAATAATAACCTACCCTTAAGAGCTTCTTAGCCAAGACCATACCACTAGTATGTGCTCCACAAATACCACCGTGTACTTCCTTAATAGCGTGGATTGAATCAGTAACATCCAAACAGGGAAGCAGATTCCCATCGTAGCCATGATGATAAAGGGTGCCTCCTAGGAGGGTATAATGGGCTATACAGTGGATAAGGGATTTCTTCTCAGAATGGGTAATGTCTGGGGGAAATGTGCCATCTTGTAGGTATCAGAAGATAGGGTCATACCAGGGGGATAATGGACCAACAATTTCACATGTCAAACAAGATTCTAGCATGTCATATGTGGGTATTTGTAAATGCTCTACAAAGAAAGGAATTTTTCTCTCCTGAGGTGGAATGCGTAAGAGAGATCCAATTGTAGCCATAGCATCTACTGATCTATTATGTGACCTTGGTTTTTGTTCAAATATAATCTGTGTAAAATATTCTTTCAAGGTTTCAACCAACTTCTTGTATGGAATAAGTTTCTCATCCTTAACCTTATATTCATCATTAACTTGTTTAATGATAAGTTGGGAGTCTCCAATGACTCACAGCTGTCTGATATTCCAAGTAATAGCTAGCTTGAGGCTAGCAATGAGTGCTTCATACTCCAAATGTTATTAGTGCAGGGGAATCCCAAACGGAATGCTCTTGGGATAACCTCACCTGTGGGAGTGATGAGCACTACTCCTACCCCTGATCCATGGAAAGTGAATGATCCATCAAAATGGACTTGCCATTCTACAGATTCTTCAATATACATCATGGATGCATCTGGAAGGTCCAGACACAAAGGTTCCATTCCTGGTAGAGGAGCTTCTACCAACTAATTGACCAATACCTTTCCCTTCAAGGACTTCTGATTCACAAACTCAATATCAAATTCACTTAGGAGAATGATCCAATTAGCCATTCATCCTGTAAGGGAGGGTTTGGATAAAAGGTATTTGAGAGGGTCAACTTTGGATATTAGTTTGGTTTTGTTGTTAAGGAGATAGTGGGAAAAGTTTTTGAAAAGTGAAGACAACCGCCAGGTATGCTTTCTCAATTTGTGGGTAATTTAAGTCATAGGAAATCAGAGTGTGACTGAGGTAATAAACCACCCTTTATTTATGGTCTAGGTCATATTGGGCAAGTAGTGCACTAATAGAAAATTGGGTAGCAGAGATGTACAAGAGGAGAGGTTCACCTAGGGTAGGCGGCATGAGTACAGGTGGGTTAACAAGGTATTGTTTTAGTAATGCAAATGCCTTTTGACAATCTGGTCCCCAGTTGAATGCAACATCCTTCTTTAGTAGATGTGTAAATGGGTGGCACTTATCCACAAGTTGTGAAATAAAGCGACGGATTTCCTGAATTTTCCCTTGTAGACTCCTCAGTTGTTTGAGAGTGGTAGGTGGTGGCATTTCTGTGATAGTTGTAACCTTTGCAGGGTCCACTTCTATCCCTCTTTGTGAAACAATGAAACCTAAGATTTTTCCTGATAAAACACCAAAGACACACTTCTTGGGGTTCAAGTAAACCTTATAATAATCCCAGAGACGCTAAAAAATACATCTCAACACTTCAGGGTGCTCTCCTCTGCTTTTGGATTTTATTAGGATGTCATCAACATAATCTTCCATGATGTCATTCATCATGTCATGGAAGATGACAGTCATTGCACATTGATAGGTAGCCCCGAAATTCTTGAGTCCAAAAGGCATGACCTTGTAATAGAACGTTCCCCAAGGAGTGATGAAGGTTATCTTATGTTGGTCCTCTTCTGCAATCTAAATCTGGTTATAACCTAAAAATCCATCCATTAAGGACAACATTTCATAACCAACAGTGGAATCAACAATCATATCAATGTTAGGCAAGGGGAAATCATCCTTAGGACATGCTTTATTGATATCACGAAAATCAGTGCAGATTCTTATGCCAACAGGTTTCTTCTGAACATGGACTATATTAGATATCCACTCTGAATAGTCGATGGGCTTAATGAAATCAGCAGCTAATAATTTCTCTAGTTCTTCTTTGACAAGGAGTGCAATTGTAGGGTGCATCTTTCTCAACTTCTTCTTGATGGGTTTAGCGTCTGGGTGCACAACGAGGTTGTGCACAACTAAGTCTGAATCTAACCCAAGCATATCTGCATATGACCATGCAAAATATATCTCCATATTCTCTTAATAGCTCTACAAAAACCTTCTGTTCTTGAGCTGAGAGTGAAGCTCCCAACTTTATCATTCTTGGTTCTTCTTCTGAGCCAATGTTGACACTGATGGTTTCTTCCACAAGCATCTTAGAAGCATCCTCCATCTAGGTAGGATCAAGGGGAAGAGTAAGGTCAACCTCCTTAGGTAGCTCATCATCATCCTTGAATGGATAGCTCATTTTGTCCATAGGTTCTTCATTTTGTTTTTCTACAAGTGCTTCAAATAGTTTGTCACTATGAGACTGATGTTTACTCCTTGTACAAGGTTTCTCTAAAGTACTTTTACTCTTTTTTGCAACCTTCTTATTCAAGCATCCACACATCTCTACTTCTTCTCCAAAGTATGCACAGGTGTCTAGTTGAATTGTAAAGCCTTTCTTATGATCCCCAGCTGGAATAGAATCCCTGAGTCCCATGAATTTGGATAATACCTCTTTATTCTCAAAGAAATCAATTGGCGTGTGAAATTTTTGATCCCAATATATAGGTTTTGGATATACAAGGACTACTTGGAAATTGGGTTGAGGCCTAGATTCGGATAAGGTAAGGACAACTAAATCAGGGAACAGGTTAGTTGAGGTGAAGATCCTCGTAGAGGCTACATTGGGAATCTTGCATCGCTATCAGAATGAGATGACTCACTCTCACATTTAGAAGACGTGGTGTCAATTTCAAAGGGTGGATCGTTGTGAGGTCATATTCTTAGACCATGTTTATTTGATTTGAAGCGAGGGATGGGAATGGGTTCCAATCACCCTTGCACATTGATTCCACATCCTAGCCCTTTGTAACCCATGACAAACATCATGTGGTGGCCTTTGACATATTGGGGTGCCTGATGGCATGAAGCCATGGTTCCTTCTGGCACTCTGTTAGTAGGATCCCCTAACATCTTTTCCTCAGACAAGAAACCACTAGGAATGAATTTCTCTAATGGTTTAGGGCATTGTTCCCGAGTGCTTTTGAACTAAAAATAGGGATTTCATCGTGTCCTGGGTGACACTGATAAATCTAATATTAATAAAGCTTGTTCAAGGGTGAACGACTCACCTGGGCCATATTTTGCCGATGTTGCCTCCCATGATGTGAAAGGGTTTACCAAAGAAGGAAAATATTGATTGCAAGGAGTAAGTGAATCCGGATCCACCCATTCCTTGATAGCCTTTGTTTGCAAAGGAACAACAATGTCTGCAGAAGGGCATTTATAAGCTACACAAGAAAAATGGTGCAAGGCTCTACAATGTGTAAATGGCTTTGGATCACCTTGAATGGTGATTATCTATCCTTTGTGACACATTTTGATACATTGATGGAAATTTGAATGAATGGCATGTATGGCATGGATCCATGGACATCCTAAGAGCATGTTGTATGGTAGGTCCAAGTCAAGGACATGGAACATTGTATCATGACAAGTCAGCCCTACTGCCATTGAAATCATAATAGTGCTTGCTGACTCTCTCTCCTCATTATCATAGTCCTTGATCGTGATAGTTTTATCACCTAGATCCATTTCTGAATAGCCTAGCTGCTTAACCAGCTTCAAATTAAAATGTTTAGACTAGATCTACAGTCCACAAGTACTCTCTTAATTTTGTGATGGGTAACAACCACTTCTAGGTATAAGGGTAAGTTGTGCTCTGGGTCGTTATGCATGATTGCAGCATGATCCAAAAGTGATATGATCGTTAGCATCAAGGTGCGCAATCATGGCTTGGAGGTGCACGGGATATACATCGGTTAAGACTCCCAAACTCTGAAACATCTTATACAATATGTTCTTATGGGAAGTAGATATTTTGAGGAGATCTAGAATGGATATCCTAGCAGGTGTTTTCTCTAATTGGTCTATCAAATTGTACTGACATTCCTAAGGGATAGGCAGGGGACATGGTATGATTAAACGAGCACATCTCATCCCTAACTGCGTAACTCTTTTCTAAGATCCAGATAGTATTGACATGTTCATCAGATGAACAAATACATCTTATGAGAGAATCGAAGGAACTATCATTATCCATGTGGGATCTACATGGTTAAGAAAGGGATCTTTATAGATACCCATTTTCTCATTTAGACCTTGGCCTGAGTTAGGGGGAGAATATACACCAATATTTCCCTCTTCAATGAGGTCTTTTATTTAATGACGCAGTCTTAAACACATATTTTTCTTGTGCCCTTTAACGTGGTGGAAGTCACAATACTCATGTTCCTTGAACCAAATAGGTTTTGGAGCATTTTCTGGGTATGGTATCATCGCAGTTGGGGTATTCCACCATGTTAGCATTATTTAACTATTTCAGTATGGCAGATAGAGATTCTGTTAATGGCATGAACTCATGATTGGTAGGTGTCCTTGGGATGAGGTCCTTGTGAAAGCTTTAAAAGTGAACCAGTTTGCAAATGACCTGGACTCCTTTAGAGTCTGTAATGTTGTCCTCAATGACATGCTTTTTTTATTGAAAAAATTTGGTTTATCTAATAATTTTTAAGTGTTCCCTTTAGTGTGATGATGGTCTTTTCAATTTGACTTCCCTTCTCAATAACTTCTTCAAAATTAGAGCCACAATGTATTTGTAAATGGAAATCTATTTCTGGGTTCAAGTTAGGCACAAATATGCTTACCATCTACTTTTATGGTAAGGCACAAGGGAAATGACTTGCTAACCCTCTCCATCACTGTAGGAAGCTCGCAAATGTCTCATTAGGTTTTTGTTTTGTATTTTAGAGATCGTTTTGTGATATCATTTTCCATGTTATAGGAATAATGTCATACAAATTTTTTCTACAAACGTTGGCCACATTATAATGGAGCCCTTGGGTATGCCATAGAACCATTCCAATCTTAGTGCTCCTAGGATGTGAGGAAAGATTCATATTAAGAAGTTATCGCTGTATGCGACCTCTTGGAAAAGCCATATAAAAGTCTTCTATAAGATCACAAGGATCACTCTTTGTATTCATTTTTACCCTCATCACAAAAGAAAGTAACCCCATGTGCATCGGCCTATCACCCAATGGGCACTAGGCACTCACCTGAAGGCATGCGTGGGTGTTGAGTCTCTCTTTTATGTGATTTTACTGGGAAACATCATCTATGATTCATGTTAATAGATCTGAATGGAAGTAAAACATACAAGCACCATACAAGTCAAAACATGGCTTCTAGGTCCTTGCAGTCATTTCAGATAGGTAGTGCTTTAATAAATTTTATAACTATACCAAAATAGAAAGAAGTTATATGGACATCCATACTTAATCATAAACATAATTGAAAAGGAACTATGAGAAAGATGTATGCATTCAGAATCATCAATGTTCATATTCATGTAAGATGGTAACCTCATTACATTCATGTAGCCATTACAAAGTATTACAAAGAAGCAGACCACAGTCATGCATTATATTTGGAATCATATGGCTAGGCTCTCAAAAGAAATTTATAAACCCCATACCACTGATACATCCTTCCCTAAATATAAATACCCAAACTAACAGAGTTCTTACAATATTTCTGTAGAAGCTTCGCCCTCTATCTATCTCTCTTTATCTCCTTCTACAGGCGCTTGTATATATAGGCTTTCTAGACTGCCAACTCATCCTCCAGTGGCCTCGGGTCTGATGCCAAGTGTCTGAATTTAGTCCTCCATGCGAGCATGCTCCTCCAAGCCTGAGCTTTCCACCTTTTACCATGATGAGATTTTAGAAGCTTCTACAGCACTAGGCCTAATGCTCCTTTCTGGGCCAACCTGTCACTAGGCTGACACCTTATCCACTTTGCATGTGCAGTCAGGTCATGCTTTTCACATGTTCTTCCAAAAAATCCTAATATGGTTAGGTCTTGAACCTTTGGTTTTATCCCCGTGAGCACCACGGGTTTCCTTAAATCATTCCTTAAACCCTGACCTGTGCACTTTATCCTTGCGCACTTTTCTTCAACTAGGCCTTGCGTACCTATGCGCCCTTTTGTACTTAGCCAATATTTTAGGGGCCCAACACTCTTGCACTTATACTTGTCAAATTTAGGAATAGTAAAATGTTTTGGGAATGGTTTCCATAACATGTCCTTATCAAAGGGGTAAGGGCATAATTCTTCATACGAATATTTCTTATTATTTTCTACATTTCCCTCCTATAACGTAGTAAGCGTATCTTTCATCGATTGTAATTCTCATTCAATGATTTGTTCTTTGGTAGGTGATATTGGTCTTTGCACCTTAGCCACTTTAAAGGCCACATCATTATATGGATCAAAGTGGAATTCGTTAGATTTCATATTGATTTTGTCTTTGTATACATTCCTACTTGAAGAGACTAAGTTTGCTAGTTTTTGGCTCAATTTCAGAATTTGTTTCTGAAGGATATCTTCTTTGATTAAAGGATCCTCTTCCTCATCAAACTTGGGAGGTGGCAAGGATTTGCACTCAATATTCACCTTACATGAAGCTTTGTAATAAGGTCACCGTGAATCACCAAGTGGCTTGGATGGGTCTCCTTCAATGGTGTTATGATGGTGACCAGAAGTAGAAGCATACCCTATGTCAAAAGGGTTATCCATGTATAAGATGGACCTTCGTTCTTCTATTTTATGGTTAATGCCCTTGGTTTTTACTTCGCGCTCTTGCAGAAGCTTAGCCCCTAGTTCCAAGACTCTTGTGAGTACTTGGTCTCTGTTGTAAAAAAGGATTTTGTAAAAGATCTTGACCTAAGTCTAATTGGTGTCATTCTTCAATAGAAGAGTCAAAATTATCTCCTTGCTATGATCTATTAATGGCTTTGTGTCCTTGACCTTGTGAGAATATAGGCACTAAATTATTTCCGCTAAATGGGAATGATTCGAAAGATTTTCTCCTAATTTTTCTGAAAATGGAAGTTACGTGTATGTATAATGTAACAACACTATCCTGATACATTAACTGAGAAATCAAGGTGTTAGTATCAAGATGACATTATTTTAGTATATATAAGGCAATATCAACACCCTAAAAAAGGCTTAGATGAATCTTCAGAACTAAAATTAAGTAAGAGTATAACAAGAAGTCGCTAGTTGTGCGAGTAGTGTAACCGTGCAATAAAGGGACTTATATCAAGTTCTCAAGAAATTGAAATCCCAATGTAAGTACTGTTATCCAAATAATTCTCCTAGTTATTTGGATAACTTATATTTTCATTATGACTCTTGTGTTTTACATTCCAGGTTACCCACACTCAATATTTTTCTTTTGACACCTTAGCACAGTTGTAGTTCCTCTGCATGCCCTTGCACACCTTCATGTACCTTTTGCATTCTTCTATCTCCTTCCATTTCCCCTTGCTCACCTTCCTCCTGAGCACTCTCTTTCCCTCCTTTCCTTTTTTGCACTCCTTACGCGCACCTCTGCAGACTTATCTTCTATCAGCTAAGTCATTGGCCCCTCGCGTGCTACACCTATTACTTTGTAATAGTTACGTGTTCACCATACATTCCCTGCTCACCAATCTATTTCATTTTCCATCCATGCACAAACTTTTGCATGCCTTCCTTCTGTCTTCCCCACATGCCTCATTCTTCCGTGCATGTCCCCACACACTCCTTTACGTCCTTCTGTGCTAAGTCATCTTCTGTCAGACTTGAGTTTGCTAAACACAACCTATTAGAGTGTGCTAACAGGGTACCAAATCCTTGATAACTAACCAGTGCATGACACATGATAGAAAATATAAAAAAATGAACACTTGGACATCACTTCATCCAACCCGCAGTGCACCAAACCTGTGTTGCATGTGCCAACGACTCTGACATCTTCTAACAGCCTGTATCTTTTTCTATAGAGCTCAGATCGGTGTGTGCACATGGACTTGTCAGATAGATGCTAACAAAAGCTACACATTGGACTATTCAAATTCAAATGTAGGTGGGATTTTGTAGGAAGGTAAAACTAGGAAATACCACATCTCTTAGCTCATCAATGCGTACATCCAATCGACCTCAACTACCAGATTTCATCAAATATTTCCTTCTTCATTTCTTCCACACACCAAAAGATATATGGGGAAGCTCATATGATAGCCTTGTAGGTAGATTTGTAGGAATTTATCACTGGTTGTTAGTGGTTGAAGATTTGAATCCGAGTTTCCCTCCCTTTCTCCTTCTCTTCTCTCCTTTGTATTTTATAAATAGAAAAGTTCTACTTTGTAAAAAACATCCATACTTGTTGTAATGGCACCATGCCAAAATGGGACCGAATTCCCATGGGTCTCAGACCTTGGCAATGTGAAATATCTACATGTATTCTCACCTCCTGTCGTGAATGTAAATGATTGTGCATCCCTTAAGTAATAAAATCATGTTTTGTGGAACTCGTCTTCCCTCTCTTATTTTTCATTGTCTCTCACCTCTCTGTTTACATTTTCTAGCATGTTATACGTACTCCTCTACTTGTAGTCCCCACATTCATGTGTTATGTACATTGGAAGGCCAAGCCTACGTGTTGATCTATGGCATGCACCGTCCGCCGTCTTCTCTTGTAACCTCTCGGTTTCCTTCTCCACTTGTGGAGAGAGATCGACCCTTTCCTTCTTGTGCTATCACCTTCCTTAGCTTAGGATTTTCCCTTTTTGCACATTGTTCTATCCCTGGTCCCTTGGTATGTTTATTCTAGGATTTTATTTTAGCATTAGGAGTAGCAGTAGTGTTAGAGGTAGGTAGAGGAACCGGCCTTCTCCGGAGAACTATCTTCAAGCTCGTAAGGTCCTACAACTTGGGGATGGTTCCATTGTGGTTGGACTTACACAGATCTGTGATGATATGAAGACCTTGGAAAGTCATCTAAATACCTAAGAGCGACTTGTTACAAGATCTGTGAGCCCCGAGCATGGGTTCGGGGGTGGAAGCCCCTATGTAGTTAGGCGTTCGTGGAGCATTTTCATGTGAAAAAGTGTTAAAGACTATATACTAAGAGTACTTTACATTTGTTTGGGCCTTGAAAACAATGCACCCGACATATACCAGGAAATGTGCTCTTCTCATATGGGTGAGGATTTTTGACCCATAGGTTTATGGGAGTGGTTTTGTATTGACCCAACAAGTAGTTGTCATTTATATGATGTTTTATGCATATGATAGAGATTCAAGAACATTACAGATGTGTTTTGAATTCAGGTTGTGAATTCTATAGAGTTTGTTGAGCATAGCTCCAAATCTGGGTATTGTATTGAGAGAGTGGTGGCTTGTAATAAAATCTAAGCAAGTGATTCTTGGTGGACGTAGCCCAAATTGGGTGAACCAAAATACTGTCTCTTTGTGTTGTGTTATTTTATTCTGCAATTTTATTTAAGATCTGTAATATTTCATATTAGTTTCTACTGTTGCAATTTTGTGAGGGACTATTTCAATATTTTATCCCTTAAAATGTACAAAGGGATTGGTACAAAATGGCGAAGTTTCCAAAGAAACTAGGAGTACAAATTTGGATTAGATGCTCTCACAAACACCATTAAAAGAGCATGGAGACAAAAACTACTATAATAAAATTCAAAGTACTAGTGATCTTGAAATCAAGATAAAAGACTTTATCAAATATATGAAAATGTACCTCCACACTTTAGAAATTTAACAACCCAACCAAAAAAATGGATGGGCATAAACAGAAAAGAAATTGGTGAGTAATATCTCTGGTAAAATGTGATAGTTATGCTTCTTTTTCATCCCAAAAATGGGAAGTGATAATATAGGGGTATAGATAAAAAAAGGATGAAAATAAACTAAGTGCCTACTTGGGGCATAGTTTCACCTTTTCCGAAGATAATAATAAAACTGGATAAGTGGGATGTAGTTTAATTTCATGATAAAATGACAATTACGTCAAACTTACGTGGTTTATTTTCCTTGTTTGAAAAACAAGATTTAGAATCCAAGTGAGTTGCCACTTCTTGATGGCTTACATGCGAAATGGACTAGTAAAGTGGGCTCCAAGAAAGAATGGCCTTCTTAATAGGTTATCTCAACTAGGTGTCAAAAGATTGTCTAATGTGAGCGTGATTTTCGTAAAGATTCACAATGAATTATTTAGGAGTAGTATCTGGATTTATTGTACCCCCTTCCGATAAAATGAGAAACTAGTGTGTTTAGTTGTATCATCATAGGAACCACAATATAGACAATCATTGACTTTAACTCATAAGGCGTACTAGTCAAGTGGGTAAGTAGAGTGCTTTCCTGTTTCATCCATGAAGGTTACTCAGTGGTGGATTACTTTTGGGTTTCTAGAACCACCCCCTTTGTTGTATTTTAAGGCATTATGCCAAAGGGGTTATGTTCCATTAAGTGGATAGGGACATACCCTTTTCTGAAAACCTACAATATAGTGTGAAGTGAAATGGTGTGTTTTTGTATCTTGCTTAACTAATGTGGTTTTAAGTAGCACACCATTGTTTAGTAACTTGTATGAAAACATGTGTATTATAATGTTTGTGTTTCGTTTTTATTCTTTTCTTTGACAAGCGTTGGGTCCTGTATGAAGATGAGTTAGTAATTTTCCATGAAAATAATAAGTGTCATTTCTTATTCTCAAGATTTCCCTAAGACGCAAAAGAAGATCATACATGATGCAAAATCCAATAAATCCACAAATGGAAACACTTAATTCAAACATGAAATATAATTTTTCTCAATTTTATACTTTTAACACATTCTCAAAGAAATAAAAGACATAAGAATAATTTCTAATTCTCAAGATCACCCCAAAAGATGCGAGGGAAGAGCATACACATGACCTTATCTTATAATTAAACATGCAAGTTTTATTTAATATCTAGTTTAGTATACCCATGCAAAAATAAAACCTGTAATGATGTTATCACCTTAGGAAACAAATTTTTAGAAACCTAAAATTAGTATGCCAACTTAGATCATGAGCATCACGTTTAGGGCATGTGCACATGGTTTAGGGCATGTTGCGTTCTTCTATGTAATTCTAGATCCACATTGCACCTGTGTTCCACCCAAGAGATGTATGCACCAGTGTATGTGTCCTGTACACCAGGGTTATGGGCATGTGCACTAAGGTATAGGTGTGTGCCCCAAGGTCTAGGCATGTGCACCAAGGTATAGGCATATGCACAAGGTATAGGCGTGCTAGGGCATTGGGCATGTGCACGCCTAGTAAATTTTTTAACAGAGGGATGAGAGTACAGAGGGCACTTGTGCGTGGGTTTGGGTACTTGCACACCTAGTAGAAGTGATAGTTGGCAGAGTGTGTGTGCCTTGATTTGGGTGTGTGTGCTAGGGTTTGGACATGTGCACCCGGTTTAAGTTATCCTACACATGGTTTTAGGTGCTTGCACACCTCTGCTAAAAAATGATAGTTGGAGGTACCTGTACTGACATAAAAGTGTGTGCACCCATGCCTAAAAAACCACCAAAAAACACAGGAAAATGAAATTTCAAAAGTTTTCAATAGGTTAGAAATTAGCTAGTAAATGCAATTTCTAGTATAAACTTAACAAAGAAGCATGGAAATGAGGGTTAACTACTAGAAACCTCACCAAAAATTCCAAGGAAAAATATTTAACACCACAAAACATGTAAAAAGATAGAACCTGAAATAAAAGCTTTAAAAAGACCCCATTAATGGGGATGGACTAAGTGTCCCACTGGGTGTGGAAAATGTGTTCAAAGAAAGGTTGTAAAGGCTATGGAATGGGGTTAGAACACTCAAGAAACCCCAAATCTTTGTGCAAGACCAATCAATGGACCATTAGTTAATAAGTAAATAAGGATTCCTACTTTGCATACATTAGTTTAAAGAATTCAAACAAACTTAACAAATATAATTACTCTCTATTCTTGAAGTCTTAAGTAAGTGAACCTAATAAGGATCTAAGAAATCATTTTATGCTTAAGAGAATGGGATCTCACCATTAATGCCTTCAAGGCCAATGGTTCTTCCCATTTACTCAATGGTGTGTGGTGTGTTGCAAAGGATAAAAAAAATAGCTCACCTAGAATTTACCAGATAACTCCCTAGAGCACATCACTGGCACATCACTCAGCCCAGACTGAGTGCTCACCCAAAGCGTGCAAAGGTACTAGGTCCCTCTTTAGGGTTGTTGTAACAGGATGTTAGCATGATGAAGGAAGAAACACATAGATTCATAACTAATCTATCATTCTACATTGTATGCTACATTCAGATCTATGAAAGAACAAGCGTTAAACAATAATCATGATTGAATCAATAACATACACTACTCGATTACACACAGGAATGACACTTAGATTCAGCCAATATCTTCCATCTATTAATAACACAGAAGCTCCTTACAATAATGTCAAATGATACCAATGTGCGTATGGACCTGCTACAGTAATTCAGTCATATGTGTATATATCTATACCTCCATACATCTTCACACACACTCACACTCTCACACTCTTATGTACCTATATATATAGGGTGGGGACTTTCCCTTCACCACTTATCTATTCCAAAAATAGGCCGCATGCTATTAATAGCCACGCGTCGTTCACAGGCATAGCCACACATGCAAGTGTGCTATCTATAGGCCTCTTACAGTTAACTGAAGTGTCAATCCTATTCTTAGCTCGTCTCCATGCAAAACGCTTTGATCCAATCCTCCAAAAATAGACAATGCATGGCGCACATGTCTCTGCATCATTGGTGTGTTCCACACGCCATCTTCTAAAAATAGGTCATCATGCTCAAAATCAGCTAAGTCCTGAATGTTGAACTTTCCTTCCATGCATGGGTCCTTCCTGTCCTTCTGCGCCCTTGATCCTGGCCTTCTCTCCCACATGGACTCCTTGTGTGTTCTCTAACAAGTATTCTCTAATCAACATTACCCCACACTAATCTCATTGTCATCCCGACAATGGGTATTCCTCCAAAAATTGAAGTAAGGAACAGAATAATGGAAAGAATAAGAATGAAAGAATGTTTACAAATAAAGAATTTTTATGAGACAACCTCCTCTATATCACTTTGCAGTATCAATTCTGGATACTCCTCCTTTATTTCGGCCTCCAAAACCTGTCATTCAGTGAGTGCTTGTTCTACTTTTTCTGGGATGTCCATAGCAATGGATTCCAACTCATCCCTCGCAATCTCTCCCTTTTCATTCTACAGAACCAACACAATGCTAGACATTGATGTCATTCTTCCTTCTAAAAGATCCATCTTCTTCTTTCCTTTTACTACTGCTACAGATGCCTTCTTGGGTGCCATTTTTTTCCTTTGCAAATGTCTCCTCTTTAACTCTGCAACTTTGTGAATCAAACCCTAGCTCGATTCAATCATGCCCTAGGTGGAAACTTCATGCCCTAACTCCTCTCTACCTCCTTGCTTCACTCAAACCCTTCACCACTGGGGATGCAAGCTTCTTTTCACACAGATCTGTTTATCATGCTTGGTTTCACACCCTTCACACCTTAACCGATCACTCGGCTCTTCACAATTGGCTCTTTCCTCAAATTCTCTTAGTCGCAACGGTAAAAATGAATCTGCATCCCATCCTTATATAATTTTTTTTCAAATTTTCAAATTTTGATGCATTTATTGCTCCTTCACCTACCAAATATCCTCTCATTTACTGACCAAATTCATTCTTTCCACATGGTACATCTTCACGCCCCAGCTATAACCTTCTAGCATGCCTTCCTACCCTCTGGTCATAGACTTCTCTTCAGCACATGCCATTGAACCCAAGTACCTCGTCATTGTACCTTCTCCTGGTAGTTATCATGGCCTTCACTTACCTCGCGTTATACTATTCTTTCATTAATCTCCATCCTTGGTCACTTTTGAGAAGCAATCTTCTTTTGACTTAAAGCACACCCGTAGCAGCTTATTCCTTTCACCTTTCAATTCCCACAGTCTTTTACTTGGATAACTACAACCACCCCACACTAAAGGTATGTGCAGTCCTCTGTGCATAAACATTCTTCACATAGTAATGAGCTTCATGCACGCAAGCATGCTTTACACAAGAACAACAACTAAATTGACAAAGCATAGCGACAATGAAGGAAATACATTAAGGAAATATAAAAGGTAAACCTAATCTAAATGGCAATACTGCCTTATTACAAACACCAAGAAGTCTTATTTATAGTAGGGCTTCAGCCTACTCCCGTTAAAGTAACTGGGTAGTCATGTTCCATCAAGTGCTTCTAACTGGAAAGCACCTATTTCAAGTATGTGAGTGATGACATACGGCCCCAACCAATGTACTTTGAGCTTTCCTGGATGGTGCAAGAACTTAGAGTCATAAAGAAGTACCATTTGTCCAATCTCAAACTTCTTATCCCTTATGTTTCTGTCATGCCATGCCTTCTTCCTGGCCTTTTCCTGCTTCTGACTCCATCGTGTTATGGCTCATCACTCATCCAGTTGAATCATCTTCTCGATACGCTCTTCTAAATCTGTTCATCAGCTAGACCTCCAGCATGCACAATGTGTAAAGAAGGTAACATAAATTCTATAGGGAGAATGGCTTCCACGCCAAACACCAGCTGAAATGGTGTGGCTTTGTTCAATCACTTATAAGTTGTTCTATATGCCCAAAGAACAGCTGACACTTTGTCATCCCAATCCTTTCTTCCAACATCACAAATTTTTTTCAAAGTCTGGCTCAAAATCTTGTTGAAAGCCTCAGCAGTTCCATTTTCCTGAGGATGGTAGGGTGTAGTTTTATGGTGTGCAACCATAAACTCATCTAATAGGATCCTGATTGTCTCATTCAAAAAGTGTGTACCCCTATCACTTGTCAAGCTTAAAGGACATCCATATCTTGTAAGAACATTCTCCCATAGAAACCTAGCCACTTGTAGCTGTTGTACAGTCCTTGGTAGGTGCTGCTTCTACCCACCGTGTGAGATAATCTGTGCAAGTAATGATATAGCGCGATCCAGTCCTGCATGCGGCTGGCGAAATAGGTCCTACAAAGTCAATGGCCCATTTCTCAAATGGTTCTGCACTAGTAATTGGTCTCAAAGGCATCTCATCTCTTTGCCCTAGTTTTCCTAAGCACTGACAATGATCACATTACAATATTCTTTACAGTCTTTATACAATGTCTCCCACCATAATCCAGCAAGTAGGATCTTTTGGGCAGTATCACCTGCATAATGGCCTCTTGCAATACCACCATGAGATTCTTCCATAATATCCTTGTGCTCATGCTCTAATACACAACGGTGTAATACTTCATCTCTACCTAACTTGTAGAGGTCACCATTGATTAACATAAACTAAGCCGCACCTATAGCAAGTTGTTTCTTTTCTAATGCCTTCATTCCTTCTGGTGCTATACCAGTCCACAGAAAGACAACAATGTCTTCTAATTCTGATGGCGTGTGTTGTAACCTATATAATTGTGCATCTGGCATGGTTTCTTCAATTGTTTGTGCTTCCTCTCCTGAGTTGATTCTAGATAGATGGTCTGGTCCAGAATTGCTTTTCCCTGGCTTCACCACAACTGTGAAATCAAACTCTTGAAATAAGAGTACCCATCTACATATGCACCCCTGTAAGATGGGCTTGTTTACCAAGTACTTCAATGCCATGTGATCTGTATAAAACACAAATGGTGTTGCTAACAAGTACTATCAAAACTTGTGCAATGCATAGATCATAGACAAAGCTTCACGCTCTATAGTTATATAATTTTGTTCAGCAGGAGTCAACTTCCTACTAGCAAAAAAAATTGGATGATTGACAATACCTTCTCTAGGCTGAGCTAGCACAGTGCCAATGGCCATGCCAGAGGCATCCACATATACATGAAATGGTTTATCCCATGAGGGAAAGCGTAGAATGGGTGCAGGTAGTAAGTCTTTTATCTTTTAATATCTCAAATGCGCGTTGTTGTGGTTCTCCCTAATAAAATGTACCTTTCCCCTTCAGTAACTCTTCCAAGGGGCAAAATTTTTGGCATACCCTTTGATAAATTTTCTATAATATCTTGTATGACCTAAAAATCCGCGCACCTCACTTTGACTTGTAGGCGCTTCCAGGTCTAAAATGACAGTAACCTTAGTTAGATCAACGAGCAAACCTTCCTTTCAAATTATATGTCCTAACAATATTCCAAATGGTGTGGAAAATATGCACTTCTTGATGTTCAAAGAGATACTCAACTGTCTGCACCATTCAAACATTAAGCGCAGATTGTCACAATGATCTTTCACAAGCCCATATATTGTCCAATCATCTAGGTAAACCTGTAAGAAGTTGTGAATAAAATATTTGAATGCCTGAACAACTATGCGTGAGAATACAACAGGCACATTTTTCAATCCAAAAGGCATCACAATATAGGCAAAACTTCCCCATTCAGTAGTAAATGTTGTCTTTTCTTGATCCTCCTGAGCAATCCTAACCTGATGATACCCAGAAAAACCCATCTGTAAAGGAGTATATTTCACACCCTACAACACCTTCTAGTATTTCCTCAGTGAATGGCATCGGAATGGATCGGTGATGCATGCAACATTCAACTCCCTATAGTCTACACATATTCTAATTCGTCCATCCTTCTTGATACTGATCACCATTGGGCTAACCCATTCTGACTCATCAAGGGGTTTGATAATTCCATATTTCAACATTTTATCAATTTCTTCTTTTACCTTTTCACACAAATTAGGATTCATTTTGTAAGGCCTCTTTCTAACTGGGTGTGCACCATCTTTAAGATTTATCTTCATTTCCCCAAGTGATTTATGCACGCCTTTAAGTTCATGATATCCTTGTGGGAATAAGTCCTGATAATCCCTGAGTAACTCAATGATCTTTTCTACCTCCGAGTCTGACCAATAGTCTCCAATTATGGCCTCCTTAGGCTCAGCCTCCAAACCTATATTCACCTTCTTTGTCTTCATGGGTTCATGATAGGCACATGTATCCTTGTCTACACTATCCAAGACCTCGCGCACCCCTTGTGAATGTTCAATATCTAGGTTTTCAATTTCCTCATCATCCATGATGTAAACCATCTTTCCCTTCTCTTTCTCAAGGCAAGCACATTCAAGTAGTATGAAGTCCATTTCTTCTTCCTTCTCAAAATGCACTCCAGACTCTGTCTCACCAAATAATTCCTGAATATGCTCTTCTGCTTTTGCACTATCTCCCATGGTTAAGCACTTGATAAATTTTAATGCCTCTTCTATTGGAGGTTGAGAAGAAAAGTAGTCAAAGGTCTGGATCATCCCTGCAGTCAAATTTTTCAGTTTCCAGTCTCTCGATGTAGTTCTGCATATACATACCAGGCACATGTGCATCCTTGTAGTGCAGAGTACAATATATGCACCCAGAGTGAAAGTGGTAATGCTTCCTATCCTACTGTCCAGAGTCTCTCACACTGCTGAATGTGATGTTGAACAGGTTGATCACCATGATAAGTGTAGATCTACGTAGGTGCATTGTTCCTTACAAACCTAATAGATAGGGTGATTCCAATCTTTTCCCATTCTATAAGATTATCTCTGTGGACTACCCACCAGTGCGCTGCTATCCCACGCAAGGTATATACTAACATAGCTCTTCTCTTAATTTGATTGTCCACTGTGTTTCCATGGCTTTCAAAAATGCAGGAAGATCTTATGCCCCTATATACCAAGGTACTATGCTACCTATTTGTCAGACCAAACGAAGTCTATTCTTGCATGCAACCAAACTTTTTACTTCACGCCCTACTAATTCATATGTACCATGAGCCCAATTGTCACAAGCAATACTCGTAGTATCACTAATGGAATGAGAATCCTCCCACTATAGGATGCCTTCTTTTGATGGCTCATTGACCTCTGGGTCCTGAATAATGCGTACATAAATTTGGTTTAAGTCCTCCTCACTTAGAGGCTCAACATATGGTGTAGACTTCCCATCTGTCAATGGTATCACAACCCTTTCCTCCTTGTTCTCAAAGCTGATATACCCCTTATTGAATCTCAAGTCAGCATTATTCGCATAACACCAAGGGCATCCAAGCAAGGCTGGAAAATTGTCTGCTTCTGCAAGTGCTAATACCTCAAAATCCCCAGTGAACTTGGCCCCTTGTATGGTTATAGATGCATCCTTCAAAAATCCTATGGGAGTAGCCTTAGTCTGGTTTTCCATAAACAACACATTAGATGATGGCTGCAATGGAGGCCTCCCCATTTGTACCCATGCATCTAATGTAAGCACATTTACTTCCGCACCTGTATCAATCAATATGTTGCTCAACAGCCACCCATCCACAACAACATTCAGAGTAATTTCCTTGTCATAGTCAATGCTATCAGGGGGAATATTTGCATGCAGGATCTACCGTCTGGTTTCAAAACTTACACATGGAGTGTTCCCCTTTAACCAACTTCCTAATAGTGGGATAATGTTCTCCTGGAGCAACAATCTACACACTTCTCGCAGATCATCGATATCAGTTTGGACTATCTTTGATGCTTTCTTCTGCTCCTTTAAGTATTGTATCTCACCCTAAAGATTCCTTAGCACTTCCATGGTATCCTGGTAAACCTCCTTCTAATGAGCAGGATCTAGGTACCTTGCATGTAAAACCTCCTCCTTGGTGATCGTAGGCTTCTGGTGCAATGCTTCTCTTACATGTGTCACTTCAGCACATGTAGTAATCTTCACTGTCAATGCCTCAGGTCCTTCTGCTATCTTGGGCATCCACTGATCTTCTACCGTGCTTGGATTCTAACCATCCCGGTGCCTTTGTTTTCTTGCTTATGTTGCTTACTCAGATGCTCATATAAGTCCGGGCACTCTTCATAGCTATGGTTCTTCCCATAAAAAGAACAGGCAATATTCTGAGGACATTCATGCCTATAGTGGTCAGGAGATCCACACGTATAACATGTTCCATGAGGGAACTCACCTCTTCCTCCACCACGGCCTCATCCTCCATATCCACCATGATATCCATGTCCCCTTCCACGACCTCCTTCAAAATGCCCCTCATTCCTATCATAGCGCATTGGATTATGATCCCAATCCTGGTGCTCATTCTTACCCTTAGAATTATCTGTTACACTTGTCTGTCATACCCCAATGTCTATAGCATCCTGGATCTGACCAATCAACTGAAAATCCTCAGTATCATGGGTCATGGACCTGTAAATCTTGCAAAATCAAGATACATTCTTCCTTATCACACGTTGTAACAAAGGACAGTGACTAGCATCATGATTCAAATGACAGATCTCACAATCCAACAGTAATGAGCATATAGATCTGCGAGGGAAACTATCCTTGGTGTGACCTTCCACTTCACAATCTATACACCAAATTCCTGAGCGCATTTCATGGGCTGAATTTGCTGATAGCTTCTCTAACTACTTTTCCATAGCTGCAATCTATGCCTCTAAGAATGGACTAACACCAGTGTCAATGCTCCCAACTACCTCAGCATGCAAAGCTGCTTCCAGTGCTTCACATGGATCAGTGTATGTCTTATGTGACAGTGCCCTTCTAAATGGTGTAATCAATCCTCCAACGAACCATTGTGCATGCTGGCTAGCATGAATATCATAAGATAGCTTAGATAGAAGTGTCTTAAAATGAGCATCATACTCACGTACACTCTCAGTAGTGCCTTGCTTGATATCCTTGAGCGCACTAATACTCTTCTGCTCAAACTCAGGGATATGGAACTCTTTCAAGAAAGCATCTTTCAATGCTGCATAATCCATGCAAGTTTGATCAGGGTCAAACTTCCTATACCAGTTATGTGCACGTCCCTGTAATGTAGTAGCAAATTGACTTGCCTTATGCTCAGTAGCCATGATCCCTTTAGCACACCATAAGATTTCACACATATGCACATGTTTGGCAACATCCTCTATACCTCTATACTCTGGAGATGAAGAGACATCTCCATATAAATATTTTGTGGTTGTTGCGGACCTTGACCACCTGATCCAGAACCTCCTGTGTTCCCTCTACCTCCAGAACCACCAGATCCACTAGAACTAGAACCACCTATACCTCTTGATCCTCCACCTGTAGTGGAATATGACCTGTAGATGTACTCCCCTGTGCTCTGATAGTAGTACTATACTGAACCCCTACAATCTATGAGGTAGTTCCACTTCCAGAGGTGAATCCAACATTCTGTGGATGATGCGCCTAAGGATGTTCCTCCAAATATCATTGAAGTCATCTATCCTGCCATTGATGTACTTGCTCCCTGACTTACTCCTTCTCTCCTACTTCCCAAATTAGCTTTCTGGTTACTTGTCGTACTAGATACTGGAAAACCAAGCACAAGGGCTAGGTCACCAGGTGGATTAAGATGCACACCCATGGTCCAGGTAGTCTCTACTGGCACACTTCTGTGTGAGGCCAAGGGGGGATCTCTATCATGTTTTCCAAGATGGGGGAGTTCCTGATGCTCTGGCTCCACATCTTCTACGTGAGCTGTAAATCCTTCACGAGCCATCTCTCTCCTCAACACCATACTTTCTACAACATAAAATTGCTTCTCTATCTCCCTCTTGTGAACCTCATTAAACTTAAGCCACCTTTCCTCTCTCTGCCTCTCTACCACTAGGTCTGCCATCTTTCACCAAACTTGTTCCTTCCCTCACACATGGTGAAGTTTAGTTAGCCATAATTTTACTCTCCAGGTTCAAAGTTACCATCAAGATCTTGATTTCTAGTAGGATACCTCACAAATATACTCCTTTTGGAACCACAAAAACTAGAATTCAGCTACCTCTGGGAAAGAGTACGTCAAAATTGAATATTCCATAATATAACTATTTAGAACACCACAAAACCACATATCCACAACATGAGTCCAGATCAAATCAGCATCATAAAGGGCCTGAAATTCTTCTTACGTCTAGACAAGTGCGCGATACCTCCAATTCCACTGAGATGCATAAGCAGTAAGCCACTCATATAATTCTACTGGAAAGATGGTGAAAAATATCTCATATAAGTTGTCATATAGATTTTGTTCTACCCAAGTGCGTGCGTTAAACTCAGATCCACTGCTGAACCACTGTGCATATTCTTCCTCCAGATCATGTATCCATTCCTCAATACTTGCTAGAGTTAACCGGTATGTCTTCATCGTGAACCATCCTGAAAACAACTGAAAAAGAGGTCCCAACAATGGAACCAATGATGCAGCCTAGAATTTACCAGATAACTCCCTAGATGCACTGGCACATCACTCAGCCTAGACTGAGCACTCACCCAAAGCACACAAAGGTACCAGGTCCCTCTTTAGGGTTGTTATAGCAGGATGTTAGCATGATGAAGGAAGAAACACATAGATTCATAACTAATCTATCATTCTACATTATATGCTACATTCAGATCTATGAAAGAACAAGCGTTAAACAATAATCATGATTGAATCAATAACATACACTACTCAATTACACATAGGAATGACACTTAGATTCAGCTAATATCTTCCATCTATTAATAAACACGGAAGCTCCTTACAATAATGTCGATTGATACCAATGCACGTATGGATCTGATATAGTAATTCATTCATATGCGTATATCTCTATACCTCTACATCCATACATCCATCACTATGTACTCATCATATATATAGGGTGGGGACTTTCCCTTCACCGCTTATCTATTCCAGAAATAGGCCACATGCTATTAATAGCCACATGTCATTCACAGGCATAGCCACACATGCAAGTGTGCTATCTATAGGCCTCTTACAGTTAACTGAAGTGTCAATCCTATTCTTAGCTCATCTCCATGCAAAATGCTTTGATCCAATCCTCCAAAAATAGACAATGCATGGCGCGCATGTCTCTGCATCATTGGTGTGTTCCACACGCCATCTTCTAAAAATAGGTCTTCATGCTCAAAATCGGCTAAGTCCTGAAAGATGAACTTGCCTTCCATGTGCAGGTCCTTCCTGTCCTTCCGCGCCCTTGATCCTGGTCTTTTCTCCCGCGCGGACTCCTTGTGTGTTCTCTAACAAGTATTCTTTGATCAACATGTAACATGACTGGTATTCCTCTTTACAAAGAGGATTTTCATTTCTGATTCTATATTATGAATAATAGTCCTTTGATCCTTGCAGAATTGTAGCTACAAGTTTCAATAAGTAGCAATGTTAGATTAGAAAAATCCTAACGTAACATTGGATATGTTTATTTCCCAAGTAAATGAGTAAGTTAGTCAAATTACTTGACTATTAACTATAAATTTCCCAAATTACGTAATGTGAAGGGACTAAGCACCTATCCTTCTTCGGCATAGGCTTAAATAAATGGAAAAAGTGTTAGGTACATGTAAGTAGAATTGGACTGGGTGGACCTAGGCATCTTTCTTACAATGCTAAACTAAACTATGCATCATTAGAAATTTCTCCTAAGGGCTTAAGGGAAAAGCTCCTACCATTAATTTCTATTACATTGTGACCTGGCCATTTCTCATGAAAACTGATCATTTCTTAATGATGACACGGGTAAAAGTTGTCAAATTAACTTATAAGAAGTCTAAAGCTTATTTCATGGCATAAAGGTACTCTGAAAAAGATTGTAACCTATTCATGTCTCAACCCACAAACTAGTTGATTATCACTTCTTAAATTCCAAGGTTTTGGCAAGACAATCTAGTGTGAAATTTGGGAGAATAAGACCTATTTGACCCATATCTATAATTATGGCTCTCAAAACTAGAAGTTCATTCTCTACACTCAAGAGGTGGATGATAGGCATCTTGTTTTCCAAACAACCTCAAGATTTTTGATAAATTGATCCAAGGTATCCATCCCAGTGTTGAGTTATGCTCATATAGGAAAGAGGGTAAATAGGGTAGGATGGGGTTCCTAGGAGATCTAGCCCAATTTATGACTGGAAAATTTCATAATCCCTCTTTTATGTTGGAACCATTTAGATTAATCATTGGATTAGGGATTTAGAAAGGGTTCTCCACTCCCATAGGAGAGTGCAGTATAACTTTAGTGACCCATGGGGTTTGATTAATTTTGGATTGCTTACTTCACCAAAACATTAATTTAATAGGTTGTGAAATGCAATATTTACTAGACATCATTTCGGGCATGAGGAGAGAGATAATTAGGAATGTTTTAGACTTTGTGAGGAAATGCAAACCCACCCTAGGATTTGAGATTTAATGTTTTTGGAAATAATTATAATTAATTAGTCTAGATAGACAATATAATTTGTTGCCACAATGGAATTAGTTGGTACTGATTTCATTGGATAAAGGGTCTACATTAAGTAGCGTAGACCACAATATTTTTCCAATTTTTCTTGAAAGGAGAATGACACCGTAAAAAACATAATGAATATGCGTCACCAAATTGTAGGGAATAAGAGAGATATCTGAATGAGTAAAATTGTAATTAACATTAAATTAGCTCATTTAATCAGGATGTTGTCTACAAGGACTAGAAAACCTTAAGAAAAAGGAGTTGAGTTAAATGAGTTGTGATCAAAACTATGTAATAGCATCACTCATGTCTCAGTCCATCAATTAGCTTAGACCATGAATGTATTCCAGTCATTTCCAAATACATGTAGCATTTTCAAATTCCTTGGCTAGATAGGACCAAATAAACCACTATTCAGATGAACATCAAACCAATTAACTCATACTTATGGACTTAATTCCAGAAGATACATGAACTATACTCCAAGATTTGGACATAAGGATACATGAGTTGGGTTGATAAATAAGGTGATGTTTTACTCACTCGTCATTAATGTTTATTACCTTGTGATGATATTGCGATGATTTGACAGTAGGTTAAATGACTCCTTTAATACATCAATTAGACCCCAATAAAGGTCAATGCGGAGAGTGAAGTTTTTTATCTATTGACACTGGTGTGAGTTGAGTCAACATAATAGACCATGAGGTTGTGAATAAAAATGTCATTGGACTCATTATAGTGGTCAATCAGGCCTGATTTGAAATTGGTCATCAATCTCATGTGTGAAACAGTGACCAAGAAAGTATTCATTCATGAGCTACCAACAAGGTCACCATTTCTTTTATCAGAAACAAGATCCATAACATACAAGGAAGCTATCATATGATAGGGGACATAGGTGAGCCACCATTGTTGAGTAGGATGCTGAAGAGAATTTTTCATTCTTGATAAAGTGGGGGTAATATGTAGACAAAAAATCACACACTTTGGGTACATTATCTAGGTCTTGATCACATACTACTATTCATATGATTCCTTAATGTAAGAAAATTACTAATTAACACTATGTCTTTGGGCATCTTTTGTTGCTTTATGTGCTAATTGTCAGTCTTGCACCTTACACTTTATTGTTTCCTAGTTTGTCTTTTTCATCATTTCAAATTTTCATCCTATGACACCAGTTCCTAACCAGCTAAGATGCCAGTGTCAGGTGCCCTCGTCCCCTCTAGGTATCCCTGACCTCTTTTTATTTAACTCACATTTTTTGGGTCCTTTCTATCCATTTGAGGCATCTTATCTTTTTGGTAGTCAAAACCTTTTTAGGGTTAATTATGAAATTTAAGCAAGGGAATCATATAAATATAAATTTATGTGATCCTATAATAAAGGACCAAACACTAAGAAGTCTATAGCTATCTACACCTAAGGTTACATCCATCAAGGCATTCTTTAGAGTCCATTTATCCATCTAGCCCATCACAAGGGACAAAGGGGACTATTGTTTCTGCATGCACACTTGCATAGGAGGGGAAGTTCATTCTATTTCATGTACACATTTATTACATTCTACATCTAGCTACTTGTACTCACTACTTCAAAAGTGTGAACAACACAAGAGTACACTTAGGGCATAATTTCACACACACATAGGGCCATAAGACACATTGGGTCTAAGGTGTAGTGCAGTGTTCAATTCTACCTAATCAGGGTGGTAGACCTATTTCAGGATAGTATAACATACATTTTTCATAAATAGGTTTGAGCATCATGTAGTTCATTTGTGATCACTAGGGTGAATTTTGAAGGCCTAGAGAAGTAAGAAAATGATCCTATCTCATGCTTTGTAATGTAGAAGAGATCATCATGTTCCCATAAAAATGTAGATCTCATAACAGTGTTTCTGAACACTTATTTGATGCTAAGGAATGTTTACATTATCTCACAAAAGAAGGAGATGATCACAGTTCTCCAAGTCAATAATTTCTTCATCAAAAAAGCTTCATCTTCATTATATTGGCCAAACCTTGATCTCTCTCTCCTTTTTTATCTCTGCAAATTCTAATTTTTCATTAAGAATGTAATTTTTCCCTATTTCGTCGTATTCACTTAAGTGACCTTTTTTTATTATTAAGGGAAAATAGTCTTGAAGGGACTATACCCTACAAGTTATCAAAAACATTTGCAGGAGTTCAACGACATAATAATGATAGAAAATGAGGGTTTTGGATCATCCAATGACCTTACAAGGTCAATCTAGGCCTTAATCATTTGGAGTGAGATGAAGAATGCAATGGCCATGGCCTGGGATGGATCTTTCAAATCCACCTGGGTAATTGCAAGATCTCTGTTTTCCTTTGATCCCCATATATCCTTGGTAATGTCACTGAGACTACATATACTTTGCACATGTTGCTCTATATAAAATTATAGATACTTTTTAAGAGTTGAGAGGATACAGTCATTATGCCCCTTTTACATTTCCAAGCTTGGCATCCAAAGAGAGAAGCTTCTTGAATATTTCAGCAGTGGTATCATCTTCTTCAGAGTTTTGTAGCTTCCCTTTGCCCTTTGTTTTATCCAAATCCCTAATAGCACTCTTTAGGTCATGAATCTCCTTTTCCATCTTTTCAACCCTATCCAACAGGTCTACTTCCTTCGATTCCTTCACCGGCTTACTTATGTGAAGTAAATTCTCTGCAAGTTCCATATCTTTATGGCTTCTTAAAACCCTCTGTGAAGATGTTAGAGGGACCTTAGCTTTCATTTCTTTCCTCTTCCTGCTGCGGGTAGCAATTTCAAGTTTTCTATCGGCAAGGAGAGGAATGGAGTTAGGGGGAGTAGGTTGGGAGCGGGAGCAGGCTAAGCAATGGTGGTGGATGAGTAGGATCAACCCTTGGTGTAGGGGGACATCCCTTGTGTGATTTTACACCTCAAGAATAGATTTCTCCAATGAATTTAGCAAATAATGAGGAAAATTAATGGTAAGGTTCCTGTGAAAGTGATTAAGGAAAATTAAGTGCTTCTGGGGGATAGTGACGAATCTCCCTCTTATTGCTGCACTTAGGGTTTCACTTTCATTCATTATTGTTTGGGTCCTATTTCTATACTTTACTACCATATATGCTTATTGTATCATATCTTAGAATTTAAGAAAATAATCTATCCATATAGTTTATTTTTGTTAAATTATTTAGTGAACCCATCCTTTTGAATCCAACCTTGCACTTTATCATGGCTAAAACTTATGGTCCTTTTTATTACACCCATCTTCATGATCTTCAAGAGCATATAATTGAGCATCTAGATGATCTAGATCTACTTTATTGTGTTGCTCATGAGGAAGCCAATACTTTCATTAAGCTATTTTTATTCCCATTTCTACTTAACCTCATCCTTCTACCATTCCACCTACTTCTATTGTGCTTGTCTCCAATCCTACTCCTACAAATCACTTCACTCCACCTCTCACTTCTCATACACGACAAGTTTCCTCTTCGCACACTCAAGATTTATCTTATCCATATCAATATCTTCAAGTTTAAATTCGTCAACTCCAACTAGCTACTTGTCACGCCTCACCATCTCTTGATTTTACTTTGCTTCTTCGTAATCCTTTCACACCAGCCATATATAGATATGCACTTCATCCAAACTTCATAGTTCCCAAGATCCCAACTTTCAATGGCCATGGCGATCCTCAAGAGAATATTCATGCATTTCATGTAGCATGTCTAGATTAAGTGGATGATCACACTCTCTTAACAAAGATATTTCCTCGTATTCTCCAAGAATATGTTATGCATTGGTTTTACGATCTACCTATTCGTTCGTCGGTAACATATTTCATGCATTTATCTGATGCTTTCCTTATGCACTTCTCAATCAACATTTGTTCAAAAATATCATATACTCAATTAACACAAGTAAAGTAACAACCTAGTAAAACACCTACTAGACTATGTATTACAATACAATAAAAACCTAGATAGGATGACTAATGTGCTTGTTGACTTAGACTTACAATATTTTTTTCATTCAAATTCTCTTACCACCACTACAGGAGAGTGTCATCTTCAAGGCCTCTCTTTCATTTGATCATCTTTTCCACACTCTTAAGCTACATGAAATAAAACTTAGTACTATGGACAAGCTTAAATATCAAGATCATGCTACTTCATCTTCTACCAAGTTTCCAAGAAAATATCCTTTCAAACCATCCACTAAGATCAATGAAGAAAAATTTACTGTTAACATTGTCGTCACCCCTGAAAATCTTCAATTGTAACCTAAATAGCATAAAGTTACTAAACAAACATGTGATCCACATATTTTACTACCACAACTCATTGAAATTAATCTTATTACACATCCTTCACCACTTACTATGGATCTATATCACCCTAAAGGCCACAACTAAAATGAAAATTCTAGATGTGATTATCACCAATGCGTTTGACATTCCACTGATCACAGTTTGAAATTACACAATATTATTCAATATATTTTCGACAACAATCAAATTGAACTTCCTAAGTCATCATATTATCCACAAGTCAATGAAAATAGAAAGATTAAAATATTTAACAATATTCTCCCAAATCATGAAAATAAAGCTTCTGAAACTTTGGCAAATCATGCATATTACATTGTCCCTCATTCTTCATCGGGAGCTCTCAATTTTCTAGTTGCTAACCCTCATTCATCTTTAGCTATCATTGAATTTTTTTTATTATGATCTTCATGCTACATTCTCCACTAATCAATTACACATCAATGCTTATATTGAATCTACTACTATCGACAATACTATAATTGATCCATCATTCTAATGAAGTGTATGTTCCATTTCACTACTTGTTGTTGTCATCTATCCACTCTCATAGATCTCATATCTAGTGCCTCAATCTTATGGCTATGTCAAGCTTCCAGTCACTATTGGTCCTCTCACCATGCTTATGCCTTTTCTTGTGGTACCAAACATCAACAATTGTGACATGCTCTTAGGTTCTCCATGGGTCATGGATGTTCAAGAAATACTTTCCATGCCCCACTTATGTCTTAAGTTCATACATAATAGCCAAGTTCTCACTATTTGAGGTGTCCCTCTTTACACACCCTGGCCTCAACCTCCTTTTGAGGTATCCCTTGCACTTCTTAGAGCATCTAGGTCTCCTGGGCCTCTGAAATATAAACCCCAATCTGCTCCTATCTCTCCTACTCATGTTCAACACACTTGTCCTCATAGGTTTTTTTCTAGTTTGATATTTGGACATCCAATGTGATTACATAACATTGAGTCTTTTCCCCAAGTGTGGGACTTGTAAAAATGGGAAAAGAATCTCCAGATTAGAGGCTGGTTCCTCAACTCCTCTGATTAGATGTATGCTTGAAAATTGCAGAGGTTTAAACTCAAAATCCTACTCTAAATTCCAAGGGGATAAAGATAGAGAATGCAAAAGAAATAAAACTAAGACTAACAAGGTGATACACCAAAGGAGTGGTGAACATTTACTTCTGCAAATTGACACAGATTACAGAAATACAACAAAAACATCATGCACAAACTGATAAAATGTAATGAAAGATCAGAAATGAAGCAAACAACACAAGAAGAGGACTGAAACTCATTCACAGAGCTTGCATTGTCATTTCCAATATCAAAAATACATGCATTACAATAGCAGAGAGGTAGAAAACATGTTGCAGTCCTGAAAGAGGTCTGATATTCCACAAAATCACTTTCTAGGGTGAAAGAGGGAGCCTGCAAAACATAAAAATGTCCAACCCTTACAAAATGAGCCAAATCTGGCTTTTAACAATGAAAATTCGAGCCCAGGAAGGAGAAAACGTGGGAAAGCATGAAAGGATGCTTCAACCACCAACCAAATTGCATTAAAACAACATGGGCACCCTCAAAAGTTCATTCCCCGATGTTTTTGACCATGCTGGGAGAGAATGCGAGCCATACTTCATTAAAAATGGTGGTTGAAATGTCAGTTCTGTTCTCCTTCCCCATGCCAGAGGCATTTTTTTATTTTCTCTCTCCAAACCCCACCAAAACACAAAATTGAGCCCTCCATCATGTAGAGAATTTCACCAGCTTTCCAATGACACCAAGAACGTGAAAATCTGAGCTCTGGATCAAAAGTTATGCCCTTCTGAAGATTTAGGGAAAAACTAGGGCAAATTTGAATTGGCGGGCCGAAAATTTGAAATTTTCCCTCTTTTTGACTTTGGGAAAATTTCCCCAAAAATCTCCACCCCCTGAAGCTCCAATGCCATGTGGCACCTTTTGATTGGTCACGGGCCTTCCCCTTACCTTTTTACACCTTTTCAGTCTTTGGAAATTTTTCCAAAAAAATTCCGCCGGCCCGATGCTCCGAGGACACGTGGCATGTTCCAATTGGCTCTCGGGGCCTCTTCCAAATTTTCCATGACTGCTGACCATTTCCCCAAATGGGACACATGGCACCTTGGCATTGGCATGGGCCTGAACAAGCTCTTCTCCTCTGCGGCCCGCCTTAAGATTTTTGCCGACCACATGGACACGTGGCAGCTGTTGATTGGCGCGGGCCATCGCGGGTGGGCTTTCATTTCAATATTTTCCATATTTTGGTGAAAAGGAAAATTTCCTTCCACCCCTCCACCTTTCCAACACTCTGAGGACACGTGGCAGTTGTGATTCATTGGTGGGCCTTCAGGCTGAAATATTCCTTTTGCGCCAACCTTGGAAATTTTTTCCAACTTCCTCCCGCCGCCGAATCTCCGACGGCCTGAGGACACGTGGCCTCCTCCTATTGGCTGGCGGGCCTTCGGGCCAAAAAATTTTCTTTGTGCACCCCGCCAATACTTTTTTATGAAATTTTTTCTAAGTTGCCTCCACCTCCCGCCATTCCGATGACGTGGCACATTTTGATTGGTTGGCGGGCCTCCCATGGGAAAATTTCCCTCCAAAACTCCGCCGAGCCATAACTTGAAAAATACAAGGAGTTAGAAGGAAAAATTTACCATTCTGGAAAGCTGAGAAGATGCTCTATCCAATGAAACCATTTCTAGAACATTTTGAGTGCCTGAAAGATAAAAAAAATTCTGACTGAGACACAAGGAAGGAAGGAATGAAGGGAGTTAGCCAAAAAATAAGCAAGGGGCTTATTTTGGATAACAATTTTGGTGACTCAGAGGGGTCATCTGCCTGCTGGATGAAGTTACCAGTTGCCTGAAGCAATCCATTGGGCATGGAGTCATAAAATTCTCTACTTGGTACCCCTAACTGATTAGAAAATTACAAGGAGGAAGATTGTGAGAGTAGAATCATCACCTGATCTGGAACATGGCCTACAAAACTGCATGTTTGGGACAACAAGCTTGTGCCAAAGCACTTAGGGAAAGTAAAAACTAAGCTACAACAAAACAATGTGCACAAGCACTTGGAGGAATGAAAATCTAAGCTAATATGTACAAGGTAGAGAGTTTCCCTCTAGTAGCAATGCTTTAGATGGATTCCATTAACTGGAATCTGTAGTTCTTCACCATCCAATGTAGACAATTGGAAGGCATTGTTGTTCTTACACTTTGTGACCATGTAGGGGCCACTCCAAATGGCATCAAACTTTAAATGCCTTCCTGGCTTTTCTCGGTCTGCATCCCATTTCAACACTAGATCTCCAACTTGGAAGGTTCTAGCCTTAGCTTTCCTATCAAAAGTCTTCTTGATCAAGGCTTGATCCTTCTCCATTGCTTGGGCTGCATGCTCTCTGATCTCTTGGATCTCCATCAATTATGTATATCTAACCTCCATAGGTTCATACTCCAATAATTCCAATTGCTTCATGAGTTCCAACATTGGCAACTCAAGTGACATGGGAAAAATTGCCTCTCTTCCATAAACAAGCTTGAATGGAGAATTACCTGTGGATCTCTTGGGAGTTATCCTATCAGCCCATAAGGCTGATTTCAATTTAGTATGCCAAGTCCTCTGATTTTCATCAAGAGTCCTCTTGATGATCCTTAACAAGTTCTTGTTTGTAGACTCAGCTTGGCCATTACCTTGAGGGTAATAATTTGATGAAGTGCTCAGATAAATCCCATTTTTGACAGCCCATTCAGTCACCTTTGATCCTATGAATGCCAAAGCATTATCTGATATTATAGTGGCAGGTATACCAAATCTGGTTACTATCCCTTCATAGAAGTCTAGAATGCTAGATTCATTTGCTTCCTTAAGTGCCACTACCTCAGTCCATTTGGTGAAGTAATCTGTGGCTGTTAGGATCCACTTGTGTCCTTGGCTTGAGTTTGGGTTAATGACTCCAATGAAGTCCAAACCCCATTGCATGAATGGCTGGTCAACTGAAATTGGGTGCAATGGAAGGGCAGCTAATCTCTCCTTGCCTGTGAAGAAAGCACAACTCTTGCACCTCTTGATCCATGCATAACAATCACTGAATACCTTGGGCCAATAATAGCCAGCCTTCATGATCTTGAGGGCTGTCACTCTTGGAGAAAAATGACCTCCAGCTGTCCCACCATGGAACTCTTCCAATGTTCTATCAATCTGATTTGTTCCAATGCATCTCAGCAGCACTCCATTTACATCCTTCTTGAACAAAACACCATCAACAAGTGCATATGGGACAACCTGCAATATGAAGTGTCTTCTCTTGGTTTTGTTCATTTTGGAGGGCATAGGCCTATGTGTAGGAAGTGCATTATGTCTTGGGTCCAACAAGGAGTGAGGACACCATCATTCTCTTCTTGAACATTACCTTGTTCTTGGTTGTTTTGCAGCACCAAAACAACATCCTTTTCATTGCATGCTTCCATTGATTTGCTTAAGACCAGTTGTTCACATAATCCTTTTCCTCTAACTAGCTTGGTGAATTTAATCTCAATGTCATACTCCATAACACGAGTAATCCACCCTGCGCATTTTTCATTTAAATCTTTGTTGAGGAGGAAGTCTTTAACTCCCACATGAGAAACCAATAGTTGAACCTTGTTGTTTGAAACTAGATGCTTAAATTTCTTCAAGCTCCTAATCACTGCAAGAACATGCTTCTCAATGAAAGAATATCTCACCTCATAGTCCTCCAGGATTTGGCTAAAGAAAGCAATTGGCTGCTCTGTATTTTCTTTGTTCTGCTGTACTAAAATTGCAGAGATTGTATCATCACCTCCAAATGCATAAAGGATAAAATCCTTGGAGAAATATGGGTTAATGAGAGTTGGAGCTTGTGAGATAGCCTCTTTAATTGCCTCAAAACTTGCCTTACCTTCTACTGTCCATTTGAAAGCCATGCTTTTCTTCAACATCATGGTTATTGGCTTGACAAGGGCTGCAAAATCTGGCACAAACCTCTGAACAAAATTGATCCTTCCCAAGAAACTTTGGAGGGCTTTCTTATGACTTGGTAATGGCAGTGCTTTTATGGCTTCAACCCTCTCTGGATCAATTGCCAATCCTTCTTTAGAAACAATGTGGCCAAGGATATTTCCTTCATAAGCTAGAAAAATACATTTTTTGGGATTCAAGGATACCCCAAATCTTCTACATCTTTGGAACACTTGTCTCAAATGAAAGAGATGATCTGCTGTATTTTTAGAAAAAATAGTGATATCATCTAAATATACCAGCACTATTTTGTTGATTAATCCCTTGAATGCCATATCCATTGCCCTTTGGAAGGTAGCTCCAGCGTTGGACAACCCAAATGGCATTTTTCTATATGCATAAGTTCCCCATTTGGTGGTGAAGGCTGTCTTGAACTGATCATCCTCCTTTACCATGATCTGATTATACCCTAAATAACCATCTAGCAATGAAAATCTCTCAGAGCCAGCAACAACTTGCAAAATCTGCTCCATAGAAGGAAGTGGGTAATGATCCTTGAGAGATGCTCTATTCAAATCTCTGAAGTCTACACACAATCTGATTTCTCCACTCTTCTTTCTAACTGGAACCAAGTTTGCTACCCAACTAGAATGCTTGATAGGAAATATGATACTTGCCTCTATTAACTTATTCAATTCCTTCTTCATGAGAGGCTCCATGTGTGGATTGACTGGCCTTTGCTTTTTCCTGATGGGCTTAGCACTTGGATCCAATTCAATTGTATGTTGAGCTAACTTGGGATTGAAACCTCTCAAATCTTCATAGCTCCAAGAAAATACATCAGGGAACTCTTGACAAAGTTGCATAAACTCATACCTTTCTTGCTCGGTTGCCACTTTACCAATTTGAAGTGACTTGCCTTCTCCTACCAAGATGGGCATTGAATCTTCTCCCTTGACTTGGATGTTTGCTTTCTCTTTCCTAAATTGATCATTAGGATTAAAAATGGATTCCAAGGTGACAAGTCCCTTTGGTAGTTTGTTGGTTCTCAGCTGTACTACCTGATCACCATACTGTTGTTCTAATTTTTCTTGATTTTTGGCTGAGAACTCAGCTTCTTCTTGCAAGAAATTGATGATTTGTTGATCATTTTCAAACACTTGCCAACTTACATTATTGTCTGGCACTGATGGCCTTACAATCACATGAATGCTTGGTTGTACTTTATCTTCCTTGATACTTTCAACAACATCAAAGGCTGCCCCAACTGCTGCAAGCCTGTCAGCAGCTTGGTTTTCTTTCCTAGGGATGGTATTGATGTTAAAGCCCTCAAAATCTTCAATGAGGTCCCACACCCTAGTCTTATAACACTTGAACAGATCATTTTTGGCAGATTGCTGCCCTCTAACTTGATTAACAATCAGTTCACTGTCACCAAAGACTTGTAGATTTTTTATACCTCTCTTGATTGACCAATGCAATCCTTGTATCAAAGCTTCATATTCAGCAGTGTTGTTAGAACATGCAAACTGAAATCTAAAAGCTGAATAATATTTAATGCCTTGAGGTGAAACAAGCATAGCTCCCCCTCCTGCACCTTGTCTACTTCTTGATCCATCAAAGAATAGCTGCCATACCTCATTGTCATCCTTATGGTCTGATTTGGTGATGCTAGGAATAGGCTGATTTTCTTCATGTATGCAATAGACTCCTAGCTCAGATTCTTCTATTTCTTGGTAGGGATCAAAAGCATGTACCTTGCTTGCCCATTCATCAAGAGTCAAATCTAGGATGCATCCAACCTTTGGTATCAGCTTCATCTGTGCTTGGATAATCCTCTTGATCAAATGCTGAACAATTGGCATTGATTGGGCTTGGAGTATGAGGCTCAATGTGAAAGTTTGCAATAGGTTCAGACCTGATTGTGGCCTTAGTTCCATATCTGGTTCTAAACAACATGTGTGACCAATCAGCAGATAAGTAGCCTCCAATTTTAGCTGTGAAGTCCCTTGACAAGCATAAGGGCAAAGAGTGGTGGCAAATCTATCACTGACACATCTTGCAAAACAGTAACATTGGGACATGCATGTAAAGTAAGGTTCAAATATTTGATCACTCCCACTGTTGTTACTGTTGTCCCATCTAGTTGCACTACCCCTTTGGATATGACTTCATATTGGAGGCCCAGCTGATCAGCTATTTGCTTGGGCATTACAGAACTACTTGCCCCAGAATCAATCATGCAATTGTGTACTAGTTTATCCCCAATGATCAATGAAACATAGAATGGAGGGGGCTTCAAAACTTTACCTTGCTATCCTCCATGATTCCCTTCAGGCTGAGCAGCATTTGTGAGTACCTTCTCTTGCATATGAACTTGCTGATTTGAAGTTGACCAATTCTTCATGGCAGCTTGTAGGAGATCTCTTTGGCCTGGGATGGATAATGATTCCCACATAGATATATTCACATTTGTCTTCTTCATCTGATCAATGATGCTAAATGGGGATGAAACATCTCTTTTCTGCCCCTTGGTCTGCACATTCTTTTCTTGCACATGGGCAGCAACAGCTGGCATTTGAGTTGGTCTAGAAGGTGGCTTGGGCTGTCCTTGCATGTTTGGAACTGCATTTTTCTTGCCAACACCTTGTGGAGTGATGGAAGGTTGTGGATCACCTGGAGCCAATGAATACCCCTTCACCAATATTCCTCTTTTTTGACCTTGTATTGGCTGCTACACTCTGAGACATTACTTGATTCATGCCACAAAAATCCTCAGCCTGCCAATTCACTAGTGTAGTCTCATTTGGAGCTGCATTTTGCTGGGATGTTCCTTGTTGTTGGTTTGTTTCTTGGCTCACCTCACCCTCTACGCCAGTTGTTGTCACCATCAAGGCTTGGTTCAAGGCACCATTGAAGCACATAGATTGGTTGTGAGGTTCATTGCATGGAAAACACCAATCATACTCTTGAGCCATATTATTTTGCACTAGCACTAAGGCTTTAGAGGCAGATGCAACATTGGGATTATAGGGCTGAAATGGTCTATTGGCAGGAGGCCTTGTTTGATTTTGATTTGCAGCTAGATTGGGTGGCCTATTAGGCTGATATGGTTGCCTATTAGGCTGAGCTTGAGGCTGATAAGAAGGTCTAAAACTTTGGGCCTGCTGCCTCTTGAGTGTAACCAGCTCATTGCCTAAATTTTGTAATTGTTTCATGACTTCTTGAAGTTCATTTGAAGCACTAGAGGATGAAGTAGAAGTTTCATTTGAACTTTGATTTCTAGGAGTGGGAATAGGAGCTATAGTAGGTGCTTGACTAGTGCTTGGATTTTCTAAATTTGAATACAAGGGCATGGGAGGCCTAGGAGCTAGTTTACCAGCTTGAATCAAACAATTCTCAGCTCTAATGGCAATGCTATAAGCTGCAGGTATAGTTGTACCTCCCATGGATTGAATTAACATAGAAATATCAGAATTCAAAGCTTTAAGATAGTATAGAAAAGCACCTTCAGCTGTTGGCCTTACTGCCACTGGAATTCTATCCCAAGTCCTTTGAAATCTGAAGTTGAAGTCTAGTCAGCTACTAATTAGGAGCTCTCTTGATGGTTGTCAGTTGTTCCAATAGAGACAAGTTATCTCCCTTTTCTCCAAACTGCTCATGGAGAGCTATGCACAATTGGTTCCAATTTTGGATAGAACCAGCCCCAAGGCTTCTAAACCATTGCAATGCTTTCCCTTTGAATGAAGATGCCAACAATTTGATAGCAATTTGCATCTCAACAATCTCATGGATTGCACAAACATTAGCAATGTCTTTAACATGATCACCAGGAGTGGTTTGATTTTCTCCAGTGAAGTATGGAATTTTCTTCAATGCTACAACTGGAACTAGATTTTGTGCATTGAGAGCAAGTGGGCTGCTGCCAATGAAGTTGACATAAGGGTTGGGTTGTGCCATTCTGATTGGCCTGAGAACCCTTGTTGATTGAGTGAAAGGTCTAGAAGGTGGAGGAGTTGATAGAGTTCTATTTGGTGGAGATGGAGACCTTTGAATCCTCCTTCCTCTATGCCTTCTTCTAGGAGATAGCTGCAGATACTCAGACAACCCTTCTTCTCTAGCTTTTGATCTTGTGTTGATTCTTCTCATGAATCTTCAGACTATGACTACTGAAACCAGTTGATTTTTTCTCTTTGGAGCCACCAGATGTGCAGATCAAGGCTCTTTTCAAGCAAGAAACTTGCAACAAATGCACATCAACTTTGTTATAATGAAGATGAAGACCTCTAAGGTCCCACCCAGTGTGCCAAAACTGTTAGTGCAGATTCACAACACCCCTGGATGTTTATCAGATTTCTAGTTTGATATTTGGACATCCAGTGTGATTGCACAACATTGAATCTTTTCCCCAAGTGTGGGACTTGTAAAAATGGGAAAAGAATCTCCAGATTAGAGGTTGGTTCCTCAACTCCTCTTATTAGATGTATTGCTTGAAAATTGTAGAGGTTTAAACTATAAATCCTACTCTAAATTCCAAGGGGACAGAGATAGAGAATGCAAAAGAAATAAAACTAAGACTAACAAGGTGATACACCAAAGGAGTGGTGAACATTTACTTCTGCAAATTGACACAGATCACAGAAATGCAACAAAACATCATGCACAAACTGATAAAATGTAATGAAAGATCAGAAATGAAGCAAACAACACAAGAAGAGGACTGAAACTCATTCACAGAGCTTGCATTGTCATTTCCAATATCAAAAATACATGCATTACAATAGCAGAGAGGTAGAAAACATGTTGCAGTCCTGAAAGAGGTCTGATATTCCACAAAATCACTTTCTAGGGTGAAAGAGGGAGCCTGTAAAACATAAAAATGTCCAACCCTTACAAAATGAGCCAAATCTGGCTTTTAACAATGAAAATTCGAGCCCAGGAAGGAGAAAATGTGGGAAAACATGAAAGGATGCTTCAACCACCAACCAAATTGCATTAAAATAGCATGGGCACCCTCAAAAGTTCATTCCCCAATGTTTTTGACCATGCTGGGAGAGAATGCGAGCCATACTTCATTAAAAATGGTGGTTGAAATGTCAGTTCTGTTCTCCTTCCCATGCCAGAGGCATTTTTTGATTTTCTCTCTCTGAAAACCCCACCAAAACACAAAATTGAGCCCTCCATCATGTAGATAATTTCACCAGCTTTCCAATGACACCAAGAACATGAAAATCCAAGCTCTGGATCAAAAGTTATGCCCTTCTGAAGATTTAGGGAAAAACTAGGGCAAATTTGAATTGGTGGGCCGAAAATTTGAAAATTTTCCCTCTTTTTTGACTTTGGGAAAATTTCCCCAAAAATCTCTACCCCCCAAAGCTCCAATGACACGTGGCACCTTTTGATTGGTTGGGCCTCCCTGACCTTTTTATGCCTTTTTGGTCTTTGGAAATTTTTCCAAAAAGTTTCAGCTAGCCAGACACTCCTGGGACACGTGGCGTGTTCCAATTGGCCCTCGGAGGCACGCCTCTGAATTTTTCTTTGACTCTGACCATTTCCTGAATGGGACACATGGTGCCTTGGCATTGGCATGGGCCTGAACAAGTTCTTCTCCTCTGCGGGCCCGCCTTAAGGTTTTTTTCCGACCACATGGACACGTGGCAGCTGTTGATTGGCACGGGCCATCGCGGGTGGGCTTCATTCCAATATTTTCCCTATTTTGGTGAAAAAGGAAAATTTATTTCCACCCCTCCACCTTTCTGATGCCCTGAGGACACGTGGCAGGTTGTGATTCAATTGGTCCTCGGGCCTTCGGCTTCCAAATTTTCCTTTGCGCCAACTTTGGAAATTTTTCCAATTTCTCTCCATCGAGCCGAACTCCGACGGGTCTGAGGACACGTGGCCTCCTCCTATTGGCTGGCGGGCCTTCGGGCCAAAAAATTTCTTTGTGCGCCCCACCAATTTTTGATGAAAATTTTCTAAGTTGCCTCCGCCACCCCCGCCATTCCGATGCCACTGACGTGGCACTTTCTCATTGGTTGGCGGCCTCCCAATGGGAAAATTTCCCTCGAAAACTCCGCCGAGCCATAAATTGAAAAATACAAGGAGTTAGAAGGAAAACTTTACCATTCTGGAAAGATGAGAAGATGATCTATCCAATGAATTCATTTCTAGAAAAATTTTAGTGGCTAAAAGGTAGAAAAATTCAACTGAGACACAAGGAAGGAAGGAATGAAGGGAGTTAGCCAAAAAATACCTCATCAACCTCCTCCATCTAGGTGTTGATCACCTCGTAAGTCTCTTTTTCCTAAATGTTCATTACCTCCTAGGTCTCCTTCATCTCAGTGTACACCTCCTCAGTATATTACTTCTAGATGCACATCACCTTCACGGTATCTTTCATATAGGTATTTATTACCTTGGCTTCCATTACATCATTAGTCACATTCACTGCCACCTTTAGAGCATGATCACACATCACATCGGGTGGAGGACCATCGTCCTTTATTTTTCGTTGGATATCGTACACATACTTACATGCTTGGGGGCATTATGCTTATTATCTCCTCCCTTATATAATCACATATATTTAGTCACCTCTCTAGGCATTCCTTATGTACAACTTGATACAATATTTGTATCATCATTACCCTATGACACACTCTTATGCTAATGTTCACACTTGAATGTTGAGGGCCTGTTATACACACAATCTTGACACATTGCAAATTTCACATTTATGACATCTTCTTCTTCCTACGCATCATATGCACTTAGTGATTTCTACATATTACACATCTTAAGCATTTATGACATCTTCTCCTTCCTATAGATCATATATATTGTGCACTTTATACATATTCTATTCACACCAACACACTCTACACATTCTACACACTCTATTACTACATTATATACACATTTTACACTTCTCTTATTTCTCCTACTACACATCATATACACCTTGAATTACACATTACACATCTTCACACTTGGCCCATTCCACATACATCCTCCTAGTTTTGTATCCTTCTATAACAATATCTACATCTTTCTAGCACATTTTACTCACATATCACACTATTATAATCTACATTCTACGTGTCATGATTGAAACTTTACAACGCACACTACGTGATGAAGAAATCTAGTATTATGGTTCATACTTGACTATTGAGGGTCTCAATCTTTATTTAACCCCACCTCATCACATTTATCAGTCTAATCTTGGTATTCATAAACACTCAATCTTTCTCTCTTATACATCATGCACCACAACTCTTTAATCTACGCTTTATGCTTCACAATCAACATTGTATACTCACATTATCTGATTTACACTTTAAGATATATCATCAATCATTCTAACATCTTATTCACACATTACTACATCATATGATTCATGATAAATTCTTCCAATACCTCATTCAATCTTATATATCATATTTATGCTCTATGATTATTACACAATATTGCAAACATTTCTTCACAATCAATATTTCTGAGTGTATCATTCAATTCCCCTTGTATCTTATTCATATGACATCATCCTTCAAACCATTACCCGATGATACACATACAACAAATCCTTCAAACCATTACCTGATGATACACTCTTTCTCTATAGTTCATTATTGACTGTTGAGGGGTCTTGTATAAATGAATCTACTTTCACTCATGCATACATCCATACTTAGGGGGCACACTGCCCCTATCACACTCATGTTGCATTCCATCTCATCCATAACATATTACATATCTTGCTTGAATTTACTCTTTCTTTATTATGCCTACATGTATGCTTTATTACACATTATAGATAGATATCTTATGTGCTATTGTCTTTATCAAACACACATGCATGTTCAATTTCTTTCTAGTTGTGATCGAAAACTTCACACAAATTGATACATGCAGCATGGATGCTTGGCACAATACCTTATTATAGTCCCACAATGACTCCTGGGTGCATCCACATTTGTATGCATTCCAAGTGCTATTGTTTCATTCTTCATAGCACATTACTATATCATATTATCCACACTTTGAAATAATTTTTATCTCCATAACATGCTAAGGGGTGCTTCATGTACAACATTTTATTTACAAGTTTATATGCCTCCATGATTGTCTGATGTTTTCTTACTCTTGTTTGTTATTGTCTATTATTGTATACCATTATTTGTGGGATTTTCCCTATGCTTTTTCTTGTGTGCACAATATTTACTTTTGGCCTTAGCATCCCCAATTGTCTTTCAACATCATGAGTTATGTACCATGTTTGCAACCTAATTTTTGCGGTCTATATTGTCTTTTTGGCTCATTAGCTTACATGTTGTTTTTTATATACATGCTTGTTTTCACTAACACTTGTCTTTTAGCCACTATTTGCATGTTCCTTGGTTTCTACCAAGTATATTCCCCTATATACTGGTATAAGTTGAAATGGGGTCCTCTTTTGGGCCACATATTCATATTGACATCACATGCACCCCAAATGAGGGAGGATCTATTAGGTGAAACAATCACCCCATTCAGCTATTACAATCACATTTCAACATTCTACAATCATAATTTAGTATATTACAACATAGATTCAACACAGTTACAGACTCTGAAAGAGCTCAAAATTATAATTGGTTACTTATTGCAACATAGACACTAGCACCCAAAATTAGACTTGGGCACCTAGGTGCTTTTGTCCCTTCCTAGGCACCTGAGACCAGGGGGTAGATACACACATTTTTTTCGATTCAACATAGTTTTTAGCATTTTCATATAGGAGTTTTATAGGACAAGAATTCCTTCAGCACTTTTCAATCACATTTTATCACACTTGTTCACATTTGTACACACCATATGGAGTGGTGTTTTCACTTCGGGAAGCAGTAAAAGGATAAATAATAACACCATACTTTTTTCCCTATAATAATTCTTTTGTGGAGTAATATCACCCAAAAAACTGGCATTTTAGCGCACTCAACAATTTTATGAAGCATTCAAAGGTTATAGAATGACACTAGACATTTATCCCTATAATAATTCTGTCGTGGCGTGATATTTCCTGAAAAACTTGCTCTTCATCAACATCTTCAGGATCCTTCCTACACTCTTTTACTCATCACAGATTAGGTGTAAATGTTCCCTTTTCTAATTTTTATCATTTTTATACACTTTACATGAATATTTACATACATTTTTCTATATACATGTGTATTTGACTTCTTGTTCATTCTTCTCTTTTGCAGGTCCATCCTTATGGGAAGTAATAGTTAACATCAACATCAACATCAACATCAACATCAACATCAACATCAGCATCAACATCAACATCAACATCATCATCAACATCAGCATCAACATCAACATCAGCATCAGCATCAGCATTAACATCAACATCAGCATCAACATCAACATCAGCATCAACATCAGCATCAGCATCAGCATCAGAATCAGCATCAGAATCAGCATCAGCATCAGCATCAACATCAACATCAACATCAACATCAACATCACCAATAATAGGTACAATTGAGGAATCAATGCATACACTTTCTACCCAAGGTCATCATCATCACTTTTCTTTTTACTTCCTCTTCTTTATTATTCCATGCTTCACACTTTTTATCACTTCACGTTTCTTGAATCAGAACACTCTTTCTACATCAATCTACATGGTTATCAGCTACACATCTCTATCAACTTTATGTTACTGATATTTTCACTCACTGACATAAAGTGGGGGAAACTATAGACATAAAATCATGCACTTTGGGTACATTAATAGGTCCTAACCACATACTACTATTCTTATCCTTCTTACGAGAAAAAAGTACTAATTGATCACTATACTTGGCCTCTTAGGTTCCCTTATAGTCTCCATTTTGACCTTACGGACCTCATTTCTCAGTCAAACCCTTCACATTTCACCTTTTCTAGCTCTAGACACTAGTTCCCAGCCATGACACCAGCACCTAGGCGCTCTCGTCCACTCTGGGTCACCTATACCTCTTTATATTTAGCTCTCTCTTTTTTGGGTCATTTCTACCTATTGGACATCCTTATCTCTTTAGGGCCAACCTTTTAGTGATCAACTATTAAATTTGAACATGAGAAGCATATAAATATAAAGTTATGTGACCAAATTAAAGGACCAAGCTCTGAACATCTATTATCAACACCTAAGGTTGCATCTCATATGATTTTAATACCATCTTTACATCCATCTTGTGCCATATAAGGGACAGGGGCTAGTTTTCTGCATCACATGCATAAGAAGGTAAGTTCATTTTTTTCCATGCACACATCTATGACATTCTATACCTAGATACTTGCTCACTACTTCAAGTGTGACACAAAAAATAACACACCTAGGGCATGATTCCCCACACACACATAAAACTATATTGGGTCTAAGATGTAGTGTAGTGCTCAGCCATAATATCACCTTTGTGACACCTGAGGATAGTATGACCCCTCATTTTCATCCTTATTTTTTAGGATTTGATGTTATTTTGAGGGTTTTTCAGGTGACCTCTTTATTACATGTTATTGACGACATTTGTGGGAGTTCATCTTTAGACCTCCTGCATAGAACCTGCCACCTAGAAAGGGATCATATCACTCAGGTACCACACCACCACTCCAGACACCCCAGTCCCTGATACTCTTGCACTTCTATATTTTCTAGGCTCATCTATGACCTTCCGTGTCCCTATTCTTCAAGTCTTCCACCTTCACACATTGCGAGGATAATTGTGAAATCAGCCAAGTTTTCTAACTCCTTATTGCACTTCGGGTTTCACTTTCATTTGTTATTGCTTGAGTCATTTTTTTTTTAATTTACTACCACATTTGTTTCTTATAGCATATCTTAGAATTTAAGAAGGTAATTTATCCATATAGTTTTTTGTTAAATCACTCACCTACTTGTTTTTTTGAAACAAGGTGTTCTTTCTTCATTTCATGTCCTTTAGATTCCTCTTTAAAACCCAGACCAGATCTATCACATGTTGACTTCTTAATACTAATAAGATCATTAAGATATTTGGAGAATTTCACAAACTTATGAAATTATTTCTCTTTACTAGTTGCATTAGATAAATCCTTCTTAAGATGAATCACATATTCCTCAAATTACAAATTTAGAGTCATGGTACCCATCTTCATCTCTAATCTTCTCACTGTTTCAAAAATATTCTCTATAATAGCTCAATTTTTCTCTTCTAGTTCTTGAATCTTTACCTCATATTCATTGAATTGAGATTTAAATTTCTTATTTTTCTTCTCAGTAGACATCAATTCTAATTGAACACAAGCTAATTCAGTTTCAACATCATTTTTTTCTTCTTCAAAATCTTTGCAAGATTTTGATAAAAAGTCACCTAACAATGTAGAGCCTTCACTAGTGGATCTCATAAAATCTTTTGTCATAGAAAGAACCTCATCAAAACATCTCTATGATCAAATTCAAACTCAGAATCTAAAATATCAGTCTCACTACTTTCTTTAGAGGAATAGACCACTTTCTTAGTGTAAAATTTTTTCTTACCCTTCTTCTTATAATCAAACTTCTTGAACTTCTTCTTCTCTTTACCATACCTTTGATTTTTATTTTCATGACCACCTTCATGATTATCATTGTCTTTACTTTCATGCCTATGAGGAAACTTAGCAAAAAAGTGACCTACTTTACCACAATTAAAGCATTTAAAAGGAAATTTTCCCATATAATTACCAGTTCCAAGTTTTAGTCTTCTAAAAACAATATCAAATAACTCTTCATCATCTATCTCATGAGCAACATTATCAACTTTAGTCTTCTTTCCCTTTGTTATCTTCTCAGTCTTAAAAGGTATCTCTTTCTTAACTAGTTTAGAATCAACATTCCTCATCTCATATGCAGTCAAAGTCCCATGAAACTCATCTATATTTAAAGTAGTTAAATCCTTTTCCTCTTCAATAGAAGATACTTTGGAATCAAACCTCCCTTTTTAATTAATTAATTAATTTACGACCCATCATATCTCTAAAGATCTAAAATGGTTATTTAATTAAAATAATTAAATTACCTATTATCCCCTCACACCTCACCCTCACACCTCGTTGAGTTAACTTGGACACCTCACTAACTTCCTAAACCACTTCTAAAACCACTTCCTAAAAAGCACTAACCTATTTCCTAACTAACTAGCCAAATCCTCCAAAAAGAAAGTTCTCTCATCCTAACAAACCTAGCTCATGATTTTTTAACCATCCCCCATCCTCATCACTTCAAAATACATCATTTTGAGCTGAAAATGGAAGGAAATCATGTGATTTTCTAACCAAACTAGTTTTCTCTGAAATCGTCGGTGATTTTCCCGATCGCCGACGATCTATATATACTTGTTTGCAGACCTCATTTGACAACACAAATTCTCAAGCTTTGCAGGTTACTTTGTCACAATCCTCAGTTCATCAAGTATCCAGGTACTTCATCACAACATTACCTAATGTCACGTTGCTACTCAACAAATGTCAAATTTATCATCGGATTGATCATTTTCATCCTCCAACTACCTTCTTCTGTCTTCCATCCACCAATACACTCTGCAAGGTAAATAATTCATTTTGATTTATTTTAGATACTAGAAACATATATATATATATATTCTTGTATATCATTCATATGTTGAATAGCCTTCTGTTTTGTTAAATTAATGTCTTAATTTATTAGTTTAAACTCTGTTTGTAAAAATTCTTAGATTTCACAGTAATCACCAACGCTAACCCCAATCGCCAACGATTTCTCTGAATCACTAAGCGATTTCTCTGAATCGCCAATGCGATTTTTATATTTTAATGCTTTTTCATCATTTTTAGCTAAAAATTAACTAAAATGCATTTTTTTTCTTGTTATCTACTGATCCTCTATCTAGCATGATGACTTCAGATGGCATTAGGAGGATCTAACTTTCCCATATTGACTCCTTTTCCTGTTGTTTCCATCCATTGTATTAGGAGCAATACAACTTGCTTCACGATCTTGAACTTTGTGCGATCCAAGAAGCTCCATTTGATCACTTAGAGGCCATTTTTTCTGCAACACAAAGCATTCGGGAAGCCACTGATGCCTTTTGGGAGGCATATGATGAAGCACTAAGGCTCCAGGAGGATCTCGTTCAATACAAACGACAATACGAAGACCGGTCTCAAACATCTGGAGGAGGATTACCGTATTGCCTCTGATTCCAATTCTATCAGCCACATCAGCATATCCAGTTCAGAATCCACATTTTCCCACCTGTACGACACTCAGGAAGAATATTCAACTTCTTCGCTGAAAGATTACATTTCAGTTCCTGACTTCCTGACTTCAGAAGAGGAAGAAAGGAAATTCATTGGTTCCATATCCTCTTACACATCTGAAAATCTCTACACAGATCAAGAATCTAATTATGGATGTAAATCATGAATCCATGTTGATCATATATGTATTAAATAAATAAGTGATAATCACACTTTATTATATCACTTTTGTAAGCACGATCTTAAGTACTAATAAGAGTTTGAATATTCCTTAAGATATAATATTATCTTAATATGATTCATAGATTTGATATAGTAAGTTTCTTACAGGTAAAGAAGCCTTCTCATCCATTGTTTTAAAATGGTGCACAAAAAAAAACATAATCAACATCTGCGGGTACCCCAGAAACCCCACCATATTGAGGTCAAGCTCGGTCATTACCTCTTGAATCCATCAAGACAACCAAGGTAAAAACCATGCTAGACATTTTGGCACGCCCGGTGGGACCTTAATCCCTATTTAATTCCATTGTTTTATCATCATTTTGGATTTTTTTTCATTGACTACTAATCATTGGCGATTGGCTTAATCACCTGTGATTCCCCTGAATCACTAGTGATTCCCCTGTGTTGTTTTTCTTAACATTTTATTAACAACCATTAGTTTTTTTTCACTCTATTTCTGCTTTTTCTAATCAATTTGTAGGCTTTGTTTCTCTGGGAATAATACCTTCTAGATTTACTAAAAAAAATCAATAATTTCCAAAAGAATAAAAATCAAAAAAAAATTAGGAGTGCTTTCACGGTAAGTCCTAAAACCTTCTTTTTTTTTTTGTCTTGCATTTTTGTCTTTTTATCCTCATTGAAAGCTTAACATTTCATTTTGGGATTCTAAAATAAACAATATGCATTATTCTTGATCACATAGTCTAATTAGGAGGAAAATTCATTGCATTCACTTATTTTCCCCTCACACACAACCAAATCACTTCAAAATAAAAAATGCATCCAAAAAAACTCCCACCCAGGTGAAACTGATTGGGATTTCATCACCCAACAGGGAAACTGACTTGGTGTTCTGGCCGAGTATAAACACCTACTTGTCAGTATATTTTGGCTCAGCACCCGACTCCCTTATCGCAGCGGGACCATGAAGTGAGGGGGTAGGCCCCAATATACATGCTTGTACCGACAACAGTACAGAGTTGTGCCTCACGTACCTTAGGGTATATCGAGGACTCCATCTTTAAACACACCTGAAACCCACCTTAGATAACCACTTCTTAGGACCTTCATTGACTATTTTACACATTTCACCTTTCGTAATTAAGTAAAATAAGAATAAAATAACACTTTGCTTGCCTTTGCTTGTTGATTATTAATCAATACATTTAGTCATTAATCATTTTACTATTTGTTTTGTGTGTGTTTGTTTATCATGGTTCTCACTAGACAACAAGCACGTAACCAACAGTCTGAAAATATGTCTACTTCATTGCCTATATTTCAACTTCAAGCCCCACTTCATACTACACCACTCCCAGTAACAATTTCTTCACCAATGCAACCACAAGCATTGCTTTATCAAACGAACACATCCAGTCCCTTTTCCAACACAAAAATTTGGAATGGAGTATGGTTTTGTCATAACAGTGAAATTGGACAACAATCCTTTCATTCTCCACAATAGTACCATAGACGAATTCTTTATACATCAGAATCAGAACATTCATTTTCTCCCATTACACCTGAAATCCCATTTTATAATGAGGGTGATCCTATTTTTGAGGAGATGTTAGATTCTAATCCCATTGCTCTTAATGCATACCTAATAGCGAGAAATATTCAAATGCAGTCACTCACACCGCAATCTGTTGCACACGCTCACAACCCTTTACCCGCCATTGCACAACTCATTGAACAAAACCAAGAACCTGTTATCCAGCAGTTGTTTTTTGATACTTCAGCTCAACCTGAAATGCCAAGCATTAGCCAATCCCAGAATGCTACTAGCTCTTCCAATCCATTTGACACATTGGATGAGAAACCTTTTGCAAGTCAACCTGAAACATCTGATGTTTCCTCAACATCTATCTATGATCTCCATATGATCTCATCACAAAACATGTCCACCCAACAATTTATGTCTTCCTCCAGTCCTTTTATAGGGTCTGCACTTCTCCAAAGTAGTGCCACTACCTCCACGATGGCTTTTTCGGGCTCCTCACAGGTTTTAACGTCATCATTAAGTTTTTTTCCTCTTTCTAATCTTATCTCATCTCAACAAATACCATTCCCATTCAAAGCATCACCATGTCTATCCCTTCAACAATGCTAATGATTAAGACCAATGCTATTTCTAGTACACATCCCGCTTTGCAATACATGCCGCAAATCTCTCAACCTTTGATGACACAGTCTATTCCACAAAAAACATCCCACAACAAAATTCCACAACAAAACATTATGTGGAAAACACCATCATTTTCCACTTCTTCTTCACCATCCCTTCTACACATTCCCACATATTCACATCCCCTTACACAAGTATCGACACCATACCAGTACATTCAAACTCCACAATCTAGTGCTTTGCAACAGGGTTCTTTCCCCCAACAAAACCTCTCTCAACAAATTATCCCATCACAAAACACCCCAGTACAAAACATTCCATCACCAAACATTCCCTATCAGCAGAACATTCTTCAACAGAACTTTCCTCATCAACAACATGCACCTCAACAAAATATTCCACAATACCATGCCACACAACATAACATTTCACAACAAAATAATCCTTATCAATTTAACCTCTCTTATCAGAAAAATATCCCTCAAACAAACATTCCTTATCAACAAGACATTCTACAACAACATCAGGCATATTCCCCCCAGTCCTCATATCAACCTAGCCCATCTTCGGGCCAACAGGCTCAGGAAGACCCTCTCCAGGCCCTCCTAAGCCGCATATCCAGTTTGGAGGATGCCTCATCCTCATCCAAAAATACTCTCTCCTACGAAAAAATCTGCAATGAACCCATTCATCCTTCCATACCATACAAACCATATCCCCCACACTGGGAACTCCCTAAGTTTATCAAGTTCTATAGCAAAGAGGACCCTCAACAACACATTCATGCTTTTCACCATGCATGTTATTTGATATCCCATGATCAAGATTTAATGCTAAGAACATTCCCTATGTCTCTTGTAGGTCCTACTCTAGACTGGTACAATAACATTCTACAACATTCCTTATTTTCTTTTGCACAGCTTGCCACAATCTTCATATATCATTTTTCCATAAACGTAGCTCACAAAATCACTATTAATTATTTGTATGCCATTAGACAATTTGAAGATGAATCCATCACTGATTTTTCACCCATTGGAGGGGTGTAACCAATCAGTTATCCTTCACATTACCACAGACATAATTAATTGATATTTTTTGTCACGCTTGTGCTAAGCATATCTCATCCACTTTACAAATCCAATCATTCCACACCTTCGATGAAGCCTTCACCATGGCCCATAAGTTGGAATTGTGAGCGCTAGAAGATGGGTGGGTGAAGCTTCACCCCAAGAAACCAAAAGTAGAGTTCCCATCTAAACTAACATCTAATCTAAACAAAACCAAAACAACTACTAATGATGTTGTCATCAAATCTTCTCCTAAAGAAAAGCCTATTGTTGAACGAGTCTACCAACAACGTAGTTACACACCCATAACAGAAACTTATAGTGCATTTTTTGACAAAATTACTCACTTCTAATATCATATCATTACCTCCCATTTGACCTATTGACATATCAGTGTCAAAGCCCATTTGGTACCATGATAATGATTATTGTAAATTCCATCGAGTAAATGGTCATGACATAGAAAGATGTCACACTTTTCACAATATCCTTCAGGATTTGATTGAAAAGGTGACCTCCATTTAGATAATCCAAATGCACCTCCAAACCAAAACCTTGATATATTTAAACAATGCTTCCCGAATCATCCCTCTTCATCTGAATCACCACAAGCTAATGTCATCCACACCATTAACACAATAACAAAATTTGAACCTATTTCTTCATCCACTATGTTTCCTAGGGAAACAAGATCCACATAATCCTTGTCAGAGACCAATGAACACACTATCATTATTACAGAACTATCCCCTACCCCACTCAACATACAAACTACTCCCTTTCCCTTGTCAGTTGATTCGACACTTACCGAATTGATACCGACACCAGATAAACCCACAGACACTGAACCACCACTTACCACTAGACTTCTTCCCACACCATTACTTGACACTGTTATGAGATCCATGCCTACATCAACAAATACTACTGCAACTACACCTACTCCCAAATCTACAAATATAACAATGATACCATTAGAAACATTTTTGGCTCAGTCACCTCTGACTAAATCCACCAAGAATCTTAGTCATCAACAAACTACAAAAATCAATAATCCTAAAAATCATGTGGACTATATTAACCATATTATCCGAACCCCTCTTCCTTCATTAGCATCAACGTCAACAAATACACGAGTTCATCCAAGACTTTTGAAGGGTCCAAATAAGCAGGATGTTGTCCAAATCTTTAAAAATCCTCATTATGATGAAACTTATCATTTCCGCGGTCCTCCACCACCTCTTCATCCAAGGGGCATACCTTCTTTTAAAGAACCCTTTGTCATGCCAAAACCAAGACCCATAGGATCTCTTGAACAAAATATTTCCCAAAACCTTAACCAAAGACCCTCAAACAATCCCTCCTTCCTTATACCCATTAATCACCCTATTATTATAGGGGAAAACCCATTCATCATGTTCCTACAGTGAGTCCTTACGCTACATCCACTATCCCACAATGGACAGTTACATCTGAGCCTCATCCATTTATTCCCATACAATCCAAGTATCCTTTGTAGCCACCACCAATACAAGACTAATGTCACCCATTCATTGGAACAACTATGAGACTCCTGCGATCACCAAGTGAGCTTAAGCAACCCATTTCACCTATCCCCATCAAAATCAATCCCCAGTGGCATTCAGCCCAAAAGGGAATATGCTACCATTTTGGATAATCTATTACAAGAATCACTAATCACATTACCCCCTCTAAAGTCGTCAAATCATCAAGGGTGGAAACCTTCTTGGTATGATTTTAATGCTTTTTGTGATTATCACATAACCTAGGGACACACCATAGAAGATTGTAAATATTTCCACCAAAAGATTCAGAAGATGGGTAGTTCACTCTTTCTCCCATCCCATCCTACTCCAGCTTCAACATCAACATCATCGATCGAGTCTTCTTCTAAATCCCCCGATCATCAAATCAATGTTGTACACATCACCACATGCTCACAAAATTACAACAACAAACCTTCTGAATCCAAACAAGAAAAAGACACTATCGCTATACCTCCACCACCAGGATCATCAACATCATCTGATAAACCCAAAGTCTCAATTTCACTAGCTCCTGAAGATCTTAATCAATCATCATCATCTAAAGCCAAAATTTTGATAAAAGTTGCTCCTCTTTCTCTCACCACATTACAAAAAATAGCCACTAAACAATTACACCAATCCCCTGTCAAAATGTCACTTTATGAACTCATTCAGACATCGCCACCTTACAAACAAGCCATGATAGAAGCACTTCAATCTATTACTATCTCATCCAATGACTCAGCCCCTCTTATAAATTTTGTAGGTGCCCTAAAAGCATCCACCACAATTTCTTTTGAAACATCTGAAATACCTACTCTTAGACCAGAAGAACATGACCTACCACTTTTTGTCACTGCTCAAGTCAATGATATCTCTATCAAAAGAGTCATGATTGATAGTGGTGCTGCTATCAACATTATATCCTCTCTAGCCTTTGAACAACTTAGATTACCCAACATGGTTCTCACTCAAACCCAGTCCTATTACGTTCATTTAATGACACAATCACACCCACATTAGGCACTGTCATTTTACCACTTAAAGTTGGTGTTAAAACCCTACCATAACTCTTCTATATTATAGAAGGAGAGTTCCAATATAATATGTTATTAGGACATCCTTGGATACACACCATGCATTGCATTCCTTCAACTCTCCATCACTGCCTTAAGTATGAACATGAAGGGGAGACTTACACAGTCCCCACTGACCCAAATCCATTTGCTGACTGTTATATGATGTATCATCCAAATGATGTATTGGTACCTAAATCCATTTCTGAATCTTCTGATCAAGCATCCACTAGCACATCAGTGTCTTCTTCTAAACTACCAGATGATTCCTCTGTTACAGAAGTTGTGAAACATCTCACTCTTGGGGAATATCACCTTCTTATGCTTAACTCTATTCCATCACCAAAAATGTATGGTCTCCCTGATAAGCAACCCATGTATAATCCTGATGTGGGAGATATTATCTCTTATGGGACTATATCTCTTAAAAAAATCTTGTTTATGGTGGGTTTGATAAACCACCATCCCAATCAACCAAATTACACCATGACACTATTTAAATCAAACCTTGAATCCCTTGATAATCCCAAATTTTCCCATATGTACCTACACCGTTGTGCATGGAAAGGTTTTGGCCTTGGGCATTATGAACAAGGAATACATGATCAACCCATCTTACACACCCTCAAGCCATATGAGAAAAATGGCCTAGGTTATAGAAAAATTACCCTTGAGACTGTTAAAGCTCCTTCAGCTGATAAAGGAACCACCGTACCCATTCTCAGATGAAAACCCTCATCACCCACTAAATTGAAGAACTTCACAGACACTGATGACACTATGTCTATTCCACCCAACCTTTTTTTAGTCAACACTATATCCTTAGGACCACTCACATATCAATTAGGGGGCTCCATCAAATCATTACCACTTGTTTCACTAGACATGGTTGAGGAAGATTTACCTACCGTAGATATCCTCCAGTGTCAGGATGATCAAGAAATTCTCTCTCACATGGGAGCTGAAGAACACTTCCTTTAGAAATCCCTACCATCCGAAACATACACTCTTTTCAATGAAACCACATTTGATGTTAATCTAGGAACCACACAAGATCCTCGTATATAGTCAAAGTCATGGTCAAAGTTAGGATCCACAAGAATTACATGACTTTACAAAATTTCTAACAAAATATCACCAAGCCTTCACCTAGACATATAGTGATATGCCTGGAATTGATCCCAACATTGTTGTACATAACATCGTCACCTATCCTAATGCAAAACTACTCAAACAAAAACTTTGCAAAATACACCCATGTATAGCTCTCCTTGTTAAAGAAGAATTGCAATGTATTTTAACTACAAATTTCATTATACCTATTGATTATCTACAATGGGTCTCCAACATTGTCCCCATAACCAAGGCCTCAGGAAAAATTCACATTTGTACAGATTTTAGGGATCTCAACCTCACTTTCCCAAAGGATGATTTCCCCTCTTCCAAATATAGATCAGCTCATTGACTTCACCACCGGCCATTAAATGCTATCTCTCATGGATGGTTTTTCTAGTTATAATCAAATCATCATTGCACCTGATGATCAACACAAAACATATTTCATCACCCCTGGGGAACCTTTTTCTATCATGTCATGCCCTTCGGACTTAAAAATGTTGGGGCAACATATCAACACTCCATGACATACATCTTCCATGACCTTATACATAAGATTGTTGAGGATTACATTGATGATCTCCTTGGAAAGTCTAAATCTCAGAAAAACCATCTCGAAGTCCTAGAATCATCTTCACCCACCTTATTCATTTTTTTGCTCCATCTCAATCCTATGAAATGTGTTTTTAGTGTCCTCACTGGGAAAATTTTGGGGTTTATCATATCTATTCATGGAATTGAAGTCAACCCCGCAAAGGTTAGGGAAATCATCGAAATGCCTCCACCCACTAATCTTAAGCAACTACGTAGCCTTCAAGGAAAATTGCAGTCCATTCAACATTTTATATCACAACTCTTCATTGCCAACCCTTTCATCACCTGCTTCATAAATATGTTGAGTTCCATTGGGACTCATATTGTCATCTGGCATTTGATCAAATTAAACAATATCTTTTGACACCACCTATCCTGACTCCACCACACAAAGGGGAGCCATATTACTTATATATATCCAGTTCTGAACATGCCCTAGGAGCCATGTTTTCCCACCATGATAATCAAGGTCATGAGCAGGTTGTATATTACATTAGCCACACACTTCATGAATACGAGACATGTTATACAGAGGCTGAAAAACTATGTTGTGTATTGTATTTCACCACCTCTAAGTTACGACACTATCTTTTAAACCATAAAACATATGTTGTTACTAATTTTAACCCGATTAAAGCCATGCATGCCAAACCATATCATAATGACCGCATAACTCAGTGGCTCATGCTAATGACTGAATTTGACCTGGAAATTATACCACAAAATTCCATTAAAGGTCAGGCCATTGTTGATCAACTCATTGAAGCACCTCTTCCAGATAATAAACCACCTCATGAATTTTTTCCTGATGAATCCATTAATAACATTGATGAATCAGATGATTGAGCATCATATTTTGTCCCTGTCAAAATAACCCTCTTCTTTGATGGCACTAAATTCCAAGAGGGGAGGAGCCGACATTGTCATCATACCACCTTAGAACATTCCCATTCCATTATAATTCAAACTCAATTTCAAGTGTATTAATAACACGACAGAGTATGAAGCTTTAATCAAGGGCTTGAAAATCGCCATTCTCTTAGGTGTCCAAGGCCTAGATATCTATGGAGATTCGCAAATAGTCATCATCGAAGTCAAAGGGGAATTCCAATGTAAAAATTAAATACTTCAAAAATATAAAGTTGTTGTTGATTTTCTCCTTGGTGCATTTGATCGCTATATCATTCAATCCATCCCACAATCCTCTAATATATTTGTTGATACCATGGCTTCCTTAGGATCCCTTGTGCCTTTCGAAATGGAGAAATCAAAGGATAAAACTAAAATGTATGTATTCATCCAACTCCTAGATCATCCTTCACATCAAAATGAGCTACCTTCCATCCACAATATCAATGCAAATTCATCAGACCTATGGTATACTCAAATATTTGACTACCTCATGGAATCTAAAATCCCCCCAGACCTATTACAAGGCACCAAATGCTCTTTTTTGCAATGTGTCACTCACTTCATTATCATAGGAGGTATCCTTTATAAACATAGCTTTGACGGTATATTATTGTGTTGTCTTAAGTCACATGAGTCAATCAGAGAATTTGAAGAAGTCTACAATGGTTTTTGTGGTGGTCATTTTAGTGGTAATTCTATCGCCAAATGTATTATATGACTAGGGTACTACTGGCCAAAAATCACCAAGGACTGTTGTACGTACATAAATAAGTGCATCAAATGTCAACTCCATTATGATCTTATCCATATTCCTAGTCAAGCATTACAACCTGCTCAGGACTTATGGCCTTTCTCTCAATGGGTACTGGACCTCATTGGTGTAATCAATCCAAAATCATCTCAACAACATCATTCAATTATCACCACAACCGAATACTTCACTAAATGGGTTGAAGTAATTCCTCTACCTCAAAAAAATACTGGGCCTATCATTAATTTTATATACCAAAATATCATTTCTCATTTTGGAATCCCACACAAACTTGTCACAGACAACAGAAAATCCTTCAAAAACAAGGAGGTTAAGAAACTCTATAATACATTTAACATTAAACTCATCTTCTTGTCACCATATTATCCCTAAACAAATAGACAAGGTGAAACCTCCAAAAAAACACTGAATAAAATCCTTATGAAAAATATAAATGATGCAGGTAGGAATTGACACACTCAGATCCCATTCAATCTATGGGATTATCGAACCAGTATCCATACACCTACTGGTGCTATGCCCTACTCACTTGTTTATGGCTCTGAAGCCATCATACCCCTAGAAATTAAAATTCCATCACTTCACATATCTCTAAAAAACTTCATTCTGAATGAAGAGTACCATCAAAATCACCTTGTACAACTTAAATTATTATATGAAAAATGTTTAACCACTCTTGAACATCATTAGGTATATCAACAACACATTAATAAAACATATAACAAACATATCAAGGAGAGTAACTTTAATATTGGTGACCTTGTACTTAAGGAAAATCAAAATATAACTACATTGGAATGAAGTAAACTTGGAAATTTTTCCCCCAACTAGATTGGTCCATATATTATCACTAATAAGTATGGGTTAGGGGCATATCATCTCACTTCTCTTGAAGGGGAACCTAAGGTAGAACCCCTAAATGCTTTGCATTTGTGGCCTTTCTACTATTACATGATTAATTATCATGACAACAAAAAAATTGATTAAACATTCTCCCTTTATCACACAAAGCTCAAAATCCACTCCATCACTCCTTCCTATCATAGAGCATATGGATGTAGCCCTCCTAAGAAGTTATCCCCTCATTAGTAAGTAGTTTATTAGGGTCTTTCCCTTAGCTCAGAAAAGAAAAGTAAAAATATCTATGGATGCTTCCTATCAAAGTCAAAAGCAATAGACTGATCCCTCGAAGGGACAGTTATTCAAATGTCATATTATCAAAAATAAAAAGTAAAAAATAATATTTTGATCCCTTGAAGGACAACTACCTGGTAAAATCATGGACCGATCCCATGAAGGATGACCATTTCAATCAAATAAAAAATGTAGACCATACCCTCGAAGGATGGCTACTTACATATATAAGGCTTCCCGTAATTGATCATATCCTTCAAAATACAAAGCATCCAGGAAAGCTTCTCGTGCATTGATCAAATTTCCCATAAGCAAACTTCCAACATTGATTAGTTTTTTTCAACAAAAATATTATTGTAAAAGTTTGGGGTATTGATTCTTATGAACTCATGAAAAAGGATAGCCTTCCTCCCCTACAATGGCATAAATCCATATGTTTCCTATCATTGTCATAAGAGTAATTTTTTTTCAATCCATCATAATCCCTAAACTACCCAATGACAATCTTATTTAGCTTTTTAAAGGCTACAAGTGTAAATCCTATTAAGACCCCTAATTTGTGATGAAGAAATTTAGAAGGATGTTCTTTCCACTTGTTCTTTCTTTGCATCGTGATTACATTTTGGATTTTTAAACATATTTAGTGTGGCTACAGTCCTTTACAAAATCATAATTGGAACATGCATCTAACGCATATAGATGCCAAAATAAATTATAAAATATATACATCATCATCATAGATAAAATCATACACAAAAATGATCATGAATCCATTCATACAAAGTCAACATCACTATATAAGATCAACAACATCATCATATATAAATTGTCTCATCAAAGTCTCACAAACATATATCAAATAGGCTTCTATGATCCTGTCAATATGGATCAACAACACCATCATATATAAAATGTCTCACAACATACATCAAATGGGATTCTATGAACCTATCTATATGAAATAAAAAACAACATCATGTATAAAATATCTCATAAATGTCATGTACATATAAAAAAGAGGTGCTTCCATGAGCCTACAATGTCACATCGTGAACTCCACACCTCCAAGAAAGGTACTATCAACCGTTCCTCCTCTTGGAGAAAAATCCTGTGTTTTACCGGATTCTTAGTAAATTAATGAAACATATAGGGGTAGTAGGCCAAGGAAGAATACCTATTTGTAATGTCAGTTGAAGGTTGTGCGTTCATTATCTATTTTTCCTGATCCAAGTTGACTGCAAGAGCTCCCTTTTGGATAGGAGGAAACTACCTGTAAATGCAAAATAATACCACCAAATAGAGTTAAACAAAACAATGAGTGGAATGCCTAGTGGAAGCTAGATCTGGGAAGCGTGATGCTTCCTGAATAGGTTGTCAATCCACTTTTATATAACAATATTAATGCTAGTTAAATCATACATGAAGTAAATATCCTATTGGAATTGAAATGATTTAGGTATCTCGTACAAAATAATAAGAATGGTCAGGTAAAAGGTGATTGAGGTCAAAAATGGTTAGGTGATTTGCTTGTGTTGGGTTGTAGGTCTGGTACATGCTCTAGGTAAGGTCTGGTAAAGATTAAGAATGGTTATGGGCTATTGGGAAATGGGTATGAGCTCAATAGTCTGAGTTATATTGTTAGACACAGTAACTGACGTCGGATGTTTGACCGATGTTAGTTAGGAAGAATGACTGATGTTGGTTGGATAACCAATGTCAATAGGGGAAATTAGTAGAAAGTTATTATGAATTGGTTTTCAGATTCCCTGTGATTACATCACAGAGATTGGAAATGGTGGGGTGAGGTCATAAAATGGTCTTCAAGACTCAGAGATGATTAGAAGAGTGTGAAAAAGGTGAAATGGCCAGGTCTGGTAAGGTGATAGGTTGGTGTGAGGAAGGAATTGTATGGTTGTGGAGAAAGAAAAATTACTAAGATGAATAATAAATCTTATTGAAATAAAATGGAGATAAATGAAGAGGTGTTAGGTAATTACTGAAGAGTAGGTTTGGAGAACGTAGGTGATGAGGATGGTGATGGAGAGATCTAGAGAGAAGATATGTTGTTGTATTCATGTGCCATGGATATTTCAAACCTCCATGCCTCTCTGTGTGAATCCATGATCGTGAAGAAGATGATGAGTTCTCCCATGTGTTTTGTTCCGTTTCCCTAAGTGCTTCAAAAATTCGAGTGCTCCAAGTCTATGTTCATATGAGATCCTTAATCGAATGACCAACCTAGGCAAAGGATTTTAGAAATGTATTTAACCTAACCGGTGACGGTTAGGTGATTGGTGTTGGTTGAGATATAACCGGCCTCAGTCAAGGTGGGAATATATAGGTTCGCCAAAAATAGCCATATTGTTGCTATTTTGGCGTGATCTCCGACCTTCTTTTCCGAGTCTTGAGTGATGGATCACAGAAAGATAAGTAGGAGACCTTTTAGGTTTATTATCAGGAGTTAAGTCTAGGTTTAGACTAAGTCCTAGTTGGTTAGGATAGGTTTAGACTTGGTCTTAGGTCATTAATGAGGTTTGAGTGGGTCATTTGAGTGAGGTGGTTAGGTGAGTTAGCTAGGTGAGGTGGTTAAGTGAGGATATTAAGTAATTTAATTAAGATAATTAATTTAATTAACATGTGCACTATGGGATATGAATAGGTATGATATGGTTAATATAATTAATGAGGTTTTAAGGGAAGTATGACCCAATTTTGGTGTCTACATTTGCCCCTTTTTATCACGTAGCTTATAGTGGGAAGCGACGCTAAAAAAAATAGGAAGTGGTTGCCCCAGATATAAGGTGAGAGTGGGGTTTCCCCAAGTATGGGTGGTAAGGTGATCCCCCTCAAACCAAGAACTGATGAAGGTGTTAGACTAAAGTCAGTGAGTGGTTTGATAAATGGTGTAAGTGATGAAAGTGAAGGTAGGTGGGTTGTGGGTAAGGGTATGGGTCACATTGGGTAATGGGTAATGGTAAAATCAAGGTATATAGGTAATGGCAATGGAAGCAGTCGAATGCACATGCACATGTATAGATTGCACCACATGATACCAAGTTGAAGAGCATGCAAACTCTACATCAGTCCAAGGTTGATAGGTTTATCCAAACAAGGTTGAAGTGATTCAGGTATCCAGGGTATAGGATATGGTCTAGAAACACAACGTAGGTTAGGTGTAGGAACATTTAGGTATGATCCGGTACACCAAAGGTTTGGTCAGGATAAATGGCATGACAATAGGCAAGGTAAGGTCATTAGGCTAAAACAACATAGGTAACAACATCGCAAGGTATAACGAGTACATAAGTTCAAAGGTCACAAAAAGTGGTTCAGGTCAAGGTATATAGGTCATGGCATGGGTAAGGTTGAGGTATAAGTAAATAACAAGTCCCTAAACACAATTAAGGAAATGTATGGGTAACCTAGGCTTGTGGGTAGGGTGTAAATAGGTTTTGGTAAGGTCAAACGGTATTTGGGCAGTAATTAGTTTAGGTCAAAATGGGAAAAATGTAGGTGAAAGTGGTAATGACAGGTGACCGATGCTGGTTATAAGGTGTGACTGACATCAGTTTGGTAGGGCACGACAACATGACTATTGTCGGTCATGTCAAGTTAGGGTTATAAATGTAAAAATTACATATTTTAAGGAATCATTTTTGTCTTTTGACTTTGAGAAAACATACATAGCCAATTGACTTGTGCATTTTTCATGGAGAAAAGACAAGTACGTTGTACTTTAAGTTGAGGTGGAATTTACTAAGTGGTGAGAGGATCTAGGTAGACAGGTCCATGACATTAGGTTGGATACATGTTTATTAGTGGAGAGATTCGAGGTAGATTTTGACATGGCAGAGGTGGGAGAGGGTTTGGGTGGACCACAGCGTAGTGGCTAGACGTGCCACTCACATAGGTGATGCTTTGATGAGGTAGGGGGCGTTCCCTAATTTTTTATTTTCTAAAAGTTTGGTTAAAGATAAAATAAATTGGGATGGGGGGTTTCATTTTGAAATGTGGGTGAAAAGATGGTAAAATCAATATGGGGAAGGGAAAATGTAGGATAAATGGGTCGTGAAAAATGAATATAAGGTAAATTGGGGTGGATTGGGGTAGGTGTAAGGGTATATGTGGGTGAATTTTAGGTGAAATGGGTTATGGGGGATGAGTTTTAGTTTTTGGTTTGGCATGATAGAGACCAACATCAGTCTAGGTTTAGCCGACGTTGGTCAGCTTTGGCCGATGTCGGTCATGTTTTTGGTGACTGACACCGGTTAAATGGAACTGATGATGGTCATAGAAAACCGGTGATGGTCAAGGTGACCAGTGTCAGTTAGGGTGAAGGAAGAATAGGGGTGAGAAGGGTTAGTTTGGAAATAAAAATAGGTGGGGAAGGAGTAAATGAAGAGTGTATGTAGAGAAATGAGGGTAAAATATGAGTTTGGTAAATAAGATAGGTAAGCAGGTTAAATAATGTGAAGATGATGGGTTATGATTGTAAAGGGTAATAGGATTGTAGGTGAATTAGGTAAATGGGGTAAGCATGATTGGTGTGGTTGGGTATGGTTTAGTAGGTAGTGGGTGAGTTTTGGGTAGGAAATTCTTGACAATGTTGTGTTTGATGTTGTAGGCTAGGGACTAGCTTAGGATGCTGGGGGCAGAGTACCACCTTTGTTGGTGGATATGTGGTCTAATATGACTGCAAGGAGTGGGAGCATATGACAATATTTTGGAATGATTGGGATCTAGTGCTATAGGCATATATCTTGAGATCCTATCTTGATTGTCACACTCATCGATATATGGGATTCAATGACCAACATGTTTCATTCACCGACGGGTGAGATGACTGTCACCCTAGAGGACATGTGTACCAGATATTGTGCCTACCGATTATTGGGGATCCAGTTTATTCTATTACTTATAAGGCATCAGTTGGAGCCTAATAGTGGTTGTTTTTAGGGAGGTGATGGGTGAGCTGAGGTATTATAGCGTGAGCCTTAGTTATGGAGACATGTATACATCCCATCCTCAGGAGACGATGTTGGTTGTTTTGATGATGGAGGTGGTATGTTGCTTCGCCTTACCAAATGCGTAGGGTGGGAGATTCCCATGAGCACTGATGGGAGTGCTCTAGGATATGATGGAGGAGCTGATCATCTTTTCCTGGGCACCAACATTCCTAGTGCAGTTATATAGGGAGTTGTGGGCCTATGGTAGATTGTGGCAATTTAGTTTTGTGTTGCACCTTTATTTTACTTTGCTGGGCATACGAGCACATCGTATGTGTGCATCCAGTTGGTTTTCCCTGACATTATTGGTTTGGGGGTGAATTTCTTAGAGTTTGATATAGATGTTGGGTATCCATTAGTGGATAGCATAGGGTAGCTAGGGCCGCACATGATGTTTCATACTACAGGAGATTAGTTGGAGGGACTGTCAAGGGTTGATATTTTATGGAGGCCTTTCCGCTTGTTACCTGTCCAAGTTAATGCACCAAACTAAACACAAAAACCCTGAAAAACTCCAATGAAATTGATACCTGATGGACAAGATCCGAAGATGTAGACGGATAAGGAGGTCGATGTAGATAAGACGGGCGCACACGAGCAATTCGCACAATAGATCCGAGTAACCTGCAAGACACCAATGCTTGACAGAAAAAGATGGCGTTAAAAGATATTTAGGTGGACTGCCCGAGAAGCGGGTCCGGGAAGCGATAAGCTTCCTCGGCGGATGTCAGTCCACGTTTTCAATTAAGTAAAGAAGCATACATGATAAAAGATGTACGTAAAGACTAGATTTTCTGATTACAGTAATAAACAGAATCTAAACAGCAGACAGAAAGCTACAGAAAACAGGAAACTATGAAATAAAGCTGGATTTGTGTTACCTGTGTCCTTTTACCTGTCTGCAGGATGATCGGCGTCGACTGGTAGAATCGGCGTCGATCGGCGTCGATTGATGTAGATCGGCGTCGATTGATGAAGGATCGGCGTCGACTGGGTAAGATCGGCGTCGACTGAAAGCAGATCAGTTGATCAGGGACAGTGCGAGAAGATTCGGGAATTGGAAAGTGATGGACAGATAGTCGACGTCTGCTGGATGTGCCGAAGTCGGTAAGATACTGGAACAGAGTCACCAGATGATCGATGGATGGTGTGCGATGTTGATGTGATAGAAGCAGAGTAACGGTGCTCCTCTCAGGGATTGATTCGGACAGGATCTGCCCTCATTTGATACACTTGATGCTAAAAGATCTCTCTTTCTTACAACCTGTGTCTCTTTCGCGATCTGTCTCTTTGTCTCTCTCTGTTTCGTCTGTTCACTTTTTCGTCGTTTCGTGTCCTTTTTCGGTCCCTAGAACTGAGTTCTGGACTTGCTATTTATAATCGGCGCCGCTCCTAGAAAATCGGCGCCGACCGTATAGGTCGGCGCCGATCGCGGGACAGACTCCCGAGATGGCCAAAATGATTGATTTCTAGAAAGATGAGAATTACCCCAAATACGGGAAATATCCCGCTTGGGGAAGAGGAAAAATAGGGGTGATACATAGATAGAATAAATTTGGGGTAGATAAGTGATTAGGATACATGGGAAGAGGTGTAATTAAATATTTAATATTTAATTACTCATGGGTAAGATACAATGGGGTGAATTAAACTTTAGGATAGGTGTTTAAATCACAAATCGGATAATATCCCAAGGGGACAGTGGTGACGTAAACGTGCCCCAGGTTACCTAAGCAGGTAAACGAATGTGAGGGACACTAAATTGAGTAACCAATTTTAAGTGTCTACATTTTGCCCCTTTTTGTCAAGTAACTTGCGATAAGCAAGGTTATGAGACAAAAACAAAGGAGATGGAAGAAGTGAAGAAAAAGTGATGATGTGATCCCCCTCAAACTAGGGATGGGATGGATGATAGAACAGACGATCCCAAGTTTGAAAGAGGTAGATGAAAACGCAGGATGCCCCAGTCGGATGTCTGGAGTAGATCTGATCATTGATGACGCATAAAAATAAATAAAAAGGCAGCAACCTAAGGAACTCACATTGGTAGGGCAAACTAGACGGTCTCCTCATGAGACGACGTTAGTACCTACAGACCCATGAGTGTAAGGAGGGCTGCAAAATAGTCAGCATCTAAAGAGAGACACATTGGTAGGGACAACTAGACGGTCTGCAAAGTAGACGACGTTAGTGCCTACGGACCCGTTTTAACTCTAAGCTGCCAAAAAGTACGAGTGCCCCATGCAAAGGGAACAAACTCGAAATGGACGGTGATATCAAAAATATGTGCCAAAAGGCAACATTCAACGTACACAATAATGATCAGATAGATAAATAAGCCAAGCATCAACACTATGGCAAAGAGATTAGCAGATGGAAGTAAACGACGTGGAGAAGCGATACCGCAATCCATGGGACAAAAATGAGTAAAATCGATAAATGATGATGAATATAAATCGATGGATATAGATGATGATATAGATTGATATGTGGATTTAATATGGATGACTGATAGATATGAATAGATGTGATTGGATGGATGGATATAGACTTGATAGAGGATAGATGTGAATAGATGTGATTTGATGTAGATATAGATTGATGTGATTGATGGATAGATGGATTGATTGATAATTTTGATGAAAAATAGATATAGATAGATGTAATGTAACTTGGATGTACAAGTTTTTAGATGTTTTGATGGATAGATAGATAGATGTGATTGATGTATGGATTTTATTTTGATGAAAAATGATATAGATAGATGTAGTGTAACTTGGATGCACCAGTTTTTAGATATTTTGATGGATAGATGGATAGATGTGATTGATGTATTCGGTATGTTTGAGATGTTAATTTAATTTTGATGAAAATAGATAGCCAGATCCACATGTGTTGACAATACATGCTTTGATAGATAAGATGAAATTAGATAGAAGATAAATTTTGATTAAATTAACATGTGAAATGTCAATTTGACTGGATGAAAAACAAAGAATAATGGGGAATACTCTTTGCGAGAGCCAAGGATGTAATGAAAACGACCTTGACTAGAAATAAAGAAAATATACTCGGATAAGAAAGAAAATGATAAGTTGGACTCCCAACCGACCATAGATAGAATCTGGATAGGAAATCACAATATCATGCATGTAAGGCCCTATATGAGGTTAAAATAAACCTGACACTAACTAGCCGCAAAACAGATCTAGGAGGGAAACGAAAGGAGCAGTAAGTAAGTATCTTGTCGGAATTTACAAGGGACAGAATACATGTCCATAGTGGGAAAATAGGATTCTCCATATGATCGACAAAAGGTCTTAAATCTCAGCTTCATGATTTTGGCAGAAAAGCAAACTGATCAATGCGGGAAGTTTGCTTGATATGGAAAGACTGATCAATACGGGAAGTCTTTCAGTGATGCTAAAAAGTGTATAAACTGACTGAAAGGCTGATTAATTGCAAGAAGCCTTGAATATTTCTTTGAGAAACAGCCATCCTTCAAGGGAGCAGTCTGTATTTTGAATTTTAATGATAGCCATCCTTCGAGGGTATGGTCTATATATTTTCTTTTTGATTCATTTGATAATGTATGGATAGCTGTCCTTCAAGGGATCAGTCTATCTTTTTGGATAGCATCTTTTTTTTTTTTTTTTTTTTTTTTTGAAAATCTTTTTGGAAGAAGCTGAGTTTAGACCTAGATAGATCAGATGGAGGGGAAGAGAACATAAAAGAACATGCACTCATGTCCCGAGTAGATCCGATTAAGATAAGCACTTGGGACAGATGAAGTGGTGATTAAGGTATTCCTACCATGAGGAGGAACATATCCAAAAGAAACATGCAATGAGTAGAGCCGCGATACTCATATTTTAAGGTAAAAGAGGCAATAGGCGGAGAACCACATAGTTTCGAATCACCATGAAAGTATATGACTGGTTGTTTAGACGGATGAAAGATCTGTGTTGCGACTAGATTTGTGTAAGATAGATTTTAACAGTAGAAGGGCCGTAGATGCAAGGCATTAAGAGGTTCCACTTCAGGTATACCATCCATGGAAGATAAACGATAAGCCCCAGACCCATATTTATGAGTGATAATGTATGGGCCCATCCAGTTGGGAGCAAACTTACCACGTTGACTTCTTTCGAGTGTAGTGACATTTTGATTTTCTTTAAGAACAAGATCACCAATTTTGAAGTCACGGTGCTGCAAGTGCTTGTTATAAGCACGTTTGACACGCTCAAGATAGACTTGATGATGTTCAAGAGCGTTGAGACGCCGCTCATCTAATAATTCAAGTTGTGCTAGACGATTTTGACGATAGTCCTCATCGGAGACAAATTCTCTAAGAGAAACACGGAGAGATGGGATTTGGACTTCCAAAGGAAGAACAGCCTCAGACCCATAGACGAGAGAGAAGGGAGTAGCACCAGTAGGAGTACGAATGCTAGTCCGATAAGCCCAGAGAGCAAAAGGGATATGTAAATGCCAATCCCTACCAGCTCGACTAGTTACCTTTGCGAGGATATTACGCAAAGTTTTATTGGAAGCTTCGGCCTGACCATTAGCTTGAGGATAGTATGGAGAAGAAAAACTGAGTTTGATATTGAAAGCGTTGCAGAGGTTCTGCAAATCAACGTTCTTGAAAGACTTACCATTATCTGTGATGAGTTTGTGTGGAACGCCAAAGCGACAAATGATGTGTTGATAGACGAAATCAACTATGGGTTTAGCCTTTGTTGAAGAAAGAGGGATAGCCTCCACCCACTTAGTAAAGTACTCAGTGGCAGTAATGATAGAATGATGACGCTGTGAAGAACGGGGATTGATGAGACCAATAAGATCAAGACCCCATTGCGAAAAAGGCCACAAATCCGCTGCAGGCTGTAAAGCTTGACTAGGGATGTGTGTGAGATTGGAATGTTGTTGACACTTGACGCATTTCTTAGTGTATTCACAACAATCTCGATTAAGAGAAGGCCAATAATATCCCAAACGTAAGATGCGTTTAGCCACAGCTAAGCCACTAAAATGTCCTCCACAAATACCGTCATGGACCTCCTGGATAGCTTTAGATGATTCATGGGTTTTGAGGCACCGAAGCAAAATACCATCAAAGCCGCGTTTGTAAAGAATCCCACCTAGGATAGTATAGCGATTAGCGCGTTGGATAAAAGATCTTCTACCATTGGAAGTCAGATCTGGAGGAAGCACCGAATGAGATAGATAATCAACAATCTGTTGATACCACTCATCCTGAGTATGGGTTGTGACAGCATGGATTGAAGTTAGTTGCCTAAGATGAGATGGTTGATCTAATCGTTGTACAGCCACATAAAGTCGCGAGTCTTCGGTAAAAGGTGGGATAAGTGAGGCTAAGGAAGCCATTGTATCTGCGAATCGATTTGCAGTGCGAGGAATAGCTTGGATAGTGAATTTATCGAAAGATTGGAGTTGAGCAAGAACGATGTCACGATATTTTTGAAGGATATCATTCTTGCATTGATAGACACCCGTGACTTGATTAACGATGAGTTCAGAATCACCAAAGATGTCAATATGACGAGCGCCGAGATTAATGGCATTTTGAAGACCTAAGACAAGAGCTTCGTATTCAGCCATATTATTGGTGCACTCAAAGTTCAATTTGTGTGTGACTGGGATAGGCGTACCCCAAGGAGGAATCATCACGAAACCCGCACCTCCCCCTTGCTGGCATTTGGATCCATCAAAGAAGAGCTTTACTTTAAATGGAGATAGACCAAAATCAATTTGTTGGATATATTCATCGGGGAATTAAGCAAGGGGGTCTTGAGTGTCCGGAAGAGGAGCATCAGCTAATTGATCTGCAATAACCTGACCCTTGATAGACTTTTGCGGGATAAACTCGAGGTCAAATTCTGTCATAAGCATGAGCCAACGAGTGATACGATCATTGTGATAAGGCTTTGCATGAATTGTCTTGAGTGGATTGACACTTGTGACAATGTAAGTTTTGTGATTAAGGAGGTAATGACGAAGCTTAGAAGTTGCGAAGAAGAGAGCACAACACAGCTTTTCAGCTTCGGAATAACGTGTTTCATACTCATGGAGGGTGCGACTGATGTAATAGACAGCTTGTTCTTTACCACAAGTGTCCCGATGCGAAATCATGGCTCCCAGAGCATGGTCAGTCACAGAGATATAAAGATAGAAAGGCTCCCCCTCGCGTGGAGGTGTAAGCACAGGTGGAGAAAGAAGATAAGCTTTGAGATCATCAAAGGCCTTTTGGCAATGTTCATCCCATTCAAAATGAACATTCTTACGGAGGAGATGGTGAAAAGGTTGACAACGGTCCGACAATTGTGAGATAAAACGACGCACTGATTGAAGACGTCCTTGGAGACTGCGGAGTTGCTTTAAGTTAGAAGGGGGAGGCATCTCAAGGATAGCTTTTATTTTTGCGGGGTCCACTTCAATACCCCTGATGGAAATGATAAAACCTAAAAGTTTACCAGTGAGAACGCCAAACACGCACTTAGATGGATTTAGACGAAGACAAAAGCGGATAAGCCTCTCAAAGAGAGGTGCAAGGATGAAAAGATGATCCTGACGACGTTTGGACTTACCGAGGAGATCGTCAACGTAATCTTCCACAGTTTTGTGTAAGAGATCATGGAAGATGTAGGTCATTGCTCGCTGATAGGTTGCTCCTGCGTTCTTAAGACCGAAAGGCATGACACGATAACAAAAGGTCCCCCAAGGAGTTATGAAAGAAGTCTTATGTTGGTCTTCTGGTGCGATGAGAATTTGATTATATCCAGAGAAACCATCCATAAGAGAAAGCATCTCATGACCCGCAGTTAAATCCACGAGTTGGTCGATATTAGGTAGAGGAAAATCATCTTTTGGACAAGCAAGATTAAGATCCCGGAAGTTGGTACAAATTCGAATTTTCCCAGTAGCTTTAGTTACTGGTACTACATTGGAAACCCATTGTGGATAATCGATGGGTTGGATGAAGTTAGCCGAGAGCAAGCGCTGCAACTCTTCTTTAACAAGAAGGGCTACTCTAGGGTGCATTTTACGTAATTTTTGTTTAACTGGTTTGATGTTGGGAAGAGTAACGATATTGTGGACCACAATATCGGGATCGAGTCCTGGCATATCCTCATATGACCAAGCAAAGGCTTGACGATGTTTGGAAAGAAAAGTGGTAAAATCCCCTAATTCCTGTGGATTAAGGGATTGGCCGACCTTAATGATGCGAGGGTCTTCAGAAGTCCCTATATTAAGGTCGATAGTGGCTTCGTTGAGAAGCGTAGACGTGTCAGAAGGAATAGTCTTGGGAAGATATGAATCCTCTGCCCCCAGATAGGTGAGGACGGAATCGTCATCCACACAGTGGATAGTGTTGATAGTAGGAGAGTCGTCTCCAACTATTTCAGGGAAGATTAATGGTATAGAAGCGGACCGATTGTTAGTCTCATAGGCTAACGGCCCTAAGGAAATGGTATTGATCAAAAAAAAAAAAGTTAGGTGGGATGGAAATGTCATCGTCCACATCAAGTGATGCTTCTGACTTAGCGGGAGAAGATGGTTCCTCAATAGGAAGAGGCTCATCGAGAATAGTGACGGTGGCTTTTGAAAGAGGTTTAAATCCTAAACCAAATTTTTGATGTGGCATGAGAGTAGGAATGGATGTGAGGTCATGCACACCTTGTTCATATTTTCCCAGGCCAAAACCCTTCCACGCGCATCGATATAGATAAGTTTTTGCAAACGTGGGATTCTGTAGATAATCGAACCCTGTTAAGTAAGGTTTGGTCCTAGGAGGAGAATCTGGGCGATAGTGAGGTGTATCAAGACCACCGTAGATGAAATTAGTCTGTTGATTGGGCAGACCAATGGTGACGATGCGACCGAGACCTGGTTGATATTCAGGTTGTTTGTCCGGTCTACCATACTCACTAGGTTTGAGATGGGCGTCGAAAGAAAAGAGAGGAAGCTCTCCCAGTGAGAAACGCTGCAATGTCTCTTCTAGATTTTGTAAATCCGGTAGTTTGGTTGCAGGTATGGAAGAAGATGAGGCCCCGTCAGGAGAAGAAGTATTTTCCTTTAGAGGGGCAGACCTTGTGGTCATGTCGCATTGTGCGGAAGGAAAAGGATCTCCTGGATGAGTATATATTTTGCCCTCATATTGATATTTTAAGCATCGATGGAGGGTGGATGGGACACAATGCATTGCGCGAATCCAGGAGCGTCCGAGGATCATATTATAGTGGAATTTTCCTTCGACAATGTAGAAGAGTTCGTGAAGCAGCTTCTTACCTACTCGAATGGGTAAGACCACAGTTCCTAAAGTAACTGCTAGCTGATCGTTAAATGATCGAAGGGCGAAAGGCGGGGGTGACACTACGTTCTTTGGTAACTTAAGTTGCTCAAATGTGTGTGAGGAGATGACGTTGAGTGCAGCTCCACTGTCGATCATAACGCGTTTTAACGTAGTGTTGTCGATTTGGACTGTGATAAAGAGGGGAGCCTCCAAATCCTCTGAAGAAAGAGGAGGAATTTCCGAATCTTCAAAAGAAATGGCGGTTGATGGTCTATTCAATCCAACAACCAACTCAAAGGGCTGGGGCTCATCTGAATTCACTGCGATGCGACGCAGATTATCAATCAGAGCCTGGCGATGTTGTGGAGAGGATTGGATGAGGTCAAAAAGAGACATTTTGACCGGAGCCTGAGTGAGTTGTTTCATAACACTCTCCTCAACTGACACGGGAATTTGAGCCCGAGGTGCAGCACGAATAGAGACCCGAGGTCGTGGGGCTAATGAGGAAGGAGGAACTCCTTCAGGGGCTGCAGAAATGACAACCCGTGGTCGAGATGCTGTAGATGAAGATGGATTATCATAGTGTTGGGTTCTAGTGGCGATATGGATTGTGTCAATTTGAGAAGGTGGAAGATCAATTGGAGTGGAATCACTAGAGGTCTGAGTGGATCGTTGGGGCTCAGATGGGGCTAAGATGACAGGAGATACTTGTTCCTCCTCCTCCAGCAAAAGATCACTTTCTTCCAAAAGGTTGTTGACAACAGCTTGAAGAGCTTTACATCCCTCAGTATCATGACCCGGGGTACGGTGGTAAGCACAAATCAGATCAGAGTTAAACCAGGTAGGTTTAACTCCTTTAGGGTTATAAGGTTTAATCGGAGGAAAGGATATGGATGAAGATTGGATAAGTTGGCGAAGGATTTCGGTGTAGAACCCGGTAGATGAAGATGAGGACAGAGGTGATGAAGGTGCCTCTTTTACCTTAACAGACTGCCGAGGCAAAAGAACCTGCATGTTAGGTTTGATAGTCTTTTTAGGGATCATCTTACTTTTTTGGACACTTGGAGAAGAAAGTTTGGGCACTTGAGATGGAAGTAGGTGAGACATGATTGATTTTGGTGGAGGGGGAGCCCCTAAAATAGATTTTGAAGATGATGGAGATGTGACAAGTGTTGTGGTCTTCAAGGATAAAGGAGGTTGCTTGGTCGAATTTACTGATGATTTAGATAATGTCGATTTAGATGAGGAAGAAGCTCCCAAAGTAGGTGTAATCGGAGGGACATAGGGCGCCCTGGCTTTTGGTAATGAAGATGATGATCCTGATAGAAGAGGTGGCATCTTTTAGTAGGTAAGTCGGCTTTTTGGGGTGTTGGTGAAGGATGCGTTGTAGAAGGAGATGATGGTTTTGATAAGTGTGTAGAAGAAGACGCCTTTTCAGCGGATAAATCCAGTCTTTTATGGGGTGTAGAGAGAGATTTTTGTGGGAAAGCACCAAGGGTCTTGATGGTTCGAAATATGGGCTTTCCTTTTTCAGGGATGGTGACAACTTCAACGGCATAAGGTGATTGTAACCTTTTCGGAGGAAGCAAGTGGGGAGGTACTGATGGTGCAATGTTAGATTTTGGTTGTCTCGGTTTAAGTTCAGGAATCGAGCGTATAGGTGTTGGTGCTACTTCTTTTGATTTTCCTTTAATGGGCGAAGCAGCATTAGTGGTGGAAGAAGTGAGTGATGAAGAAGCAGTTCTTGCGAAGGGACAACTTCTGGTGCAGTAATTATGGGTGGAACTACTGTAGGAAAAGAGACGGGAAGAGTCAAAATCGAAGATGCTTCCGTCGGAGTCGGCACAATTATAGGTACGTTCACCAGGGGCATAGTTGCAGCGAGAATGGGAGCAACAGAAGTAGATGTATCTGCAGTGGAAACTCGAAGGGATGTAATTGCCTCGAGCATTGAAAGAATGTTCGACGATGAGACAGATGAGGATGACACTGTCTCGGGTATGGATGGAAGGTCGGACAAAGGAGCGGAGAGAGATGAACCCGTATCTAGCAATGTAGGAATATTCAAAGATGGGCTATCTGAAGATGGTGGAATTTCAGTGATTGGCGAAGTGGAAGGAGGTTCTGATTCGGTTGATGTGTTTGCAGATGGCTTGGTTTCAGAAGAAGATTCTTCAGTAGAGATGAAGTTGATAGTATGAGTGTTTGGTTTTTGAGACTCTGAAGCATTATGGTTCGGGGAATGATTAGGGAAAGGTTGTTTAAAAACATCCAGTGCCTGATTTGGGGGAGCATTTGGGTTATCCAGAATGAGCTCGCCTTTATCAATGAATTTCTGGACAAGATTTTTGAAAGTCTAACATCGTTCAATGTCATGACCTTTGGTTCTATGATAATGACAGAAATCATTTTCCCTATACCAGAATGGACGTTCTTGGCTTTCATCAATATTCCTAATGGGGGGAAGTTCGATCATGCGAACTTCCAACATTTTCTCTAAGATAGAGGCATATGATTCCCCCAATGGAGCGAAGGATCGAGATGATGAAGTCCCTTTTCGAGAAGATGAGGAGTCTCTTCGTGGTGTTTGATTAGAAGTATTATCGGCTCGTGATGTTTTTAATACGATAGCGTTGGTGGATCCCTGATTCTTGTCTTTAGAAGGGGAAGAATTTGGTTTGGTAAACCGAGAAAAAATCGGGTTTAGATTTAGAGCGAAGTTTTAGCTTCCCTTGTTCAATGGCGCGAGATTCAAGTTTGCGTGCCATCGTAAAGGCTTCTTCAAAGGTATGAAAAGTTTGGATCCTTAAAGTGGAAGAAATGTGATTAGCTACAAGATCGAGTAAACAACTCGATTTATTGGGATTGAGGAAGGGAGAAAGACAATTGGTTGATTATCCCTCTCCAACGAGCGACAAAGTCTGCAATAGACTCATCATCGAATTGACGAATGTTATAAAGATCTGTAATCGAGATCTTATGCGCGATATTTATTGAAAAGTTTTCAACAAACATCTGGGCCAATTGAGAGAAAGAAAACAAGGAGTGTTGAGGAATGTTATTGTACCAGTCTAAAGCAGGACCTGCTAGAGACATAGGAAAGGTACGGAGCATAAGCTCCTGATCCTGGACTATGAGGTAGCAAGCATGTTTGAATGCTCGCAAATGTTGTTGAGGGTCCTCTCGACTATGAAATTTTGAAAATTTAGGAAGTTCCCATTGGGGAGGATAAGGCTTAAAAGCCACTGAGGGGTGAATGGGTTCATTACACACTTCTTCAAAGGAGTATGAAGGACGAGCCCCTTTTGTGGAGGCTTCCAAGTCTACGATTTTCTTGAAGAGAATTTGAACCACGTCAAATTGGGGAGGAGGCACATTGGTATGTCCTACATAAGAAGCAAATGGTGGATGTTGTTGAGGTGTCAACGGGGGATTCATCTATTGATTGGTAGGATGATAAGAGGAGTAACCAGGGGTTTTGGGTGACACCTGGTGGGGTATTTGCTGTGAAGTAGCTTGTGTATAGGCAGGCCGTGGGATAATAAGTGGTTGAGAAAATGAAGGTTGGATGACGGATGGAGCCTGTGATTGGTGGACTCCTATGCTTGTTGATTGAATCGGGACAGATTGAGGAACATGAGTGCCGATTTGATTGGACATATTGGGGAACAAGACCTGAAAGAGGCTTTCTACTGCTGGATTAGGCATTAAGGGTGCCGATGCTAGAGGATGGGCGAAGGTCACTGTTGCTGGAACATTGGAAGAAAGACCCACTGTGAGGACGAGAAGCAGGAACCAACTGACTATTCGGAGGGGGTTGGCTCATAAAGGGGTACTGACCTTGGGACACAATGGAGGGCATAGATGAATTAACAGCAATATGTGGGTACGCAGATGCATTCATTATAGCCAGGGCAGAAGACCTCTCAGAAGTAGGTTGTGGAATATTCGAGGTAACTGCGGTGTTAGGAATAGGTAAGACTATTTGAGAACTAGTCAATATGGTTGATGGGAGAGAAAAGGGAGGCACATGGGCCTCGCCCTTCTCTATGGCTCGAGGCGAGAGAGATGATGCAAACTGTTCTACAAAGGCCTGGGATGGTCTAACGAGGATAATCGTACACTTGCTGGATTGGTGGTCCTTGATCAGATATTTGAATAGACTTGTGTACTAGGTAGTCCATGAGGGCTACCGGATTGCGATCGAGGAATGCCTGAAATTCAGGATCCCCGCACGGGACATACTCTGAGTCAGAAGTAGATGATATTTCTGAAGGACTAGGGGAAGCTGGACGTGATGGGGTTGCTTTGGCTTGATAGAAAGGATTATATGACCAGGATGGGGAACCAACTAACAGCGGTCCCGAGGAAGATTTGGGGGGTTCCGAAACATCCACACTAGTGGTAATCTCGGAAGAAGAAGGGGCCAGTTGAGCCATTCTTCTAGATTGTAACTGAGTGATGACCTTCATAAACACGCAGAAATAAGATTGACCTAACTAATGCACAGACAATTCAAGAGCTAAATGGGGCAAATTTTCTCCTAATATGGCTTGACCATACTCGTAACCCATACTTATAGATAAGTGCTTATCATTTATCTTCACTCAATGGTAAACACAACGGAGCCCCCTTAAATCGCCTTGCATCTTCAACAGTTCTCTGTTACTGTTAGTCCTACATCATCTTTTTGCCTCTTTCCATGCTTGTCCCTGAGTTTCTATCCACTTCTTAACACCTCCCAACAATTACAAGAATCCATGTGTGGTACCCCTCACGTGTTATCTTTTCTTGAATATTGTACCACGGTGGCTACACATGCATGTATTTTCATGGACACTTTCTTCGTCTACCTTTAAATGAGATCCAATGGTCCATTTCATTCACCCTGCTTTCTAAATAAGCATAATTGGTTTCTTCCAATGGTCTTTTCCCCATGACATCAAAGCCTCACATGGGACCAAACTCCTTGGTTCAAAATTCTAAGTAAAAGATTATTCCCTCAAAGGACATCTTCCTCTCGACTCACTGCTTAATAGATTTCTCCCTCCAATGAAAGCTATGTAGGATCTTTCAAAAAAATGAGGAAACGAAAGCTTCCCCATCGTCAACTTCCATGAAGACCTCAGGAGTATTTACTTCATCCCATATAGAGAATTCCCACACACTCAATCAGTCTAATCTCAAATACAAGGCAAACATAAAAAAAAAATTATCATTGACTTGCCCATTTGACGCTGGATCTATTGCCTAAAAAGTCATGCTAAATCTACTCATACCATATCGAATTAACCACCTTTCACCCATCTCACCATTCAAAGGTACAATTTCCTACTACCCTCAAGGACCCTTGAACTGTGACATTTGGTCTCATGTGACTAATTTTTCACACCCTTAGAACAATCACATGCAATGCTTAGGTCTTACATTAATCAACCTCCTCCCAGGGTATGAATCTCACAATATGAATCCTAACGATCAGGGAGCTTCTCACCATCCTCTTATCCGGGTTGATTACCATTATAAAGGACTGGTCCTCGATACTCTTACCCTTGGGTAATCTTCTTCTTTTTTCCACAATCAACATCACCTGTCCAATTTAATGCACCAAACTAACAAACACAAAACCCTGAAAAACCCCAATGAAATTGTACCTGATGAAGATGTAAGAAGGATTAAAGCCGATTTAGATAAGACGTGCAACATATTAATTCGACAATAGATCCGAGTACCTGCAAACAACAACCGATGCCTTGACAGAAAAAGACCTATGTTCAAGATATTTGGGGGACTAGCCCGAGAGATTGAAGAAGGGAAGATAGGCTGTCATTTCCACATTTTCAATTAGAAACGAAGCCTACTGATAATGATTTACGTGAAAAGCTATCTTTTTCTGATTGGCAGTAATAAGACAAAATTTCACAGCAGACAGAAATACAGAAACAGAGAACTATGAAATATGCCGGCTTTGTGTTACTGTATTCTTTAACTATCTGCAGGAAATCGGCGGGGGGTCCCCCCCCCACTGAACTGGGTAGAATCGCGTTCGATTGAGACGATCAGCGTCGACTGGAGGCCGACGTCAATCATGGACTGTGCGATAAGATTCGTGAATTGGAAGGTGAAATGTGGTCTGCTTGATTTGCCGACGTTGGCGAGACACTGGAACAGATTCACCAGATATAGATGGTGGGTGTGTATCTGATGTACAGGGACAAAAGTAACGGGTGCTCCCCTCACGGATTGATTCGGACGGATCTGCCCTAATTTTGATACAATTGATGCTAGAAATCTCTCTTTCTCACAACCTGTATCTCTCTCGCTCTCTGTTCGGCCTAAGTGCTTCCTTTTTTTCGTCTGCTTCACTTTTTCGCTCGTTCGTGTCTCTTTTTTTCGTCCCGAACTGATTCTGGACGTGCTTTTTATAATTCGGCGCCCCGCTCCTAGAAAATCGCGGCCGACATAATGGTCGCGCCTATCGCGTAATAGACTCCCTCCTAGATGGCCAAAATGAGCGATTTCAGAAGATGAAAGTTACCCCAAATACGGCAAAATATCCCCCTTAGGACGTGGAAAAATAGGATTGTTACATAGATAGTATAAATTTGGGGTAGATAAGTGATAAGATGCACGGGAAGAATCGTAATTAAATATTTAATTATTTAATCACTTATGTTAAATATGATGGGGTGAATTAAATTAGATGTAATTGATTAATCACAATTGGATAATCTCCCAAGGGGATAGTTTGGTGACGTAAAATGTGCCCCAGGTTACCTAAGCAAGTAACTTGGAATGTAGGGACACTAATTGATTAACCAATTTTAAGTGTCTACATTTTGCCCCTTTTTGTCACGTAACTTGCGATAAGCATGTTATGAACAAAACAAGGATGGAGAAGGGAATAATTTGTGATATGTGATCCCCCCCTCAACTTGGGATTGGTTGAATGATGAGAACCACCGAATTCCAATTTTGAAAAAGGTAGATGAAATGAGGATGCCCCATCGGTGTCTGGGTAATCTGATCATTTATGACGCATACACATAATAAAAGGCACAACCTAAGGAAGCTCCCATTGGTAGGCTCCCAAACTGCGGTCTTCTCATGAGACCGAGTTAGTTGCCTTACAAGACCCAGAGTGTAAGGAGAACTCAAAATGGTCATCATCTAAAGAAGAGACACTTGGTAGGGACAACTAGATGGTCCCCCCCCCTGGAAGCAGACGACGTTAGTGCTACATACCGCGTTTAAAACTCTAAAGCTGGCCAAAAAGTAGAGTGTCCCACCCCAGGGAACAACCCGAAATAGAGACAGATATCTAAAACAAAAATTGCCAAAGGAAAATTTTTTTAGCACACACAATGACAGATAGCTAAGTAGCCAAGCATCAACCCTTATGCAAAAGATATGGAAAATTGCGGCGACCAATTATCGGGCGACGACTAAAACAAACGTGCGTCGCCACACAAATCGGTCACCGACCAATCCCGCACATATAAATATGCGAACAGAAAACGTAACGCGTTATTTTCAACGTGACGTTGATCATAGAAAGCCAGATTTGTGCTTTGAGGCATCATGGAAGCCTCTGGGAAGCGTCCCAAGCTAAGACACAACTTGGGGTAAGTGGTCATTCGTGAACCCATTTTCTTGTAAATTATTTTTTTTTTTGCTTGATTTTCTTTGCTGGGAGCCCGGGTTCTGTTTTTCCGGATAGGCAGTCGGCGCCGATTGTTGTTCATGGCGTCGATTGCTGTTAGATCGGCTCGATTGGTATTAAGCGGTGCCGACTAAATAACAACGTCGCTTTTAATAACCATCGATTGCCGATTGATATATGTTCAATTTTTTTTGTATTGTTTTGGAGGATTGATTTGGGAAATAAGAGACTAATTCTGTTTTTGATGTCGTGGATGCACACGAGAGCTCTTCATAGGAGGGGATGCCATTTCCTGAGTTATTGTAACTATTCTCCCTATGGTGACAGATGCGAACTAGGCATCATTTAGAGCTAGCCCGGCTCGGGGTTTCCGGTATTTTAGACGTGCCAAGAGATGTGGAGCTCATATGGGCACTGTGCGGCGGTGGGACAGCCACACTTGCACTTGTTTGGTTCAGAACGGGTGAGATACTATCACCCTGAGGATTATTCAGTATCCTGAGATTGCCGGTCACTGGGGACGCCGATTTGAGATCACACCCCCGAAGCGCAGCAAGGGCCCTAGGTTTTGTTATACGAATAGGGCCGATGCTCGGGATAGTATCTTCTGGGGCAGTGCGGACGCTTCTCAGTACAGGAAGGATAAGCCTCGGACAGGTGGTAGCCCTTGATTCAGAATGGCTACCTCCTATTTGTCCCCTGCTCGATTCCATGATGGGTAGGTTCCCATTGTTACTGTTAGACGGTGTTGCGACATCCTGTAGTACAGATTAGGTTTTTTGCCTTCGCTGCCCTATCTCTCAGTTATATCATGAGCGTATGGATGTACACTACTGCCCGAGACCATGTGATTTGACGTCAGTTTTGGTGCTCCATTGCTGGGCATATTAGCACATGCGGTGATTAGGCAGCCGGTTTCCTGGATGCCAGGCAGGAGTGGGAGGGACTTGATTATGGATTCCGGGATGGGGGGCTGACATGGCCGCCGGGGTACAGGTATCATTCCGAGTGGTATCTCCTAGCTAAACTAACTACGCGTCTTCGGAGCGCGTGAACAGAGCAGTTAGCTGAGGCCGTATCGACATTCTTACATGGGCTGTCAGGAGGCCCACTGGTATCACTGAGACGGATCCGGTGTCACAGGGCCGTAGGCCTGATATGTGGGAAGCGAGTCCCGTTCATGCATATAGCTGAGACAGTTTCCCTGTACATACAGTGCCGACCCCCTACATACAATACGCCATATAGGCGGGATGCAAGGGAGACGGATTCTTGCCCGATTTGATCCCGGCAAGACCAATTGAGAGAGGCCCCCAGCACCCTCGCGACGTGAGGATGACGCGGGGGTGATGAGGGCTACGCAACATGGTAAACACAGAGCTTCCACGACATCGATCGCCATCTATAGGTGCTGACGAGGAGGACATGCTACTATGCTGGACAACTGGAGGTAAAGCATGCACCCTTACACAGACATCAGTACTTCTGGAGAATCAGGGCTTTGACAGAGGAGAGGGACCCTGATTATGGAAGATACACCGCTCGCCAGGAGTGGAGGATAGTAGCGATCCAGCAAGGGAACGCTACCTTGGCATAGGGAGGCCCTCAAAAGGGGCCAAAAACTGCGAGCCGGTTCTACTCAGAGTCCGTACACCGGCACGACCCTAGTGAGGATTCCTCACACCCCCACTCACGCCATCAGCCCACCAGCAACACCAGCGCATGTTTACGAACACCGGGTACTGTGAGCTTGAGGCACATACCATTCTCTCGCTTTGCGTAGTTGAGATACGAGAGGAGCCTAAGCGCAGTCATGCCCCAGAGTTGCCTCGATAAACGGGGCGAGGAGGAGATCATCGACGGCTACAACAATCTAGTGGAGCCTCGAGGTGGAGGAGTACTGGGAGAGACTGGTTGGTCCGAGACCTCCAGCAGCAGATGCATCGAGTTCGAGTAGTCGGCGGCCAGGAGAGACCAACCAGTGCAGATGATGGTGGAGGAGATAGTGTCCTCCATGCATCCGACTCTACTATATAGAGATTTGATAATTTTATCTGTATAGTGATGTCGCCTCGATTGGAAGGCCTTGTCTAGATGGCCTTGATTGAAAGCCCCCCATTTTTTTATCGACACCCATGTATAATATAGAATTTCACAATGTTATTTGTTAAATGATTGTACTCATGCTTTTAAATTGTGATATACATGGATAGATGGCTATAGATATAGACTGATGAGGAAAACAATACATAGATTTGATTGGATAGAATATCGACTGATAGATGAATAGAATAGATGTGATTAGATAGATTGAATATGGATATAACTTTGATAGATGGATGGATGTCACTTAGATATACATGTGTTTTACAGTAATGGATGGTCTATCGCATATGTGTTTAAATGTTTTTATATGGTAGATACGACAGATGTGTTTGAGTAGAGGATGAGCTAATATAGATGTCAATGTACCTTGGTGTACTATTTTTAAATATTTTGTGGTAATAGATATAGTGTTTGATGTATGATGTAATTTAATGAGAAATGAATCAGATAGATGTTTTGATAGATAAGATGAATTTGAGATAGAAGATAAATTTTTTGTTGAAATAAATCATTTGCAATGTCCAATTTACTGGATGCCAGACAAAGAATGGTAATACGCTTTGCAGAGCCAAAGATGTAAATGGAAAAAACCATTACTTCGAGAAAAGATACCGAATAAGAGAAAAATAATAAGTCCGTACTTCCAACCGCCCATAGATAGATCCAGATAGGAACTCGAAAGACAAGCATACAGGCCCTATAAGATTAAAATAACTTTCATTAAGCTAGCGCAAACCAGATCTAGGCATAGAAACGGAAGAAAGTAATATCCTTGTCGGAACTTTACAAGGGACAGAATACAATGTTCATAGTAGGAAAACAGATTCTCCATATTATTGCCAAAAGGTCCTAAATCTCAGCTTATGTTTTTTGGTCATAAAAGCAAACTCATCAATGCGGGAAGTGCTTGATTGGAAGACTAGATCGATGCGGGAATTCTTTCATCAGTGATGCTATCAAGTGTATAAACGATAAGGCTGATTAATTACAAGAAGCCTTGAATATTTCTTTGAGAACGCTTCCTTCAAGGGAGCGGTATGTATTTTGAATTTTAATCTAGCCTCCTTTAGGGATGGTCTATATTTTTTAGAATTTTTTGATATACCATCCTTCAAGTGCATGGTCTATTTTCTTTTTTGATTCACTTGAATAATGTATGGGAGCTGTCCTTCAAGTATCAGTCTATCTTTGGATAGCACCTTTTTTTTTTTTTTTGAAACTCTTCTTGGAAGAAGCTTATTTTAGACCGAGATAGAACCCCCCCCCCTCAGATGGAGGGGAGGAGAAATAAGAGAACATCACTCATGCCCGAGTAGATCTGAGTAAAGATACTTACTTGGACGGATGACTTGGTTATTAAGATATTCACAATACCCAATGAGGAGGAAATATCCAAAGAAAAAAACATATAGCAAAAAAAATTAAAAAAATAGAGGCCGTGATACGCATATTAAGGATAAACGAGCATAGGGTAGAACCCCACACTTTCGATTTCGAATCACCACGAAAGTTCATGAATGGTTTATTATGTGGATTAAATATCGGTGTTCGACTAGATGTGTGAAGATAGATTTAACAATAGAAGGGCCTTAGATGACCAGGCATTAAGAGTTTCGCTTCATGTATAACCATCCATGGAATATAACGATAAGCCCCAGACCCATATTTTATGATGATATGTATGGGCCCATCCAGTTGGGAGAAACTTCCAACGTTTACTTCTTTCAGTGTAGTGACATTTTGATTTTCCTAGAACAAGGGTCACCAATTTTTTGAAGTCACGATGCTGCAAAATGCTTGTTTAAAGCCCATTTGACACGCTCACAGATAGACCTGATGATCTCCAGTGTTGAGCCTAGCCGCTCACTAATAATAATCAATTTGGTGCTAGACTATTTTGCACGATAAGCCTCATCGGAGACAATTCTTTCTCTGAGAGAAACCGGAGAGGATGTATTGTGTGTACTTCCAAGGGAAAGGATACCCTCAACCCATAGCGAGAAGAAAGGAGTATGCACAGTAGGATACGAAATGCTAGTCCATAAAGCCAGATAAAAGGGCTTGTATGCCATCCCTACCACTCGACTAGTTACCTTTGCGAGGATATTATCAAAGTTTTATTTGATAGTCGTCGCCTGACCATTACTTGAGGATAGTAAGGGAGAAGAAAACTGAGCTATATTGAAAGCTTGCGAGATTCTGTCAAATCAGCGTTCTTGGATGAAGAGTTCATACCATTATCATGTGAGTTAGGGGTGTGGAATGCCAAGCGACAAATGATTGGTTGAGAGACGAAATCAACTATGGGTTTAGCTTTGTTGAAACGAGGGATAGCTTCTACCCACTTAGTAAAGTCCTTCAGTGGCAGTAATATTATGATGACCGTGAGAACGGGTGATTGAGAAGACCAATAAGATAAGACCCCACTACGAACCAAGGCAACAATCCTCCGCCTGTTGCACACCTTACTAGGGATGGTGGCGGAGATTGTAATGTTGTTGACACTTGAGACGCACTTCTTAGTGTTTCACAACAACTTGATTAATAGAAGGCCATAATTCCCAGACGTAGATGCGCCTATAGCTACAGCTAAGCCACTAAATGTCCACCATAGATACCGTCGTGGACCTCCGGATAGCCTTAGATGCTTCGTGGGTTTTGAGGCATCGAAGAACAATAGCCAATCAAAAGCCCCAGCGCTGTAAAGAAGGTCGCCTAAATAGTATAAAGCTATTGGCGTGTTTGACAAAGACCTTCGTCCAATTGGAATGTCAGATCTGAGGAAGGATCGCCTGAATAGATCATCAACAAATCTCTGTTGATACCACTCATCTGAGTATGGTTTTGAAAGCCGTGAGCGAAGTTGATTGCTCAAGATGGAGATGGGTTTTGTTTTGATCTAATCGTTGCACAGCCACATACAGACGCTAGTCTGCGGGGAAAGGTGGGATAAGTGAGGCTAATGAGGCCATGGTACTGCGATCGATTTGCGCAGGCGAGGATGGCTTGGATATTGGAATTAATAGAAAGATTGGAGGTGGCAAGAACGTGTCAGCGATATTTTTGAAAGGATATCATTCTTTTCATTGAGAGAGCAAACAAACCACCCGTGACTTGGTTAACGCTGAAGCTCAGAATCACCGCGATGTCATATGACGAGTGTCCGAGATTAATGGCATTTTTGAGACCTAAAGACATAGCTTCCGTACTCAGCAGTCCCTCTTATTGGTGCCCTCAATTCAACTTGTTTGCGATCTGGGATAGGCGTACCCAAGGAGGAATCATCACCAACCCGCACTCCCCCTGCCCTTGGCATTGGAATCCCTCAAAATCTTTACTTTAAATGGAGATCGACCAATATCAAATTTGTTGGATAGTATTCATCAGGAATTGATCAAGGGGGTCTTGCGGTGTCCGGAAGAGGAGCATCAGCTAAGTTGATCTGCAATAACCTGACCCTTGATAGCCTTTGCGGATAAACTACCGAGTCCAAATCTGCATAGAGCAAAGCCAAACTAGTGATGCGCTCATTTGATAGGCTTTGCATGAATTGTCTAGGTGACGTGGCATTGACACTTGTGACAATGTAAGTTTTATTATGATTAAGGAGATCATGAACGAAGCTAGAGTTGTAAGAAGAGAAGCACCACACGCTTTTCAAGCTTCAGAATATGTTTTCATACTCATGGAGGGTACGACTGATGTAATAGACAGCTTGTTTCTTTACCACAAGTGTCTCGCTGCGAAATCATTGCTCCCAGAGCTGGTCAAGTCACAAGAGATATAAAGATAGAAATGGCTCCGCCTCACGTGTGATGTGTAAGCCGGTGAGAAAAAGATAGATCTTTGAGATCATCAAAGGCCTTTTGGCAATTCTCATCCATTCAAAATGAACATTCTTACGGAGAGATGGTGAAAAGGTTGACGAATGGTCCGACATTGGTAATAAAACGATGCAAAGGCAAATACCGATGAATACTTCCTTGGCTGTGGAGTTGCTTCAAGTTAGACGGGGGCCGCCTCTCAAGGATGGCTCTTATTTTTGGTGGGGCCACTTCCATACCCCTGATGGAAATGATAAAACGTAAAAGTTTTCTCGTGATAAACGCCAAAAACAACCAACACTATAGCTGATTTGACAAAGAATAGAAGCAAATAAGCCCTCTCAGAGGGTGGTCGAGGATGAAAATATGATCCTGATGAACTTGTGATTTACCGAGAATCGTCAACAGTAATCTCCCGTTTGTGCAGAACGGGAGAGTAGTCTTGCTCATCTCATATGTTGCTCCGGCCGCAATTTCCTAAGACCAAAAGGCATTACACGTAGCAAAAGTCCCCCAAGGAGTTATGAAGGAAGTCTTATGTTGGTTCTTTCTGGGTGGCTATGAGGATTTGATTATATCCAGAGAAACCATCCATAAGAGACAGCATTCTCATAGACCCGCAGTTAAATCTACGTTGGGGGCGATTTAGGTAGAGGAAATACTCTTTTGACATGCAAGATTTAAGATCCAGAATGTCGGTACAAATTTTGAATTTTCCAGTAGCCTTAAGTTACTGGTACTATATTGGACACCCATTGTGATAATCGGATGGGTTTGGATTAAGTAGCCGAAGCCAGCGCTGTAATTCTTCTTTAACAAGAAGGGCTACTCTCAGGGTGGCATTTTAACGTATTTGTGTTTAACTGGTTTGATGTTGGGAAGGTAACGATATTGTGGACCACAATATCTGGATCAGTCCTGGCATACATCCTCATATTACCAAGTAAAGTCTTGACGATGTTTGAAGAAAGTGGAAGTCCCCCTATTCCTGTGGATAAGGGATTGGCGGACTGAATGATGCGAGGGTCTTCACAGGTCCCTATAAGTAAGGTCGATAGTGGCTTTCGTTGAAAGGGTAGACGTGTCACGAAGGAATAGTCTTGGGAGATAAGAATCCTCTGCTCCCAGATAGGTGAGGATGGAATCTTTCATCCCACAAGTGGATAGTGTTGGAGTAGGAGAGTTCGTTCTTAACTATTTCAGGGAAGATTACTGGTAATAGAATGCGGACCGATTGTTAGTCTCATGGCTAACGTGCCCTAAGAACTGGATTTGATCAAAAAAAAAAGTTAAGTGGGATGGAAGTTCATCGGCCTCAAGTGTATGCTTCTACTCAGTGGGGGAAGACATGGTTTCCTCAGAGGAAGGCTCATCGAGTAGTGACGTGGCTTTTGAAAGGGGTTTACATCCAAACCCAAATTTCTGATGTTGAATGAGAGTATGGGGGGGGATGGGTTTGAGGCATGTATCCTTGTTCATTTTTCCCCCAGGCCAAAGCTTTCCACGCGCATCGATATAGATAATTTTTTGCCAACGTGGGATTCTGTAATAATCAAACCCTGTATAAGTAAGGTTTGGGGGGTCCTAGGAGAGAATCTGGGTGATAGTGAGGCATATCACGACCACCGTAGATGAATAGTCTGGTTTGATGGGCAGACCAATGGTGACGATGCGACCGAGACCTGGTTGATATTCAGGTTGTTTATGTCTGGTCTACCATAACTCATTATGTTTGAGATGGGCATCAAAATAAGAGAGAGCAGCTTCCTATTGAGAAACGCTGCACTGTCTCTTCAGATTTTGTAATCCGGTAGTTTTGGTGGCAGGTATAGGAAGAAGTGCGCCCCGCCTCAGGAGAAACCTGCATTTTCTTTTAAAGCAGATCTTGTGGTGCATGTCCATTGTGCGGAAGGAAACAGGATCTCCTGTGAGTATATATTGTGCCTCTATTGATATTTTAGGGGCATCGAGAGGGTGGATGGGACACAGCTTGCGCGAAACCAGGAGCGACCAAGATCATATTATTGTGGAATTTTCCTTTGACGACTAGAATAGTTCATGAGCAAACTTCTTACCTACTCTACTGGGTAAGACCCCATTTCCAAAAGTAACTGATAGCTGAATCATTATGCATCGAAGGCGAAAGGCAAGTGTGACACTACAATTCTTTGTAACTTAAGTTTGCTCAAACCGTGTGCAGAATGACGTTGAGGATTTGCAGCTCTCACTATCGATCATACTGTTTAAGGTAGTGTTATTGATTTGACTGTGATAAAGAGGGGAGGCCTCCAAATCGCATCGGTAAGACGAACAGAATTTCTTAATCTTCAAAAGAAATGGTAGGTGAATGGTCTATTCAATCCAAAACCAACTCGTAAACGGCTGGGGGCTCATCTGATTCAACTGCGATCGACGCAGATTTTGATTAGAGCTGGTGATGTTGTGGCAGGATTGGATGAGTCAAAAAGAGACATTTTGACCGGAGCCTGTGATTGTTTCAAACACTCTCCTCAACAGACCGGGAGCTGAGCCCATAGGATGCAGCAGAATAAGAGACCCTGGGTCTTGGGGCTGATGAGGAGAACTCCTCAGGGGCTGCAAGAATGACAACCCGTGGTCGATATGCTGCCAGAGAAGATGGTGTTATCATAGTGTTGGGTTCTAGTGGCGATATGGATTGTGTCATTGAGCCGGAGGAAGATCAAGTGGGTGGGTAACACTGAGTTCTAAGTGGTCCGTTGAGGCTCAATGGGGCTAAGATGACAGGGGTACCTGTTCCTCCTCCTCCATCAAAAGGTCACTTTGCTCAGAAGTTCCTGACAACGGCTTGAAGAGCTTTACATCCCTAGTATCATGACCCCTGGGTACGGTTGGTGAGGCACAAATCGATCAGAGTTTAAACCAGGTAGGTTGTAACTCCTTTAGGGTTATAAGGTTTAATCGGATGAAGTTAATTTAGCTTGAGATTGGATAATTTGGGAAAATGGATTTCGGTGTAGAACCGGTAGACTAAGAGGAGGAGAGGATGATGAAGATGGTCTTTTACTTGAACCGACTGCCGATGTAAAAGAACTTGCATGTTGGTTAACAAGTCTTTTTAGGGATCCTCTATTTGTTTGGACATTTGGGGGGCAGTCTTGGGCACTTTAGATGGGAGTAAGTGGACATTGTTGACTTTGGTGATGGTGGAGCCCTCAAATAGATTTTGAAGATGTGGATATGGTTGACAAAATTTGCAGTCTTTGGAGACAAAGGGGGTTTCCCTTGGTCGAATTTTATTGATGATTTGATAATGTTCGATTTATAAGAGGAAGAAGCTTCCCAAATAGGTGTACATCGGAGGAACATAAGGGTGCTTGGTTTGTTGACGAGGATGGATCCTTATATAGATGGTGACTCTTTTTAGTAGTAAGTCTATCTTTCCTTCGTGGTATTGGGAAAATTGTGTTGTAGACGGACGCCTTCCTCACGGGCAAATCCAATCATTTATGAGGCGTAGAGCTGAGATTTTTGTGGGAAGAGACCAAGATTATATGATGGTCCGCAATTGGCTTTCCTTTTTTTCGGGATTGTGACAACTTCAACGGCTAAGGGATTGTAACCTTTTCGGAGAGTTGTGGAGGTAACTGTATGGTGTTAAACGTTAGATTTTTGGTTTGTCTCTGTTTAGGTTCAGAAAGAGTGTATGGTGTTCGGTAGCAACTTCTTTTGATTTTTCTTAATAGCAAGTCACATTAGTGATGGAAGAAGGGGGTGATGACGAAGCAGTTCCTTGGCGAAGGGACTACTTCGTAATGCAAGTATCATGGTGAAACTACTGTAGGAAAATAGATAGGATGGTCCAAAATCGAAGACGCTTTCCGTCGAGTCACACAATTATAGGTACGGTTCACCAACGGGCATATTGTCAAAGCGGGAATGGGAGCAACAGAAGTAGATATGTCTGCAGTGCAACGCGAAGGGATGTAATTGCCTCAGAGTATTGAACGAATGTCTGATGATGAGATAATGAAGATGACACTTTCTCAGTAGTGGAAGGTCAGACAAGGGTGGAGAGAGATGATCCTTGCTTAGTAATGTATGAATATTCAAAGACGGGCTATCTGCAGATGGTGGAACTCCAGTGATTGATGAAGGTGGAAGAGGTTCTGATTCGATTGATGTTTCGAGATGGTTGGTTCAGAAAGAGATTCTTCAGTAGAGATGAAGTTGATAGTGTGGGTGTTTGTTTTTTGAGACTCTGAAAAGCATTATGGTTCGTGTCATGATTTGGGAAAAGGTTGTTTAAAAACATCGAGTGCCTGATTTGGGGGAGCCATTTGGGGTATCCAGAATGAGCTTTGCCTTTATCAATGAATTTCTGGACAAGATTTTGAAATCTGACCCATCGTTCGATGTCAATGACCCTTGTCTTAATGATATGACAGAAATCATGTCCCTATACCAGATGGCTTCTTTGGTTATTCATCATTTTCCAATAAACATTTTGGTTTAGATTTAGAGTTGAAGTTTTATCTCCCTGCGCTGCACGAGATTCAATTTTACGTGCCATCGGAAGGTTCCTCAAAGATATGAGAAAGTTTGGAGCCTTAAAGTGAAGAATGTGCTTAGCACAAGATCGAGTAACAACACGTTTTATTGGGATTGATGAAGGGATAAAGACAATTGGTGTTGATTTCCCTCTCCAACGAGCGCCAAAGTCTGGCAATAAGACCTCATCATCGAATTGGCGAATTTTAAAGACTTGATCGAGATCTTATGCTTGATATTTATTAAATTTTTCAACAAACAATCTGGGCCAATTGGAGAAAGCAAAACAGGATTTGAGGAATGTTTATTGTACCTATCTAAAGGCATGACCTGCTAGAGACTAGGAACGGTACGGAGCATAAGCTACCTGATCCAGACTATGATGTAGCAAGCATGTTTTCTGATGCTCGCAAATGTTTTTGAGGGTCTTCCTCGCTATGAAATTTGAAAAGTTAGGAAGTTCCCTTAGGGGGAGGATCGGCTTGAAAGCTACTGAGGGGTGAATTGGTTTCATTCACACTTCTTTCAAAGAGTATAAGGACTATCCCCTTTTTGTGGGGCTTCCAAGTCTGTTATTTCTTGAAGAGACTTTAACCACGTCAGATTGAGGATGAGGCAAATACACTTGGTAGGTCTACATAATAAGCAAGTGGTTGATGTTGTTTAGGTGTCAATGGGGTATTACTGTTTGATGGATAGGATGATAATATGAATAACTAGTGTTTGGGTTACACCGTGTGGGGGGTTTTGCTGTTATGTAGCTTGCGTATGGCGGCTATGAGTAATAGTGGTTGAGAAAATGAAGGTGGGGGGTGACGTACGGACCTTTTATTGGTGGTAATCTTATGTTTGTTTGATTGAATCCGATACGATGAGGATATGAGTGCCGGCTTGATTGGACATATTGGGGAATAAGACTGAAAGGGGCCTTCTCACTGCCGTATTATGTCTTAAGGTGCTGAGTTTATAGGATGGGCAATGTCCACAGTGCCTGAAATTGGAGAAAGCCCTATAGACGAGAATTAGGAGCTAACTACATGGCTGACTATTCGGATTGGTTGGCTCATAAGAGGTACTGACATTGGAAACCTGGAGGGCATAGATGAATTACCATCAATATGCGGTTGTGCAGACGCATTCATTATAGCCAGGGCAGAAGACTTCTCAGAGTAGGTGTGGAATACTACATGTATGGGTTTAGGAATAGGTAAGACTATTGAAACTAGTCGATATGGGTAGGTGGAAAAGAACAGGGGGGCAAGGGGCCTTGCCCTTCTAATTGTTGGCTGAGGCAAGATAGATGATTCACCTGCTCTACAGGCTGGGGTGATCCCGAGGATAATCGTTACGTTGTTGGGGATTGGTGGTCCTTGATCAGATATTTGAATGCTTGTGTACGAGGTAGTCCATGAGGGCTTCGATTGCGGTCGAGGAATTGCCTAGAATTATGATCCCCACGGGGAACAGTACTCCTACCAGATGAATATTTTCCGAGGACTAGGGACGCTTACATGATTGATTGCCTTTGGCTTGATAGAAAGGATTATATGACCATGATGGGACCAAAACTACCTCGGTCCCAGGAAGATTGGGGGTGTGTCGTAACCTCCACACTAGTGGTAGATCTCGGAGGAAGAGGAACCATTTGAGCCATTCTTCTAGATTTGTGACCGAGTGATAACCGTCATAAACATCTGCAAGAAATAGATTGACCTAACTAATGCACAATATTCAAGCATCGCAAGTGATTATCTTCCTTTAAATTTGATGCTTTTAAGAAAAGAAAATGTTAGGGAAAGGCTTTTAGAACAGGAACTACCTACTCCATAGCCCAAACTAAGGTGGTTTGGGTAATTTTGGTGAGGATTCCCGAAGGCACTTTTAGTCAAAGACCGGTAACGTGGTCTTGATATAAGGGGCCTACCCCCGCCGTCACACACCGCTGCGATAGGGATTCAGTGCTTTGCCATATATAACCAAAATCTTTTCCGTGAATTTAATATAGCGCAGCCTGAGTACACCCGCGTAGCTCTTCCTCCTCTTGAATATCACTTCCAGTAGGCGAGGCCGGGAAGGAATTTTGTTTTAAAATTCTTTATACCTGGGGATTTTTGCTTTGTGTCAAGGGTACAAATAAAAATCAATAGTGCACTACCGATTTTGATCAATGTTCCAGCCTATTAAAACTAGATAAACAATGCAGCAATGACACAAAGGAAAAGTTTTTTTTTAGCACTTAAAAATGAGTGTTGTGATTTGATGAAGACCAGTCAACCGATTCCCTTTCCCCAAAGGCGATTAGTTAAGTTATTTTTAAACCACCAAAAATTGAAGTGTTGGAATGTGATACGGACAACCGCCAAAGACATCCTAAAAAAAGGAGAAACCGTAAAAGAGTAATACCTGTAGATTTTACCTCCAAGGTGTGTGGACTTTCAAAAGGCGCGTTTGTTGAGCTCTTCCTTCCCCTCGAAAAATCCCCACGAACAAGCCAAGTGCTCCACAAGAAAGGTAAGCAAACACCAAAGCAAACCTAGAAAGATAAATCGCAGATAACGTTGAAACTAATCGCTATTTTTTAAGGAACTAAAAATTTCGAAAACGATTTCGCTAAAAAAAGCAAATTGAAATGATGAAATAAATGCTCAAATAGGACTGATAGAATCAGTGAAGAAAGGAACCAATTTCAAAACTAAGGAAATGAAATGACTTACCATAGGGACTTGTTGTGTCCTCAACCGAGCGTCGCAAGAATGTAGATAAGAATTTCACCACGCTTGTTACCTGTCCAGTTTAATGCAACCAAAAAAAAAACCCTAAAAAAACAAAAACATAAAACGCCTGCAAAACCCCAATGAAATTGATACCTGATGAAGATTAAGACAGATGAGGAAGCCGATGTAGATAGAACGGCGCACAACGAGCATCGCACAATAGAATCCGAGTACCGCAAACAACCGATGCTTGACAGAAAAAGTCAACGTTAAAGATATTTAAGGTGGACTCGCCCGAGAGGTGGGTCCCGGAAACGATAAGCTTCTCTGCTGATGTCAGTCCATGTTTTCAATTAAGAAGAAGCATACATGATAAAGAATTTAAGTTAAAAAATCTAGATTTTTTGATTGTAGTACTAAGAAGAATTAAACAGCAGAGAAAGTCAGAATAGGGAATATTAATAATGCCATTTGTGTTACCTGTCTCCTTGTTACTATCACCGGAAATCAAGCGTCGCCTGGGTAGAATCGGCGCGATTGAGATGGTCGGCGTTTGACTGGGTAAATCGCTGCGTTGACTGGAGTCAGATCAATCATCAGGGACTGTGAATAAAATTCGGGAATTGAAGGGTGAATGTTGTCTGCTGGATGGACGAAGTTTATGAGACACTGGAAACAGAGTCCCCAGATGATATATGGTGGTGTGCGATGTGATGTACAAGGACAGGACAAGAAGAGAATATTACCCTATGCTCCTCGTCCTGTATTATTCAGACAGGATCTTGCCCTAATTTGATACAAGGGAGGCTAAGAGATCTCTCGTTCTCCACCTTTATCTTCTCTCTCGCTCATTCTTTCGTGCGTAAGTGCTTCTTTTTTTTTTTGCGTCTGCCACTTTTTCGGTCGTTCGTGGTCTCTTTTTTTCGGTCCTAGAACTGAGGTTTTCTGGACTGTGCTTTTTATAATGCGGCGCTGCTCCTATAAATCGGCGCCGATCGCAGAATAGACTCCCGAGATGGCCAAAATAGCGATTTCAAGAAATATGATAATTACCCCGATACGGAAATATCTCGCTTAGGGAAGCGAAAAATAGATGTATCAGAATAGATAAATTTGGGGTCGATAATGATTAAGATGCATGTGACTAACGTAATTAATATTTAATCTTTAATCACTCATTGGTAAAGATATATGGGGATTAAATTTAGAGTAAGTGATTATCACAATTGGATAATATCCCAAGGGGATAGTTGGTGACGTAAACTTGCCCCGGTTACTACGCAAGTAAATGGATGAGAGGGACACTAAATGTGAGTAACCAATTTTAAGTGTCTACATTTGCCACCCGTCAGCGCGCCGCCAGACTTACACGCCGCCTTTGTTGTCAAGTAACAATTGCGATAAGCAGTATAGACAGAAAAAAGGGTGAGAAGGGAAAATTTGTGATGATGTGAATCCCCCTCAAACTTTGGATGGGGTTGAATGATAGACCACACGATCCCAAGTTGAAAAGGTAGATGAAAAATGCAGGAAATGCCCCATTCGATGTCTGGAGTAGATCTGATCATTGATGACGCAATACACTAAATAAGCATAAACCTAGAACTCAGCATTGGTAGGGTATCACACTATCCGGTCTTCTCATGGAACGACTTTAGTGCACTCAGACCCTGAGTGTAAGGAGAACTGCAAAATGGTCATCATCTAAAGAGAGACACATTGTGTAGGGAACAGACTAGATTCTGGAAAGCCGATGACGTTATTGCCTCAGACCCGTTTAACTCTAGGCGCCAACAAGTACGAGTGTCCCACGCACAAGGGAACAAACTTGAATATACATGATATCGAAAAGATGTGCCGAAGGCAATATTCAGACACACAACAGTATCAGAAGATAAGAAGGCCAAGCATCACCAGTTGTTCGATGCAAACAGATAAAAATCGGCGGCGACCAACTATCGCGAACGACTAAAACAACTGTTTCGACCCACAAATCGGCGCGCCAATCCAGTCCACATATCAATAATGCAAACGGAAAACGTAAACGATTTAATTGTCAACGTACGATGTATTCATAGAAAGCCATATTTTTGAATTTGAGCATCTATGGACGCCTCTGGGAGCGTTCAGAGCACCGGAGTACACTACCTAGGGTAGTGGTCTTCTTGAACCCATTGTTCCTTAATGATTTTTTTTTTTTTGCTTGATTTTCTTTGCTAGGGAGGCCATGGTCCGGTTTATGTCCGGCAGTCAGTCGGCACCCGATTGCTGTTAGATCGCATACGGATTGTATAATCGGCGCCGACGTAAATGAACGGCGTCGATGATATATGTTGCTTTTTGTTTGTTATTGTTTTAGAGATGTGATTGGTGAATCAGAGACTAATTAATGTTTTTGATGTCTGGATGCAGGCATGAGAGGCTCTTCATAGAGGGATGCCATTCCTAAGTTATTGGAGACTATTCTCCCTTATTTTACTATGCAGACTGGCATCATTTAGAGCTAGCCGACTCGGGGATTGCCCATAAAAAAGAATTATAGACGAGTGCGCACGATATGTGGAGCTCATGCGGGCCAAGTGGGGCGGTGGGACGCCACCCGTGCACTGTTTGGTTCAGGACGGGTGAGATGACTTATCCCCATGAAGGATATATTAAGGATCCTTGAGATTGCCGATCACTGGTGAACTCGCTTGAGATCACCTCCCCGGGAGCAGCAGCAAGGCCCTAGGATCGGTTATACATAGATAGGGCATAGACTCGCGAGATAGTGTCCTGGTATGAGGATTAGCGCTACAGTCAGGCAGATGCCCTCATGTCGACGGATATGCTCTTCATATCGCTATAAATCCGACCCTACTTTGTCCCCTGCCAATTCAGGAGGTGGGAGATTCCCATTGTACTGTTAGACTGTTGTAGTTGCGCATCCTGCAGTACAACAGGTTTTTACCTTCGCCGATGCCCTGATGCTCAGATATATCATGAGCTATGGATGTCAAGCCACTGGCTGGAGGACAGGATTGACGTCAGTTTTGTGACTCCATTGCTTGGCATAATGAGCACATAGCGGTGATCATGCCATCCGGCTCCTTGTATGCCAGCCGAGTGGGAGGGATTGATTACGATTTCGGAGATGGCAGGGCTGACATGGCCGCAGGGATACAGATAGATCGCTGAGTGGTTACTTGAGCGTTTAGGACGCGCGATGCACCAGATCAGGTTACTAGAGTCTGTATCAGACATTTCCGACATGGGCTTGGTCATGATGCCCACTTGGTAGCCCTGAATGGACCGGGTGGTCCAGGGGCCGTGGCCAGAAGGTGGGAGCGAAGTCCGTTCATCGCAGATACTGAGACAGTTCGCCTATAGCAGACAGTGCCGACCACCTACACGCCATATAGGCGGATAGTCATGGAGACGGATTTGCGCGATTTTGTCCAGGCAGACCCATTGAGAGAGCCCCAAACCCTTCGCCAGACAGTGATTATGACACGGGGGTGTATGAGGGCTACCGGCATGGTACGACACAGAGCTGCCACAACATCTCCCCCATCTATGAGGCTGACGAGGGGACATAGCTCTATCAGGCTGGACAGACTGGAGTAGAGCATTGCCACCCCTGACACAGACCCATCAGGTAGGCTCTGGATAGATAAGGGCTTTGACAAAGGAGGGATGCCTGATTGTGAGAGGACACTGCTCGCCAGGAGCGAGTATAGCGATCCGCAAGGTATCACTACCCTCGCATAGGGAGGCCCTCAGGCCAAATCGGAGAGACCTTGCCACGTCAGGTCTGTACACAGGGCAGCGACCCTAGACGGGCCACCACCAGTAGCGCCAGCAGTCCCACCCCGCAAGCAACCAGCAGCAATCTTTACAGCACCGGGTACTGTAGCCTGAGCACATACCTTCGCTCCTCCTCGCTGAGGTGAGATCTATGAGGATGCCCTACGCAGCTGCCCCAGATGTGCCTCCGTACGGGGCGAGAGGAGAGCAACGCGGCTACAACTAGTGGAGCCTCAGTATGGGATGGATCACTTGGAGAGATCGATGTGGGCCGATACCTCTAGCAGTCATGTGCATCGAGCTCGATATGCGGCAGCCAGAGAGACATCCATTTGCAGAGGGGGTTGAGGAGGATAGTGTCCTCCATGCATCGTACTTTACTATTAGAGATTTGATAAGATTTTGTATCTGTATAGTTGATGTGCCTCGTTGGACGTCATTTATAGATGGCTTGATTTTAAAGCCAACCCGTTTTTGTACCGACCCCACATGTAGAATATGGATTCATCAATGTTATTTGTCATATGATTGTACTCATCGCTTTTAATTATTGATATAATACATGGTAGATGGATATAAATATAGACTGATAGAGTAAATAATGTTGTTGGATAGAGTATAGACTGATAGATGATAGACATTAATATGAGATTAGACTAGATTTGATATAAATGGATATAACTTTGATAATGGATGTGATGTAACTAGATATACATTGTTTAAATGTAGGATGGTAATATAGACAGATTTGTTTAAATGTTTTGATGGGTAGATAAAAGACAGATTTGTTTGTGTATGTATTAGATATGATATATTAATTAACCACTTGGCTGTCTATTTTTAATATTTTTGATGGATAGATAGATAGATGTTTTGATGTCTGGATGTCATTTTAATGAATGATCAGATAGATGTTTTGATAGATAAGATATTTAGATAGAAGAGGAAATGTTTTGATGAATTAACATGTGCAATGTCAATTTAACTGGATTCAAGACCAAGAAATGGGGATAACTCTTTGCAGGCCAAGATGTAAATGGAAACAACCTTGACTTCTAAGAAAATATACTCGGAAGGAGAAAAATGATAAGTCGGAACTTCCCAACCGACCATAGATAATATCCAGATAGGAAATCGAACGACCAATCATACAGTCCCTATTACAGATTAAAATAACCTGACACTACTGTCGAAAACCAGATCTAGGATAGAAACGGAAAGAAAAGTAAGTATCTATCGGACTTACAAGGATGAATACATGTCCATAGTAGGAAAACAGGATTCTCCATATGATTGACAAAAGTTCCTAATCTTAGCTTCATGATTTGGCAAAAAGCAAACTAATCAATTCGGGAAAGGTGCTTGATCGGAAAGACTCTCGATGCGGGACGTCTTTCAGTGATGCTAAAATGTTAACTGACTGGAGGCTGAATTAATTCAATAAGCCCTGAATATTTCTTTGAGAATAGCCGTCCTTCAAAGGGAGCGGTCTGTATTTTGAAATTTAATGAATAGCCATCCTTCGGGTATGGTCTATATTTTTTAAGAATTTTGATAATAGCCACCTCAAGGGCATGTCTTTCTTTTTGAGTCCTTAAAAAAAACAACACAAAAAAAAAACTTGATACTTTATGGATAGATGTCCTTCAAGGATCAGTCGATCTTTTTGGAGAGATCCTTTTTTTTTTTTTTTTTTTTTGAAACTCTTCTTGCAAGAAGTTGAGAGTTTAGACCTAGATAGATCAGATGGGGGAAGGAGACAAAGAAGAACATGCCTCATTCCCCGAGTAGATCCGATTAAGATACGTACTTGGGACGATGAGCCGGTGATTAAGGTATTTCCTACCCATGGGAGGAACATATCCAAGAAAAGTGGCAATGAGTAGAGCCGCGATACTCATATTTAGTAACGAGCAATAGCGAGACCACAGCAATTTCGAATCACCACGAAATTGAGACTGGTTATTAGGAACGGATAAATATCTTTGTTTGCGACTAGAGTGTTAACAATAGAAGGGCCGTAGATGCAAGGCATTAAGAGGTTCCACTCAGGTAATACCATCCATGAAGATAACGATTAAGCCCCAGACCCATATTTATGGTGTGATAATGTAAGGGGCCCATCCAGTTGTGGAGCAAACTTCCACTTATGACTCTTTCGAGTGTATGACTTGATTTTCCTTAAGAACAAGGTCACCAATTTTTGAAGCAACTTATGCTGCAAATGCTTGTTATAAGCAACGTTTGACACACTCAAGATAGACCTGATGATTGCTCAAGCGTTGAGACGCCGCTCATCTAATAATTCAAGTTTGCTAGATATTTCGACGATAATCCTCATCGGAGACAAATTCCCTCTGAGAGAAAACAACGGATATGATGGGATTTGGACTTCCAAAGGAAGGACATCCTCAACCCATAGACGAGATAGAATGGAGTAGCACCAGTAGGAGAACGAATGCTAGTCCTATAAGCCCAGAGAAAAAAGGGATATGTAAATGCCAAATCCCTACCGGCTCGACTAGTTTACCTTTGCTAGGATCTTTGCAAAGTTTTATTGGATGCTTCGCCTGACCATTAGCTTGAGGATGTATGGAGAAGAAAAACTGAGCTTGATATTGAAAGCGTTTGCATAGTTCTACAAATCAGCGTTTTTTGACAGACTTACCATTTATCTTGTATTAGCTTGTGTGGAACGCCAAGCGACAAATGATGTGTTGGATAGACGAAATCAACTAGGGGTTTTTCCTTTGTTGAGAAATAGGGATAGCTCTACCCACTGTAAAGTACTCAGTGGCATTAATGAAGATAAGAATGGATCACACTGTGAAGACTCGGGGATTGATGAGACAATAGATCAAGCCCCGACTACGAAAAAGGCCACACATCCCGCCGCAGGTTGGGCAAAGCCTGACTGGGATGTGCGTGAGATTGGAAATGTTGTTGACACTTGAATGACGCACTTCTTGAGTTTATTCACAACAACTTGATTAAGAGAAGGCCAATAATATCCCAGACGTAATAATGGCCTTAGCTACATCTAGCATTAAATGTCCACCACCGATACCCTTCATGGCCTCCTGGTGCCTAGATATTCAGTAGGTTTTTGAGCAATCGAAGAAAATACCATCAAAGCCGTGCTTGTAAAGAAGGTTGCCTAGAATAGTATAGCGATTGGCGCGTTGGACAAAGACCTTCTAACCATTGGAAGTCAAGATCTGGAGAAGGATCGAATGAGATAGATAATCCCAATCTAATTGATACCACTCATCCTGAGTATGGTTTGTACAGCATTGATCAAAAGTTAGAGTTGCTCAGATGAGATGTGATCTAATTTGCACATTCCACATAAAGACGGAGTCTTCGTAAAGGTGGGCTAAGTGAGGCTAATGAGGCCATTGTTCTGCGAACGCTTTGCAGTGCGAGGAATGGCTGGATAAGTGAAATTTATAATCAAAAAGAAATTTGAGTTGAGCAAGAACGATGGTCCACGATATTTTTGAAGGATATCATCTTGCATTGATAGACACCCGGGACCTGGTTAACGATAGCTCAGAATCACCGAGATGTCCATATGACGAGCGCCAAGATTTAATAAATGGCATTTTGAAGACCGAAGCCAGGCTTCTTACTCAGCCCATATTATGGTGCCTCAAAGTTCAACTTGTGTGCTACTGGAATAGGCGTACCCCAAGGATAATCTCACGAAACCCACACCCCTCCCCCTTGCTGGCATTTGGATCCATCACAGAATAGCTTTACTTTAAATGGAGATAGACCAAGCTATTTGTGGATTATATCATCGTGGATTGAGCAAGGGGGTCTTGAGTGTCCGGAGAGAGCATCACTAATTTGATCTGCATAACCTGACCTTGATAGCTTTTTGCGGTTATAACTCGAGGTCAAATCTTCATGGAAGCATAAGCCAACAAGTGATACGATCATTATGATAATGCTTGCATGAATTGTCGTGAGGGGATTGACACTGTGACAATGTAAGTTTTATGATTCAGGAGATAATGACGAAGCTTAGAAGTTGTGAAGAAGAGAGTAACACATAGTTTTTCAGCTTCATAATAATGTGTTTCATACTCCATGGAGGGTACGACTGATGTTAGCCAGCTTGTTCTTTTACCACAAGTGTCCCCGTGCGAATCATGGCTCCCAGACATTGTCAGTTTCAAGATATAAAGATAGAAAGGCTCCCCCTCTGTGGATGTGGTAAGCAGCGGGTGGGAAGAAGATAATCTTGAGATCATTCAAAGGCCTTTTGGCAATATGCTCATCCCATTAGAAATAACATTCTTACGAGGGAATTGGTGACAAGGTTGCAATGGTCCGCCAATTGGAGATAAAACGATGCACCGATTGAGCGTCCTTTGGAGACTGCGGAGTTGCTTCAAGTTAAGACGGGGAGGCTCTCAATATGGCTTTTTATTTTTGGGCGGGGTCCCTTCAATACCCTGATGGAAATGTAAACCTAAAATTTACCAGTGAGAACACCAAACCCACACTTAGCTGATTTAGGCGAAGACAGAGTTGATAAGCCTCTCAAAGAGAGGTGCAATGATGAAAAGATGATCCTGCCGATGTGTTGGATTTACCGAGGAATCGTCAACGTAATCTTCCCCTTTTTTTGTGGCAAAGATCATTGAAGATGTAGTCATTTCTCTTGATAGGTTGCTCTGTGTTCTTAAGACCAAAGGCATGACACGATACAAAAGGTCCCCCCAGGATGTATGAAGGAAGTCTTATGTGGTCTTCTAGTGGCGATTAGAATTTGATTATATCCGAGAGCAAACATCCATAAGAGAAAGCATCTCATGACCCGCAGTTCAATCTACTAGTTTGCGATATTAGGTAGAGGATATCTTTTGGACAGGCAAGATTAAGATCCGCGGAAGTCGGAACAAATTTGAATTTTCCCAGTAGCCTTACTTACTGTTACTATATTGGACAAACCATTGTGGGATATCGATGGGTTGGATGAAGTTAGCCTGAGAGCAAGCCGCTTTAATTCTTCTTTAACAAGAAGGGCTCTCTAGGGGTTCATTTCATGTAATTTTTTTTGTTTAACTGGTTGATGTTGGGAAAGAGTAACGATATTGTGGCCCACAAATTTGGGATTGAGTCCTGGCATATCCTCATATTGACCAATCAAAGGCTTGACAGTTGGAAGAAAATGGTAAAGTCCCGTAATTCTGTGGATTAAGAGACTGGCCGACCTTATGCGGCGAGGGTCTTCAGAAGTCCCTTAGTAAGTCGATATGGCTTCGTTGAGAAGGGTAACGTGTCAGAAGGAATAGTCTTTTGAAGATAAGAATCCTCTGCTCTAGATAGGTGAGGACGTAATCGTCCTCCACACAGTGGATAGTGGTTGATAGTAGAGATCGTTCTCCACTATTCAGAAGATTAATGGTAGAGAGCGGACCGCTTGTTAGTCTCATAGGCTAACGCGCTAAGGAAATAGTATGATCAAAAAAAAAGAAAAAAAAGTTAGGTGGGATGGAAATGTCATCGTCCAAATCAAGTGATGCTTCCTGACTTAGTGGGGGGAGATGGTTCCCTCATTAGGAAGAGGCTCATCGAGTAATAGTGACGGTTGCTTTTGAAAGGGTTTAAATCAACCTAAACCAAAATTCTGATGTGGCATTGAGAGTAGGAATGGGTTGAGTCATGTATACTTGTTCATATTTACCAGGCCAAAGCCTTTCCACCGTGCATCATATAGATTAAGTTTTTGACACACATGGGATTCTGTAGGATTAATCAAACCCTTTTACTAAAGGTTTGGTCCTAGGCCTAGGAGGAGCATCTGGGCGATTGTGAGGCGTCTCAAGACCACCGTAGATGAAATAGTCTATTGATGGGAAAAAGACCAATGGTGATGATGCGATCCCGAGACCCTGGGTGATATTAGGTTGTGTTGGTCCTGGATATGGTCATCACATACTCATAGGTTGAGATGGCATCAAAAGAAAGAGAGGAAGATTTATAGTGAGAAACGTTGCGCAAGTATCTTCTAGATTTTGTAACTCTGGGAGTAGTTTGGTTTATTTATGGAATGGAAAAGAAAGATGAGGGCCACGTCAGGGAAACAGGCATTTTTCTTTTAAAGGGGCAGATATTGTGGTCATGTCGCATTGTTGCAGAAGAAGGAAAAGGATATCCTGGATGAGATATATTTTGCCCTCATTTGATATTTTAGGCGCGATGGAGGGTGAGATGGGAGAGAAAAGATGCATTGCAGACTCCCAGCTGACAAACACTAGGATGCGTATTGAGGATTCAGCACACACCCTGTGTCATAGTGAATTTTACTTCGACAATGTAGCAGAGTTCAGGAAGTAGCTGCTTACCCCTCGAATGGGTAAGACCAAAGTGCCTAACGACTGCTAGCTGATCGTTTGTAAATGATCGAAGGCGAAAGGCGGGGGGGACTGACACTACATTCTTTGGTAACTTAAGGTGATAAACAGTGCGAGGCGATGACGTTGAGTGTAGCTACACTATCGATCATAACACGTTTAAGGTTTTAGGTAGTGTTATTGATTGGACTGGTGTAAAGAGGGGATCCTCCAAAATCCTCGGAAGAAAGAGAAGGCATATTCTGAATCTTCAAAAGAAATGGTTGGGTTGAGGTCTATTCAATCCAACCAACCAACTCGTAGGGCTGGGGCTATCGTGAATTCACTGCGGTGCGACGCAGATTTATCGATTTAGAGCCCTGGGGATGTTGTGGAGAGGATTGGATGAGGTCAAAACGAGACATTTTGACGGAGCCTGGGTGAGGTGTTTCATAACACTCTCCTCAACAGACACGGGAACTTGAGCCCGAGGTGCAACAAGAATAGAGAACCCTGGGTCGCGGGGCTGATGGGAGGAGAAAGAAACGCCTTCAGGGGCTGCAGAACTTGACATCCCATGGTCGAGGATGCTGTAGATGAAAGATTGTCTATCCTAGTGTGGGTTCTTAGTGGCGATCTGGATTGTGTCAATTTGAGAAGAGGAAGATAAGTGGAGTGAGGACCACTAGAGGTCTGAGTGGATCAGTTGAGGCACAGAGGGGGCTAAGATGGACAGAGGTACCTGTCCTCCTCCTCCAGCAAAAGGTCACTTTCTTCCAGAAGGTCTGCCAACGGCTTTGAAGAGCTGTACATCCCTAGTATCATGACCCGGGGTACGGTGGTAAGCACAATCAGAATCAGAGTTAAACAGGAGGTTTATTCCTTTAGGGTTATAAGGTTTATCAGAGGCAGGGGTTTATGGATGAAGATTGAGATAAGTGGATGAAGCGATTTCGCGTGTAGAATCCGGTAGTACGAAGAGAGGATACTTGGTTTTGAAATAGTTAAAAGATATCTAGTTTTGATATATTTAAAGTTAAAGATATATCTTGATATCTATATTCCTTCAAACATTCATTTTAGAGTTCTTTGACCTACACAGTGACATACACCAGCCAGTCTCAACCAGCGTCGGTGTACTCAGTACCAACATTGGTCAGTGTTTCATGTTTATAGTTTTGAGATTTTAAATCCTAGATTAGATTTCAACTTAAATGTTGTTATGACTTGCTCAATAAACCCAAATTTAATGTTTGTTTTTGGAAATGTCATTTAGAAAATTGTAAAAAAAAAAAGTAAAATATATGCTAAAATTTATAAAAATAGACTCAATTGATAGTAACCATCGTCATCGATGGAACTATCATCGACGATCCTGTGACCAATATTGGTCACTGTATACTGCCTAAGTTGTAATTTTTCAAACTTGAAAGACATTTTAGTACTTTGTGTGAATCAAATACCCTTGAGACTATTATACTATAATGAATTTGAATTATAAGTTACTCCTAGTACAAATCCAATATCCTTTGCATTTAAGATAATAACCTAAAATATACTGATGCCTTAGAAACTAGTGCTAGTAGTGCAACTGATTTCGGTAGCATAAAGGATACCGTGTTCGCTCAAGAAACCATAGTCGGTCACCTGTGCTTGGAGTATTTTTTTTTAAAACATATTTATGGCCAAACCATTGGCTCTTATGGATCTATACTTCACCTAAATACATATCCAACCTATGTGGTCCATGTAGGCTTGTTTATACCCTACTACAAGCTTCACATGGGGATTAAATGCATAAGACTTTTGATCTACAAAATGGGTTTCTTCCCCATCAATGAAAAAAAATAGAGAACTAATCAACAATAGATCTCAAACCAGATCTAGGATATATGTTTGCATTGAAATTAAACAACTAGAAACATTTTATTTCTTTAGGCATTATAAACATTTTCTTCTGTAGAGAAGAAAATAATATACTTAACCTAGCCTCCCATGCATTTTCACAAGACATTAATTCTTTTTTTCTTAATATTTGTTGGATGAGGTGCCACATGGCCAAAAAAAAGCATTGTAAGCTTGAGCATCTAAATTATATGTACACTTTGTCTGGGTGATTTCCCTACTCCCCTCTTAATTTATTCCATCTTTGTTCCCATTTTTTCATTTATCCATAACTTTTTGTTATTACTTCTTAATTTAGCTAAATTTTAGAATTCATACCTAAACGATTATATCGGGGTTTCCTCCTTTTAAGGGTAATATATTATTTCATGTTTTGATTCTGATATCATTTTAGAGGTAGGATAAAAAAATCCCTCAGTAAACACATCTTAGTAACTTATGGGTGAAATGTTTTATGGGATCATTTGAAGGTAAGATCAAGTTGTGAATATGTGCTTGAACAAAATAACGTAATTATAATGTTGACCATTTTGTAGGTTTGATCATAAAATGTAAAGAGAAGATACTTCCCCCCATTTACCTCAAGTTGGGATTAAATAAGAAAGCCACCCAAATCCTAGATGAATGTTTATTCAACCTTCCCTTTAGAGATAAATTAAAGCATATATTCTAATCTGGATATGGACATTTAGAAAATTGAGCTCCAAACACATATGCGTCAAGGTTGAGAATATCAGTGTAATACCTTTTAATGTACACTAGGGGTTGTCACCCTTTAGTATTCTTCTTATAATAATATTTCAAACAAATTCCTTGGCATTAACTTATCAGGATCCTAAGTGTATTAGGTTTTCCGCATGTCTTCTTAGGATGTCAACTTGAAATCTCCCATAGATGAATTACAGATTATGATAATCATATAAAGTATCAGATCGAAGTTACTATAGCACCTGTAAAATTCTTCTTTTTCAAGGCTAGCAAAACCCTTGAAAAGGACCATTTAGATAAGGCATGCAATCTATCCAACATTCTTGAGGTATTATAGGATAATGTATTTTGGTTTAAAGTAGCATCTACAGGAAATATACAAGAAATACATCCTCTCAAAGAGCTTCAACAAGCTATGGAACAGTACAAGAGCCTTAAAAATACAAATATTATTCCATTCATTCATAAACAAAAAATCCAATTGCAAAAACCCAAATTTAAAACTACGTAAATGGCAATGCCCCAAGCTAAAGATTGTAGTGCCTCTTGTAGGCTTCCAGTGCATGAAACTTGAGAATAGGCCCCATGGTAAAAAAATTAGCATAGCATACATGTAAATTATTGAGTAAGAATTTAAGAGATATTGTTGCTAAGTTGGAAATCAAATATTTTCATAGGATAAAAATTACCTACCATATTGGTACAACTAAGAGGGTTTGGTGTGATCATTAGGAAAAATATTTTCTTGGTCATGTGAAGTTTTTAGCGAGGTATGGAGTAAACTAAGTCCTTCCTTGTAAGGGATCCTCAACTTCGACATTAAATGCATTCCCTAGAAAGACCAATGAAGAAGTGTTGGAATCTCATGAGCGGATATTTGAAGAACAAGTCCTACAGTCACTTATGATAAGATTAGAATATGGTAATAGAATAAAATGCAATTGTATTGGATCGTGAGGGAGGATATATATGAGTTATATATAATTTAATGCATACGTTATTGGATAATATTGAAATTCTAGACATGATAATATTTGGGAAACCATGTAAGAGTGTTGTTTGATGGGCTCAATGTACAAAATCATAAACAGACAATGATGTACGATTGTGAAAATAAGTATCAAGGACTACCTCAGCATTTAGGCTTTTCAACATAGACAGTCAAGTATCTAATTGTAAACATGTTGTTGGAAATTTCAAAGCTTAATGGAAAGCTAGGGGATTCTCTTAAACAAATTCACGTTTGTATGGACATGATCAAACATTTCCTAACTACTTGCAATGGTTTTTCGTAACACCCTGATTACATCACACCACAACTATTTCACATAGGAAACGCTACTCCTAGCGCCAATATTAAATTAGTATTCTAGTTGAAATTTCATGTTGGAGGTTGCATGCGGAAAGTGTCCATATATAAACAAATCTAGATGCTTCTCAACTTAACATTTTTTATATTGGGTACGAGAGTTGAATGCTAACGAAACTAGGGGAATGGATTAGGCTCTAATTGAACCACTACACCTTGGTTCTGATTATGTTCACGAATATTTTATTGGCACAAATAATTCTCATATAGGGATCTTCTTTGTTCAAACCCTCGGTATGTGACAATGACTATGTATTAGATGAGACATTAGTAGTTAAATTTATAAATGAAAGTCCTAACTTACATGAATGGAATTCTCATGTTCATACTCTATCAATGATCAGATGGAGTACTTGTCAGGGATACGTTTTGTCAATGAGTACAACCAATGATTTGCAGGATGAGGACAAATGCTCAACAATTTTGTATAGATCCTATAGATAACACAATTTTAACATCTTATGGATACTCGATTGTGTTGAATAGATCCTTGCATATGTACATGTAAAGTTACAGAGCAATACTCGTTAAAGGGATAAATTATCCTCTAGATAATTATTCGGTTAAAAATAGATGCAAGTTTATTAGTATGAGGAAACATATATTATGTTATATACAAATGATATAAGGGGACTCACATTGGATATTGGTCCTAAAAAGATTTAAATAATAATAACTTCTTAAATGAATTTGAATGCTATATAGTATACTAGGGTTTGGCGATACTAATAAGTTTAACATATTGATTTCCCTAGTTGAATATATAGTTAAATCTAAGTAGCCTACATAGTATATAAAAAATGTTTTATAGTAGATTCATTATAAATCAAATATCTAAATTACATAAGGTAGGTAAATAGGGTTTAACTTATTATTTAGGAGGTGAATATGATATATAAATTAAGTAGCTACATATAATACATTTTTTATAAAATAAACTACCAATAAATACTTAGATTATAATGATGTGGAAACCAATTCACCTATGATATGTATTTTACTGAAAATATAAAATAATAAACTATTATACACTCATTGAGAAAGTTTGCGAGTGACCCCCTAGTTACAAATTAAATTTACTACTTACACATATCCATAGCCAATCTTAAAAAACAAATAGGTAAAGCTAATTATCTCTCTCTCAAAGACACACATTCAAACTTATTATATATGTTTACAATATAAATCAAAACTAATGCACACATACTTATTGGAAAACCTTAAAGAATAATATCACCCCCTCAATGATGGTACTCATTAGGAAAGGGCCTTAAGAAAACTAGGAACTTAATCCCCTTGGGATAAATTCCACTAGTTATATATAAATGTAGTATTTATACCATCTTTACTTATGAATACTAGATAATTTAGATGTCAAAATGATAGAAGAATAATCGTAAGGGGTATCTATCTACAATATCCATCTATAAATTTAGGAGAGGATAAACAAATATATCCTTTTATTCATAAAATGACAATAATATATTTAAAAGTATTCATAACACACTTAAAACTAAATATTTTTTGTTTACAGAAAGCATATTCAAATGTGGGCATCAACGTGAGTAGCTACCTTAGGTTACAAACAAATATTTAATATGAACGATATAAATATGGCAATATATATTATAAAAAATACAGGAAATATAATTAGCTTATATTTAGTGCTATTCATATGTTTACATCTGATACATCTATAAAAGTAAATATATAAAAAAAATACAAAATATTATCCTTGGTTAGGAGAGGTGCTAGAAACAAATTTCAAAATTTTGATTAGGTAGGAATATGACCTCAACCTTGACCCTCGCCCTGGTTTGTGAAAGGGATGGGTGGTTTTAGGGAAAAACAACCAAGAGGAACAAATTTATATTTATGACAGATATAGGTATCAAGTGGGTGTTCCAATCCTACGCACCCCTCCCCTAACGCACGCACCCAACCCACCCAAAGATCCTGTACACAAATTAAATAAGCTACTGACCCATCTTTGAAATTATAAATAATACATTTAATAAATTAGTGAGTATAATCAAGAAATAGGTATGGATTTACTCTTGAAAAATTGCTTAAATCGTATGGAGTTAATACCAAAAAATCTGACTAGCATTAGAACATTTGCGAAAATCACATTTTTAAACATGCCATAGGTACATATTCATTTAGGTGGCCATTTATTTTGTTTATTTCATATTCCGGTTCATTGATCGAAGATAGTCTATATTACTTAATAAAATATTATAGTCTATCCAGGGTAAATTTGGGTGGTAAAGGGCACACCCCAGTGATTACAACTAGCCAGATGGTGCCCTAGGAGACAAATGTATCAGGTCCAAGGGGCAACCAATAGAACATAACAACAATTCCCAGAAAACAAAGAAAAACAGACTAAGCCTGCTACAGCAAACGTAGAGGTAGGGGGCGGTGGTTGGAGGCCCTTTATACTTCTCCAGTGGAGACTATCAGGAAGATCGTTGCCATATCTTTTTAGGGGCGGCCATCCAGAAGAAACTTCTTCTCTCAGAATCATATCGTCTCATCTCATTATAAGAAATGTGTTAATGTGCCAACTTAAGTTAAATACTTATCTTATTCCACCGAATCACATTAGCACCCCATGTGCATATACTTCGAACTCACAGTGTGATTGGATTAACAATGCTCTCCCATCTATCTATGGAAAGTGCGTGGGAGTTGCTACTTTCATGGTGCAGACCTCCAGAGAAAGCACCAAATCAATTCTCCTAAACTATATTTGCACAAGTCTGTGCGCTAATGCAGGATCAGCTAACTGTTCTAATCTAAATTTCCAAGGGTGCCAAGGAGAGAGAATGCATAAAATGAAAGCCTACTACTAAAGCGGTGATACACTCTAGAGAAAGGAGGGTGTGAGAGTAATCTCCAAATGTGTGAAATACAGAGGCAAAGTGCACAATAGAAGAGGTGATGACAGTTCACCATAATCTAGCAAAATGCATTCACAACAATATTCCAAGCATACACAATGTTAATGAATTCCTGCAAGAACATAAAAATAGACACAATATTCTTGTAGAAAGATAAAAGGGCAAGAAGAATGCAAGAAAACACAGCAGGGAAGATACATCCACAAACTTGTATTTTATTGCTTCCTGGTATGCACAGTTTAGTCTATTACAAGATAAGGTCCTACATAGACATGGAAGGATTCCATTACAAGGTATTAATACACAGTGGCTTCATAAAAAAATTTCTATAGAGTTTTTCTACTCAAAAAACTATCTCCCCTTACAATTATCCCAACACTCCAATTTAGAGAAATTTGAGAAGTGAGAGAGAGAGGGAAAATGACCCCAAGATTTTGCCAATTCCATCTCTCTCTTTCTTCTCAAATTGGAGCTTTTTTTGATTCCCTATTTGTGCGATGATTTTTAATTTTGATGTACTAACTGTCCCAGTGTTGACTGGGCCTTATGGGTTGTTAACCTCTGCATTCATCGCATATCCTTTATAGTCATTTTTTTTCAACCTTTGTGGGTCACACATGTACTTGTGTCCTAGGTGTCCCATGGACCGCGTGGGAAAAAAATGTTCAATTTTGCCCATTTGAATTACCTATGGCCATTTTAGTGATGCACGTCCCAGATGTCCTAATCTCCCACAGACCGTTTGAGACATATTTTTTTGATTTTTCCGAACAAAAAAGTAATGCTGCCATTTCAGGTTTTTTCCGGTCCCAACTTTTCCGCATAAAATTTTGCGGCCTGGGACAACGATACTTGATTTATCTGCAATACACTAGTTGAAAACCAATTTTTTTAATTTTTTCAATTTTTTCTAACTTCTTGAATATTTTCCTTGGATGGGGGGGTTAGAAAAGAGCCAAAGGGAGCTCAAAAATTGAATTTTTCTCTCGAGCCATTTCTACTTGCTCATCCTAAAAAAATCATGTGAGTTATCCAATTTACCTCGAGGGGTGAATTTAGGATAATAGTTTGGTGACATAGTAGGGTTATCTACCTATTGGATGAAGTATGACCAAGTTCTTATAACAATCCATTAAGCATGGAGTCTATTTAGTAATCTTCACATTTGATTTGGAACTTGAAGACTTGTATCCTTGAGTCATTAAAACACTTCTTCTCTGCCTCGAATTGCCCTCCACATTGTAATTTTATCCTCATTTTTATAAGAAAATATCAAGTTAAAGATTAGTGAGAGTAGAAAATTGTTCTATTTGCAGTATTTTCTCTCACCTACAAAATTTGATCTGCTAGTGCCCAATGACAACACTTGAACCTACCCTAATATTGATACCCTGCTGATTTTATTCTCTTATGGCTGCAAGTTCTCTTCCGAGATTGAAATGAACTGTATATGAACATACACTAGAAGCAATAGAGCATGTGCACCAGTGCTTAGGAAAATTGAAACCTATTCTAACAGAAGCAACAATGTGCACAAGCACTTAAAGGAATTAGAAATCCTAGACTAATATGTACAAGGCTGAGAAAGTATCCTTCTAGTAATAATGTTTGAGATAGATCCCATTGACTGGAATCTACAATTCTTCACCATCCAACTTAGCTAGCCAAAAGGCATTAATACATTTACATTCATTTATCATGTATGGATCACTCCATATGGCATCAAACTTGGATTCTTTCTTACCTCATTTTTCATGATCAGAATCCCACTTCAGTACCAAATGTCCAACTTGGAATGTCCTGGAATTAGCTTTCTTTTCAAAGATCTTCTTGATCAACGGTTGGACCTTATCCATGGTTTACACTGCATATTCTCTTACTTATTTGAGTTCCATTAGCTCTGCATAACTGATTTCCATAGACTCAAACTCATCTAGTTCCAACTGTTTCATGATTTCCAATGCTAGAAACTCAAGAGATATAGGTAGGACTGATTTTTTTTTCCATATACAAGCTTGTATGGAGAGCTTCCCGTAGACCTCTTGGGTGTGATCCTATCATCCCATAGAGCTGATCTCATCTTTGTGTCCAAAGTTCTCTGATTCTCATCTCGGATACCCCACTTATATATGAGGCCATTTGGGGGTGGTTGTGATTTTACATCAACAATTCCTTATGATGATTCTCAATAGGTTCTTGTTTGTAGATTCTGCTTGGCCATTACCCTGGGGGTACTAGTTTGATGAAGTGCCGAGGTATACACCATTTGTGACATCCCATTCAGTGATCTTTGTGCCAATAAATTCCAATGCATTATCTGATATGATAGTGGCAGGGGTACCAAACCTCATGACTATCCCTTCATATAAATCCAATATGCTGGATTCATTTTCCTCCTTAAGTTCCACTATTTCGGTCCACTTGGTGAAATAGTTTTTTACCATAAGTATCTACTTGTGGCCTTGACTTGAATTTGGGTTGATCACTCTAATGAAGTCCAATCCCCATTGCATGAAAGGTTGATCTACTGAAATTGGACAAAGGGGAGGTGCTGCTAAACTTTCTTTCCCTATGAAGAGTGCATATTTATTGCATTTATTGATCCATGAGTAGCAATCATTAAACACCATAGGCAAATAGTAATCAGCCTTCATGATTTTTTATAGTTTTTACTCATGGAGCAAAGCTTCCTCCTACTTATCCTTCATGGAACTCATGTAATATCTTCTCAACTTGGAATGTTCCAATACATCTCAACATAACACCATTGATGTCTTTCTTGAACAAAAAAACCATCAATGAGCACATATATAATGACTTTTAATATAAATTACCTTATCTTTTGTTTCCTCATTTTCTTAGGGCACAAACCTATCTAGATATAATGCACCAAGTGTTGAGTCCAACAAGTAATGGATGCATCATTAGCTGGTTGCTCTTGATCATTTTGTAGTAACAAGACAACCTCTTCTTCATCTGTTGATTCATCGTGTTGTTTAGAAGTGAGTTGTTTCCACAAACCTTTTCCATGAACCAGCTTGGTAACCTTGATTTAAATATCATACTCCATTACACGATTGATCCAACCTGTTCTCTCTTCTCATTCAAATCCTTGTTTAGGAGAAATTCCTTAACACAAGCATGAGACACTACCAGTTGAATCTTGTTGCTCAAGACCAAGTGTCTAAACTTCTTTAAGGTCCTAATAACAACATAAACATGTTTTTAAATGAAAGAATATATTTCAATTCATAATATTCCAAGCTCTGACTGAAGAATGCTATGGGATATTTTTAACCTTCTCCATTTTAGATGCACCAAGATAGATGAGATTGTATCTGATCCTTGAAAATCATACAACATGAAGTCCTGTGAAAATTCAAGGTTAATAAGAGTTGGGGCTTGTGATATTGCACACTTGATACCCTCAAAAATATATTTCCGTTCTCCTATCCATTTGAATGTGAGACTCTTGTTCAACATCATTGTTAAAGGCTTCACAAGAGTAACAAAATTAGGGACAAATCTGTTAACAAATTTTATCCTTCCCGAGATGATTTGGAGAGACTTCTTGTGGTGGTGTGGCAATGGAATTGTTTGAATGGCTTCATCTCTTTCAAGATCAATTGTTAAGATTTATCTTGAGAAAATGTTGCCCAACAATTTTTCCCTCATGTGGCAAGAATACACACTTCTTTGGATTCAATGACACTCTAAACCTTATACATCTCTAAAATACTTACCTGAGGTGAAAGAGGTGGTCTGATGCATTCTATGAGAAAATAGTGATATCATCTAGATATACCAAGTCTATCTTGTTAATTAAGCCTTTGAATGCCATATCCATAGCAAGATGAAAGTTTTCTCCAACATTTGATAGCCCAAATGGCATATTCTTGTAAGAATATATGCCCAATTTCATGGTGAAGTTTGTCTTGAACTGATCTTCTTCTTTCACCATTATCTGATTATAACCTGAGTAGTCATCTAACAATGAAAATATTTCAGAACTAGCTACCACTTGCAAGATTTGTTCCATTGATGGGAGTGGATAATGATCTTTGAGTGATGATCTTTTTAGATCATGGAAGTCTACTCACAATCTGATTTCTCCATTCCTTCTCCTCACTGGCACCAAGTTTGCAACCAAGCTTGAATGTTTAATAGGAAATATGATGCTAACTTCAATTAGTTTGTTCAAATCCTTTCTCATGAGAGGTTCAATATGAGGATTCATTGTCCTTTGCTTCTGTTTAATGGGCTTAGATTCTGGATCCATCTCCATAGTATGTTGTGCAAACCTTGGGTTGAAACCTCTTAAATCCCTATAAGTCCAAGCAAATATATCTGGGAATTCTTGACAAAGTTGAACAAATTTAGATTTTTCTTATTGGGTACTTACTTTTCCAATTTGAAATGTCTTGCCTTCATCTACTGAAATGGTCTTTGAATCTTCACCTTTTACTTGAATGTTTTCCTTCTCTTTCCATAACTGATCATTTGGGTTGAAGATTGACTCTAAGGTTACAAGACCTTTTGGTAATTTGTTAGTTCTCAACTGCACCACTTTGCCACCATATTGTTGCTCTAACATGTCTTGGTTTCTGGCAGAGAACTCAACTTCTTGTTATAGAAAATTGACAATTTACCGATCATTCTCAAAGACTTGCCAACTTATATTGTTATCTAGAATAGCTAGTCTTACAACCACTTTGATATGATGCTAGGATTTCTCATTTTTGCTACATTCTACAACATCAAATGCTGCCTCAATTGCCGTTAGTCTATCTGCTACTTCATTCTTCATTTTTGGGATGGAATTGGTGTTAATAGATTCAAAATCTTCAATAAGATCCCATACCCAATTTTTGTAAATCTTAAAAAGATCATTCTTGGCAGCACTTTCTCCTATGACTTGGTTCATGATCAGCTCGCTATTACCAAATACTTGCAAATTTTTTATACTTCTCTTTATTTCCCAGTGCAATCCATGAATAAGGCTTCATACTCACCTCTGTTATTTGAGAAAGAGAACTAGAAATAGAAATCTAAGTAATATTTTATACCTTGAGGTGAAACAAGCATAGCTCCTCCACCTGCACCTTTTCTACTTCTTGAGCCATCAAAGAATAACTGCTATACCTTGTTATCATCCTTGTGGACTGGCTTGGTAATGCTAGGGAGAGGATGATTCTCTTTATGTAAACAATAAACTCCTAGCTCAGACTCCTCCATTTCTTTGTAAGGGTCAAAAGCATGCCTTTTATTTTCCCACTAATCAAGAGTCAATTCTAGAATTCATTTGACCTTAATATCTACTTCATGAGTGCTTGGGTAATCCTCAAGATCAAATACTGAACAATTTACATTGATTTGATTTGGCGTATAAGGCTCTATGTGAAAGTTTGCAATGGACTCAGATATGATGATAGCATTAGCTCCATACCTTGTTCTGAAAATCATGAGTGACCAATTAGTAGACAAATAACCTCTAATTTTAGCAGTGAAATATCATGAAAATCATAAAGCAAAGAGTGGTGGCAAGTCTATAACCGATACATCTTGTAAGACAGTCACATTGGGACATGCATGTAATGTGAGGCTCAAATCTCTGATAACTCCAACTGTTGTTACTGTTGTCATGTTCAATTGCACCACACCCTTAGAGATGACTTCTTGTTGAAGACCCATCTGATAAACTATTTATTTTGGCATGAATGAGCTACTTGATCCTGAATAAATCATGTAATTATGTACCAACTTATTTCCTATGATCAATGAGATATAGTATGGTGGGGGGTTAGAATTTTTACCTTTGTGATCTCCATGATTTCCATCTTGTTGAGATGCATTGGTAAGACATTTTTCTTGTTGATTGGGTGGCTGATTTGATGGTGAAAAGTTTTCCATAACATCTTGCAATAGGTCTCTTTTTCCTGGGATAGCCAATGATTCCCACATTAAAATGTTTACATTTTTATTCTTCATCCACTCAATGATGTTTAATAGAGATGAACTATCTCTCTACTTCCCCTTGCCTTGTGCATTCCTCTCCTATACATGGGTTGTTATAACCATTCCTTGAGTTGGTCTAGAAGGTGGATTGGAGTGACCTTGCACATGAGGAGCAACACTTAGATTGCCCATACCTTGTTGAGTGATAGGGGTCTGTGGATCATTTGAATTTGATGATTATCCTTCTCTGATATTCCTTTTCTTGGACCATGTAATGTTTGCTACACTTTGAGAAGGTGCTTGATTCATACCATAGAAATCTTTAGCTTACCAATTGACAAGTGAAGTTTCATTTGGAGGTGTCTCTTGCTAATTTGTTTCTTGGTGATGATGATTTACTTCTTGGTATTCCTCTTGTTCCACACAAGTTTTCGTCACCATAAGAGCTTGATTTAAAGAACCATTGAAAAAAATTGACTGGTTATGAGGTTGATTACATGGGACACACCAGTTGTATTCCTGGGCCATGTTATTTTGCATGGGTACCAAGGCTTTAGATGTGGATACGACATTGGTATTGTAAGGATGGAATGGTCTATTAGCAAGAGGCCTGAATTGGTTCTGATTTGCAGCTTGAATGGGTGACCTATTAGGTTCATATGGATGTCTATTGGGTTGGGTTTGAGGATGACATGATCTGAAATTTTGAGCTTGTTACCTCTTAAGTGTCACTAACTCATTACCCATGTTTTACCGTTACTTCATGTCTTGTTGGAGCTCATTTTTGGTACTAGAAGATGAGGTGGAAGCTTCGGTCAAAGGCTAATTTCTTGGCGCAAGAATAAAAGCTAATGTAGGTGTTTGACTAGTGCTTGGAGCTCCTAGTTATGGTTGTAGAGGCATAGGTTGCCTAGGGGTATGTTTTTTCAGCTTAAATTAATCAATTTTCAGCTCTAATAACAATGTTATAGGATACAGGTAAATTTATACCTCGCATAGACTGTTTCATCATGGAAATATCATAATTTAAAAGCTTTAAGGAAGTATAGAAAAGAACCTTAAGCTATTGGTATCACAGTGAATGGAATTATTTCCCATGTTCTCTGAAATCTGAAGTCACCAAATGTGTAATTTTAGAGCTTATTAGAAGCTACATACTTACAACAAGTGCACATCACTCTTACTCCAATTAAAATGAAGACCTCTTGTCCCACCGGTCATGCCAAAACTATTATCAGTGGATCACAACACCCTATGGTTTGCACAAGTGTGTTTCTTGAGCTCACAGTGTGATTAGATAACATGGGTACTATCTCCAAGTTGTGGGACTTGCTACTTGAGATAGACCTCAAGAGAAAGTTGGTTCTTGCTCCTAAACTATCTGCACAATATACTCTAAGGCATGCAAAACTATCTATCCTAATCTAACACTCCAAGGGACCAAGGAGAGAGAGTGCATGAAAACAAAAGATACACTAGAGTGGTGATACAAAAAAAATGAGGCTGTGATAATAGTATCCAATGTGTGAAAAACAAAAGCAAGGTGCATACTAGAAGGTGTGATAACACTTCTCCAAAATATAGCAACTACATTCACATCAATATTTCATGCACATACAATGATAATGAATCCCTACAACAGTATAAGATAGACATAATATATATGCAATGAGGTTGAAGGGGAAAGAGGAATGCAAAAAAACATAGTATGGGAAGAGAAATCCAAAAACTTGTATCTATTGCTTTCATAAGTATGCACAATCAAATATATTATAAGATAAGGGCCTAGATCACCATGCAAGGATTCCACTACAAGGTCTTACAACACATTGGCTTCATAAAAAAAAATTGACATATTTTTTCTACTAAAAAAACTATCTCCCCTTCTAATCAGCCCAACACTCCAATTTATAGAAATTTGAGAATAGAGAGAGAGGAAAAATGAAAATCCCAAAAATTTTCCTTCAACCAGTTCCAAGAGGTAGTAAATGAAGTGAAATTATGTTCTATTGCTTGAAAAAAGGATCCTCATATTGTCCCATGACTTACAACGGTGAAATATGTCAGTGCATACTTCATTAATGCATCCTAGCTACCAAATAAAAAAAAATTCTAAGCCTAGCCACATTTTCGTGCCCGTCCTAGAAAGTCAATTTCTGTGGAAATTGGAGCTCAGGGTCAAACATTATGGCCGTTTGAAGTCTAGGATCTAATTTGCATCATTTTCCTTTCCATGCAGTCATTTCAACACAATTGGGTCTTGGTGTCCTGGATGTCCCTCTCGTGTGACTTGGGCCAAAAACCTCTGCTTTTGCCGATTATCTCTTTGGGCGGTGATTTTGATTTTGATGTCTCGTTTGTCCCAGCGTTGACCGAGCCTTGAGGTCCGTTGACCTTTGTATTCACCACATCTCATTTGTAGTCATATTTTTTGGCCTCTGCGGTTCCTGCACGTACTCGTTTCCTAGGTTTCACGCAGACCGCGTGGGAAAAAAAATATCCGATTTTGCCGATTTGAACTACCTGTGGCCATTTTGGCGATGCGCGTCCCAGATGTCCCCACAGACTGTCTGGAACATATTTTTCTAATATTTCCACACAACAAAGGAATGTGGCCATTTCATGTTTTCACATCCCAACTATCCTGTATGAACTTGTGCGACCTACGACAAAGATACCCGATTTAACCGCAATACACTAGCTGAAGCCAATTTTTTTGATTTTTTAAATTTTTTCTTAATGTTTGAATATTTTCCTTGGATTTGGTTGTTAGAAAAAGAGCCAAAGGGAGATCCAAAATTAAATTTATAAAATCTGGAGATGTTTCTTTTATTTTTATATATCTATCCTCATCAAAATTAAGAAATATATTTTCTGTGGTGTAGAGGACGTCGTGCCCATTCCAGAAAGTCAAATTTTATGAAAATCAAAACTCAGGGTCAAACATTATGGCTGTTTGAATTGGGATATAATTTGCATTATTTTCCTTTGCATGCAGGAATTTTAGAGAAATTACGTCTTGGTATCCTAGATGCCCCTCATATGACCTAGCCCAAAAATCTCTTCTTTTTCTGATTCCCTCTTTGTGCGGAACTTTTCGATTTTGATGTCCCGTATTTCCCACCGTTAACTGGGCCTTGAGGGCCATTGACCTCTACATTTTCTGCATCTCCTTTGTAGTTGCATTTTTTTCGGCCTTTGTGGGTCCCATGCGTACTTGTGTCCCAAGTGTCTTGTCAACCATGTAGAACAAAAAATATCTAATTTCATTGATTTGAACTACCTGTGGTCATTTCGGTGATGTGTGTTCCAAATGTCCCATGGACTGTCTAGGACATATTTTTCCAATTTTTTCCACACAACAAAGGAATGTGGCCATTTTGGGCTTTTGGGTCCCAACTGTCTCTCGTGAACTTGTGCTTCCTTGGAAAAAAAAAAACCATATTTAGCTACAATACACTAGCTTAAGCTAATTTTTTGGATTTTTAAATTTTTTTTCTAAATCCTTGAATTTTTTTCCTTGGATTAGGGGGTTTAGAAAAGAGCGAAAGGGAGCTCCAAAACCTAATTTTTCCCTCGAGCCATTTCTACTTGCTCAGCCTAATGAAATTATGTGAGTTATCCAATTTACCTTGAGGGGTGAATTTGGGATAACAACAATTATGCATGTTTTAGTTTGATGGAGACATTTCCTTCTTGTCAGGATATTTATTCTCAGGATAGATCATTTGAGCTTACGTCACCTCTTCATGCAACCCAATATCAATGCGCGTCATTGGCATTGGATGGAGTTATTATATGAGTACGACATGGAGATAGAGAACGTAAAGGGGAAAGATAATGTTGTTGTCGATGCTTCTAGTAGACAGAAAAAATTTGTTATGGCTACATTAGTGGGTATAAATTTTCGTATGGCACTTAGTCACTCTTCACAATCTTATTCTAATGTCCTAACAACCTTCGGCAATTTAATGTATTGGGTTTTTTGTTTTTTGTTTTTGGCAGGATCTGTTCCTTGCTGGAATGGAGACGACGGCTACTTCTTTGGAATGGACTATGAGTTTGATGATGAGAAACCCCCAGATTGCTCAGAAGTTGAAGGAAGAAATTTAATCTGTAGTAGGTAAACACCGTCTGGTAACAGAACCTGATCTTGTCAGAATGGGTGAAGAAGATGCACGCCACCTTTGCGATTAGTTGTACCATTCCCATTAGGATGACTTCAGAGAGATCATAGCTCAAGTTTGTGTCGACACTATTTAGGAGTGTTTAGAAGGTGAAGGACGAACGCATCAGCATCTAGATTGGCCTTCTCTTTCCTCATGCATGTTATGGGATGAAGTGGAAGTGGGACACCATTTCCATGGATTTCATAGGTATTGGGCTACCGATGTCAAGATATGACTTCATGATACTGCCATCATGGTCACAGTGGATAGAGTTGATGAAAGTGGCTCATTTTTCTTTAGTGAAGATGGACCTACACAACTAGTGCAGTAGCAAAAGTGTACTCTACATGAGATTGTTCAGATTGCATGGGATTCCGATGTTGGAAGATCATTTGTGACCATGATCCTTTATACAAAAAAGATCACTTTTGGATTGCCTATAATGTAGGAGTACCCTTAGGTATGGAAAGATCAAATTTTGAATCATCGTCTTATCACCAAATGCTTTAGATGTACATCATGGATCATTAGTCCAAATGACGGTGGAGTAATTTTATTTGGTTCGAGTTTTACTGTTGAAATGCTTTCTAGATTTGGTACATCATGGTTATGGCACCTTGTTTCGAGATTTGACAGGATGGAGATCCGTCTGCACTTCACCATTGAGTTTTCCTGGACAATTGGAGGATAGATTTTAATTCAATGCTAGGTGTCGGCTTTATTTGGACACGTTATGGATTTCGAGTGCATGTCAGCTTTTATTTGGAAAGAAGTTAGCAGGAGGGTTTCTCTTGGGCCAGCCTAGGTAGAAGGACTTGGAGTATAAGAGGAGTGTTTGATCAGGCAGTTATGAGGTGGGACAAGAAAGGTGTTTCACTTATGTGGATCAGACCTCATAAGATTACTTATCCATTACATGAAAAGGCTTCTAAGTTATCTCCTTAAGTGTCAGACCACATTCATGAGCCGACCATTTGTTATAGAAAATCCTGGAGTGGATCGCGTCCCTTAGCTTATCGGTCTAGCACTTGTCGACCCATCTTGTCTCGCATGAATGATTATGTTTCATGTATCTTGTAATTAGGATATATATTGCATACATCTATCTCATGTATTGGATTAGACCACATTATAGGTGCAGGAGTAAGGGGTAGATTGAATGGTGGAGCCTCGTACGTATTTTAGAATGCAAGACCCTAGGCCTTTCGAAGGATGAAAGATTGATAAGGTTTGATTCCAGTGGGATAGGTATGATGAGATTTCTGCTATATGGGAGGATATATACGTTTCTACGAGTTCAATTTCCACACCTATTTTAATGTCTTCCAGGAGGAAGTTGAGTCTAAGGGGAGGGGGATGTAGTGCCCACTTCTCTTCACACTTTTTATATTGATTTTGATTAGTGTTGACTATAGACATGGATATTATTGTATCATTTTGGTTTAGCATGATGTTAGATGATAGAGATATTCTGACTATTGATGGATTTGATTCATAGTATGATTTGTGTTGATTCTTAGAGATGAGAGAGATATTTTATATTGATGATGATGATATGTTGTTGGCATATATATTATTGACATTAAGAATTCTCATCATGTTGAGTAGGATTTAGCATTTGAACTAATCTTGTGATCTTATTGATATTGATAAAAGATAGAATTGAGATGTTGTTGAAAGTATAAACAAATGATAACATTGTTAGTCTAGATGATAATTTAATTATATGCGGATGTTATTTATTTATATGCATATATTTTATATTTGATGTATTTGATGTGGCCATGAAGCTGAAGGAGGTATTGTATGATTTGGTAGGTAATCATATCACAACAATATCAAAAGGGTTAGGAGACCAACCACAACAGAATACTAGATGGATACAACAAGGTCACCATGGCAACTTGTGTTATTTTTTTGTTTATTTTTAATTTTGTTAGGGGGTCCCCATGGGGGGGATGACCTCAAATTGTGACCATGGGTTATGTGTGTAATTCTTTCCATTTATTATTTTATTTAATTGTAGAGTATGTGATTTATTTGTGCTGTAATTTATTTAATCATTTGATTGATTAATGTGTCTTTATTAAGTAATTAATCATGTTTATTAAGTTAATTGGGGATGTGGTCAAAAGGATTCATTTATTAGAGTTGTTGATCTTTTGGATTTATGTGATTTGCCTTGAGTGTAAGTGATCTTGAGTGTTGTACACTCAGACCTTACCTTGGAATTTCAGATTTGGGCTTAAGGGCCATTTTTGGAGGCTTGTGGGACAAGCTAAACTTGTCCCACACCTCTTAATTTCTTATACCAACCCTACCTATGGATTGGGGGGTAAAAAATTAGACCCCATTATGTGTTTTGTAAGACAAAAACTGACATTTATTGCACTTTTCTTACATGGTATTTAAATTTTGTCCTTAGGGGGTGTGGGTTTGGATTGTGTGTGTAAGAGGCTTTTCATTCCTCTCAACCACCAATTTATTGTGCATTGGGGTTGAGGTTTGAATTGGGATGTGGAGGGAGGATGAGTGATGTGGCATCCTACATGGAGCCACCTCACCCTCCTCTTTCCTTTTTTTCTATATATGGAGACAAGTTCTTATAGTTTGTTTGAGGGGTTACTTCATTTCATTTGTGATCTTGAGGGAGGAATAGAGAGATTTTGGAGTTTCTTGATGTATATTGGAGCTTGTTGGAGTTGGTTTGATCGCTTGAAGGAGCATGGAGTCTGATACATCCATTATGATCAATTTTCATTTTCACCATGGAAAGGTAGGAGCTTTCACTTGTTGTAATTATTTTATTTTGCGATATGTGTATATTTGTATGTTTTCAAATGATTTGTATGCTTGTTGGGTATCTTGGGTAGAATTTCCTAAGTATGGTGTAGGAGAAGGCTATGGGGATATTATATGTAGGGAGGTATAATATTTTCTTTCATTGGATTTTGGAGGGAGGTGTTGGGTGCCCCACTTTGGATAAGAAAATTCTGGCATTTCTTACTTGGTGGCTTTCTTATTAGGGAGAATAAGAGATTGTAGGGATGCATCAAGAAATGTGGAAGGCATAAGAGGATCTTTTTGGAGGCATAAGACTTGTAGTAGGGGTTTTGAGATGTTTTATTGGAGGGTTTTAAGGTGGGAACCTAATCCTTGTATTGGGAGGATAAGTGAGTCTCCCCATAGATCCTTGCTCCATTGCTTTGCCATTTTCAAGCCTTGTGTATTTTTGATGAAGTTAGAAGTTGTAAAACATTGTGATTGTATCTTGTGTTGAATGTGGTTAAATGTTGTTTGTTTACTTGTGATGTTGTAAGAATTGTGTAAGTTGCCATGAGTTGGATCCATATGTTTATTGCATTTTATGTTGGGACTCAATGAACAATGAGGAGGATAGCTTCAATTCTCCTCATTGGATTATTGGTTGGGTGGAAAGTGTTCAACTCTCCCCCATTTTTGTTGTTGTGATTGAAGAAAGTGAATGATTCTATGGTGGAGATCTTGTTGAAAGATTTCTTTAAATTTAGATATTTGTTGGAATTCAAAATTTCAACCTTTACTTTAGAAATATAAATTCTTGTAATTTCCCACTTTAGGTGAAACACTAGTATACTTTATTTTTGGAAAAAATTTAAGTTTCATTTACAAGGTTCTATTTTTAAAGTTCACCTCTAAATAGTGTGTATTTTCCTTTCTCTTCAAATTTTTTGTATGTAAAGGAATGGAATTTGTCCCTGGATATCTGTCCTAAAAGGGGGTTACTTGTAATGAAAAAAGAAAAGAGAGTTGTGTAAATATTAATATTTGATCACAAAATGAATTAAATTAAAATAATGCTTTATTTTGGTACTGAAAGGGCTTAAAAACTCTCTGGGTTTTGATATATTTAAATTTGAAATATATCTTGATATCTATATTCAATCTCAAACATTCAAATTTTAGGGTTTGGCCCACAATGAGAAACTGGTCAGTCTTAACCAACTTCGGTGTACTTAGTATGGACATTATTCACTTGCTTTAATGTTTAAATTTTGAAATTTTAACTTCTAAGCTTAATTTCAACTTAAATGTATTATGACTTGCTTAGTAAATTCTTCCATTTAATGTTCCTTCCTTGGAAATGTTCATTTAGAAAAGTGTAAATTGTAACAGATATGCTAAGCATTTATAAAAATAGACCAAATGACAGTAATTTTAGTGGCGCCAATACTGAATATTCCATCGTCAACATTAAAAGGACATTTGGATCGGTCACTGTTGAGTACCCATATTCATAAATTGTAATTTTTCAAACTTGAATATTTTTTGGTACCCTTTATTCTTGAATTTCAGATACCCTTTCAAGACTATTATGCTATCATGAAAATTTAATAATAAGCTACTCCTGATACTAATCCAATATCACTTTGCATTTATTAAAGTACATAACTAAAATGATACTGATGCTACAGATGCTAGCAATTATGGAGGGAACCCAGATGTCAGTAGCACAAAGGTTACCATTCAGTGAAAGATGTTTTTGGTCACCTATGGGTGGACTGTTTTGCGCAACATTTTTTTCACGCGTCAAAAGCAATATTTCTGTGCCAAACCATTGGCTCTTATGCATCTAAAGGTTATTCATTACTAAAAAAAACTTGTATGAAGCGACGCATCAACCTATGTGGGCCATGTATGCTTGTTTGTTGACTCCAACCTGCACGGTAAAGGGATTTAAATACATTAAGAATTTGTGATCTACAAAATGGGTTTTTTTTCCCCATCAATGAAAACAAAATAGCAGAACTAATCAACAATTCTGATGTCAAACCATGATCTAGGATATATGTTTGCATTGAAATTAAAAACTAGGATGCATGATTATGCAATTCTAAGATTCAACTACTTTAAAATAAGGAGAAATTTTTTGGATGCAACCCTTTGAATTCTTGACATTGGATCCTACGAAACTCCTTCCATGGATTTCCCTATGATCCATGGCATCCACTCCTTCAACCTACAAACCAAAGAGAAACAAATGAGGAGTCTTAACAAAGAAAAAGGGTTTAATAAAATTTCATAAGAATGGTTAGGGTTAGTTTAGAACTCTTAGGATCTAGTAGCCATAATGGGTTTGATCCAAAAATGAATCAACCCTACCATTGTTAGGTGGGAATGTGTATTATTGGGTTTTTAGATAATTTTAAAGGTATGTGTAAATGGGTAAATGGGGAATCATTTAATTACCTTTGTCTGTAGGTTCAAAGTTGAAGAGAGAGTAGCTTTAGTTCCTTATGTTTTAGGTGTAATTATTCTAAATGGACTTTTGGGGTTAAGCTATGTAAGATAATGAAACTCCATAACTAGTATTGGAGGTTTAATTAATTATCTAAATTTGAATGTTTATTTAACTAATATAAAGAATCATTATAACCAAGTATGATACTGTAGTTTATGGCACCTTCCTAGTTACATTGTAATTGCAAACGTTGACCTTAGAGATAAATTTCAGAATACTTTTAATCATTTAAATATCTTAGTGCGTTCGGTCCAAGTCAGTACTTTTGAATGTAGTTCAAGTATGGGTGGAGATTTAAATAACGTACATTAGGGTTTTGTTCAGGTTCAATGAAAAAACATGGTTCTGAAACCAAGTCAGGGGACACACAAGTCCCTCCTCTAGATAATAGGTGAATAGGTGTCAGGAAGCAAAGTTCATGAGAAGAATGTGGATGTTAATAACTCTTCAACACCTTGTTCCTCATTATAAAGAAGCACATATTTTATAGGATAAATATAAACAATATTCTTTTGGGAACTTTCTAATCTTTAATAGGAGGAGATGATATGTATCTTGTAGTATGACAAAATAATGTCATACAACAAGGAAGAAGGAAATAAGGGATAATATGTAAGACAAATTGATCACCTAATATATAAGCTATGCTACGTTTTATGAACTTAATCATCCCCCAAATTACATGCCTTGTAAATTGTCCATGAAAAGTTCAAATTTCAGCTTTCCTACATTAGACCTAGAAAGATATGCTAACAACTTGTAAGCTTCTATAGGATAGTACTGTAGCTGACATGTTATGGTTGTGGAGCCTGTTTTCATGTGTGAAAGTGTTGAAGAATCTACACTAAAAGTACTGTACACTTGTTCATGAAAAATAGGATTTTCATGAGCTTCAACACACTTTGATTGTCACAATAGAGAATAGGTGAATGTTTTTTAAAAATACCCATATCATCGGGAAACATGTAACTCATATGAGGCGGATTTTTCACCCATAGGTTTATGGGACGATTTTGGCCCATGGTTTTGATACCCACGGTTTTATAAAATTGCTTAAGCAGTGGTCTATTTATATGGTTTTATGCATATGATAGATAGAGGAAAAAACATTGCAGATGTGTTTTGAATTCGGCTATGAATTCTGTAGAGTTTGTTGAGCATAGCTCCAAACAGATCTGAGTATTATATTGAGAGAGTGGTGGCTTGTAGTAAAATTTGAGCAAGTGATTCTTGGTGGATAGCCCAAATTGGGTGAACCACGTTAAATACATGTCTCTTTGTGTTGTGTTATTTTATTCTGCAATTTTATTTGAGATCTGTAATATTTTCTAGCATATTAGTTTCTACTGTTGTGATTCTATGCGGGATTATTCCGCATATTTTATCTCTTATTTCCTAACAGATAAGCCCTAAATGAATTTCCTATAGAGTGTATAATCTACTTGAGGTGAATCCTGGAATCTTGAAAGTTGTAAGCCTTTTTCCATGGGAGTGGATATAGGTTTACAATCAGACATTTTGTACTTTTCTAGGAGTGTCTTGGCATACTTTATCTAGAGACAAATATGTGATGCTCCTTTTTCCATATTTCCAAGCTAAGAGTTAGTAATGTAGTAGCCTCAAATTTTTCATGTCGAAGGTTCTTTTGAGATCATTCTTCACAATATCAACCTGATCTTCTAAATTTCCAGTGATCACAAGATCATCTACATACACCACAAGAATGAAAATTTCCTTGCCTATCTTCTTTATATACAAATTTGAATCTGAGGGGCTACGAGTGAACCCATGCTGCAAAAGGTGATCATCGATCTTGATATACCATGCCCTTGGAGCTTGTTTTAGTCCATACAATGATTTGATGAGACAACATACCTTCTTAGGATGCTCTTCATCAACAAATCCTTCAGGTTGGGTCATGTACACTTCTTCTTTCAGATCACCATTTAGGAAAGCACTCTTGACATCCATATGCTGAAGTCTCCATCCTTTCTGTGCTTCCAGTGCACAAACAACTCTGATGGTCTTGATCTTCGCAGTGGGTGCAAAGGTTTCTTCATAGTCGATGCCCTCTTTCTGAGCATATCCTTTTGTAACAAGTCAAGCTTTATGTTTGTCGATGAATCCATCTACCTTATATTTTTTCTTGAAAACCCATTTGACATCCTATGGGTTTCTTTCCTGTAGGAAGATCAACAAGTTCCCATGTCCAATTTTTCTTGAGTGAGTCAATTTCTATATCCATGGCTTCCTTCCATTGAGGTTGACTGAGTGCTTCACAAACATTATCAAGCTTGGAGCTATTAATCAGTGAACTCATGAGTGCAAATTTTACCTCATTTCTTTTTTGACTCCTTGTTTTGACTCTGGATGATGTATCTGGGAGTTGTTGCAAATGTGAGTCCTTGATGGTGATTTTTACCCACTTCGGACAAGAACTTGGCTGATTTTGAGAAGAACTGTGATGTTACCATGTGGATTGATGTGGAGTCACATTCTCCTATTCTCCAAGGTCAACAAAATAGCTCTCCTTGTAACATTTCTTTTCTCTTGAGTAGTCTCCTCTAGCTCATCATCTGATTCAGAGACTAGTCGGTGAGAGGTGGTTGGAAGTGGATTTTCTGTTGATACTATTGAGTCAAAGGATGACTCATCACAAACCACATCCCGACTCTCATATTTTATTTTTCTCAGGATCCATGAGATGATATACCTTTGAGGTAGTGTTGTAGCCAAGTAGGATACACAGAAGTGTGTTTGGCTCAACCTTCTTTCTCCTCTGAGTTGGGACATGCATATATGTTGTGCAACCAAATACTAACAAATGAGAAATTAATGGCTTTGTACCACTCCATACCTCTTCTAGCGTTTTATTTTGTAGAATACTTTGTCGGTGCCCTGTTGAGAAGATATATAGTTGTTTGTACTGCTTCAATCCCAATAATGTTCCTCTAGCTTTGTTAGTTGATAGCATGCAGTGAGCCATCTCCATCACTGTGTGATTGTGACACTCAACAATGTCATTTTGACTGGGGTGTGTAGGGAGCAGTCAGGTTCTACTTAACGCCTTGTTGGTTTAGGAATGCCAAGAACTTATTTGATGTGAATTTCCCCCCTCGATCTGAGCAAAGTAGAAGAAGTGGTTGTCTGGTCTCTTTCACAACATGATGATAGAAGTTCTTGAAATGTTGAAAAGCCTCACTTTCTTCTTCACGACAAACACCCACATCTTACGAGAGTGGTCATCCACGAATAGTTGGAAGTACTTGAATCCTGAAAATGAAGCAGGTAGAGGGCCATTCAGATCACTATGAACTTCCTCCAGACACTTCTTGGCATGGAAGGTGCTTGCCTAAAATGGATCCCTTTGTTTTTTTCCTATAAGGCAACTAAGGCACAAAGGAAAGGAATTGGATAATTTGGGTAGTCCATGAACCATTGCTTTTGAACTCATCTGATGCAAATGAACTAACTGACAAGTGATCCATATCTAAAATGCCAGAGGGTTGTAGATTCTACTGTTGATGCAGATAAAGCTATTGCAGAAGATGAAACATTATCTAAAGAAAATAACTTATCTTTTAGAAATGCTCTAGCAATAATTGTACCTTGTCATGAGATAAAACATGATTTGATGCCATTTTGAACAAGAAATTCTACCTTTGGTGATGATTCAATAGCTGAGTTACTGACAAGAGGTTGTTAGTCAAGCCAGGAACATATAGTACCTTTGTAAGTGTACATTTTTGGTCCCAGAGGAATGGTGACATCTTCCTATTCCTTCTGCAACATACTCTTTGTCATCAAATGCTATCTGAACCTGATCTCAGTGGGTTGTTCATTCAGTGAATCAAATATTCCTTGTCACCTGACATGTGCTTACTTGGCAACTAGAGTCTATCAACCAGACTCTCTTTGTGGGTTGTGAAGTCTGAGAGATGAGTACAAGGTTCTTACCACAATGGTATCCTTCTGATGTCTCCTCATCAGATTCATTATCTTGTTGGGCTGTGAGATGTCCCTTGTGCTTTCTCTAGTGGGGATGTCATTTGGACTTTTGAAAATCTTCGTGCCCTAATGTGCTTGTTTGACTCGAAGACCCTTGTTTCAAGCTATTGTACCAGTAATGATTAGTGTCATAAGTGTTGGTTCTACAAATGTGACACCACCTCTTTGAATTTTGATCTTTCTGTTGTTGTTTTTCTTACACTTGATTTGGATTCTCTAGGGGACCCTTTTGATTCTTTTGGCCACGGTATGGCTTTGAGAATAGGGATTTATCTCGAGTCTCCTCTTGGGATGAATTGATGGCCTCTTCCTACTACAAAAAATTCACAAGTTCTTCGAAATTCCATTTTTTTTAGATACATTCAGTGTCATAACAAAACACTCAGAATTGAGAAGGGAGTGCTCTCAAGGTGATCGGTACGAGAATTTTTTCATCCAAACATTTCACCGAGTGCTAATAAATCTGATCAGCTCAGCCACATGATGTAAGAACTCCTCAACTTTATCATCTGACCCCATAGAGAGGGTGTGCATCTTTGACTGAAGATGGAGGATCTTAGTCTAATTTATGGATTCATAAATTGTTGCCAACTTGTCCCAGGCCTCCTTTGGTTTCTTCACATTCCAAACATGCATTTGCACATCATCACTGATACTGAGCATTATCAACATCAAGGCTTTGGCACTAGCCATTTCATACTTTATTAATTCATCAAGGGTTGTGGGAACATCATAGATCCTGTCACAATGCCCCATAATCCTTCAAACTGAAGGATTGTCCTCATCTTTGTTTTTCTAGGCGCATAATTTGGCCCTTTAAGTAACTGAGCATCTAAGAGAAGCAACTTTGGATAGACATTTTAAATAATATAAAATATAAAAAATTTTATTTAATTATTTATTTCCAAGAGATATTACAACTTTTACTCACTGATGAGAAGTACTAGCTCGTAATGCTCTCTGATACTTGCATGTGAGAGAGATGAAATGCTTGGTGGGGCATTCTTCTTCATCTTCACAGTTGGCATCATACCCAGCTTCTAGTTCTTCCTGAACTCACTTTTTTTGGCAGCTGACGTCAAAAAGAAATATTCAAGAATCCTCTTCAAACTAGCTCATCAAAGACTAGATTAGATCTAGAATTTTACACAAGCTCATTTAGCAAGGAAAAGTAGAACCTAGAGCTATCAGGAGCTTCTTCATGGTGTTCTTCTGTGATGGTGGCATAGTTGATGTTGTGGCTTTCAGCAGTCTCGATCATTTTCATTTACATGCTTCATTTAGTGTTATACTTTGAGAGACTCCAAGTTTCTTCTCTAAACTATATGGCACTTTTTTTTCAATTATGATAAGAGACATTCAGTGCTAAGTTCACAAAGCCAAATTGGCTCCTCTCCTGATGTCACTAAGTCCTTCCAATTGTTCATCCTCTTTTCAATGTTTTTTCACGCAGAAAGAGAAGAAAAATTTTTTCCTTTAACGAGACTTAAATCTCCTGTCTTCTATGCACCAGAAATCAAACATTCACACTAAATATTTTAAATTTTCCTACTTCTTTGCCTTTATGCAGGTGAAAGATCCAATAAGGAGGCTAAAATTATTTTTTGATGTATCATTTTCCACGTACACCAACACTTTTCATTGCATAGGTAATATTCCTCCAAATGGGTCAAATTTTAGCATGTTGGTCAACCTTTCCTCTCATGCAATGTCAGGACAAGTTTATTACAATTCCACATAGAATATTTGCAAGTATATCATTAAACAGCTTGTGGACATTTCTCTTGTTTCACAGAAATTGACAATGCTTTATTTTTTTTAATTACATCAATTGCAATCAAACTCCACATATTTAAATGTAAGTACTTCCACAATTTCAAAGAAAGTTTACTTTCCATGGTGGCTGTTTCAATTTTACAACTTTCCATGCAAGTGAATAAACAAAAATTTTTTTACATTAAATCCTGTATCACTAATTCTTGGACACAATAGTCCATCACTTCCTTCAAATCCACAAGTTAAAAACATTTAGGTAGAAGATAAATCCAACATCCACACAATCCTTAACCATTCACATGCAAGAGAAGTTATTCTCCCAATACCACGTATTGTGAACTTTGAAACAATGATGAGAGAAATAAATCATTAGATATCTTATTATTCTATTAAAAATAGAAGCACAAATAATTGGGTATAGCCAATAGGCATGTCCAATATTACCTATAATATATGGAGGGGGTTATAACTTATCCAAGAAGAATGTGATATCAAATAATCTAAATAATCTAATTATATAGAAGATATGATATGTAGTATTATGCCAACAATATGGGTAAGTGCAGGAAGTTGATGGACAAATATAGGGTCATCCGTGGACATCATATTGCAAAATAACAACATAATATCAACTTGTAGGGATTATTAGCAATACATACACTCAAAATTAGACAAAATTATATTAATATGAATCGTAGCATCTAGAGTATAGTTTCTAAAATACTAATTTTTGTAAAAAATGGACAATATTAGCTATATTAAACACTCAAAATTCAATGACTTGGTTTTTTTTTTTAAAAACGCCGATAAGATTATAGTCCGTTTGCCCACAATTTGGATGACCAAAAATTGATATATATTTTTGTCCTTTGGTGAGAAGTTAGATGCCACTATCTATCTTGGGATGGATTTTATTTTGTATTTTTTTGAGTAATATTTTATTTTTTATGATTTTTTCCGTGAAAGTGGTATGAAAACATAAAGAAAACAGAGCACTTTCCGTTTTCCCGCCATAACTTCATCAAAAAATATTGAAATGGAAGACAAATTAATTTTTTTTTGAACATGTATATAATTTCACCACGGTTGGGATGGTATAAGTTTTATCACATTCTGATAAGTGAAACAAATTTTGCAGTCTTAAACGTAGACATAAACATTCACAGGAAAAAGTGTCTTAAAGACCTACTATTAGTAAAAAATTATAAAATGATATTTATCCTATTCTATTCACTTTAAAATCAGTATTTCTACAAAGCTAATAGTCTCCCCTACGCAATGGTACCATTTTTATGACATATTTTTTACTTTTTGGCATGGTTCAAGTCCGTGGAAGACTAAATTTGATGTTTTGTTGTTTTTAATGTAAAATTCAGGATTTGATGTCCACTTAATTGTCCCCCAACTTGGTGCACTTACCCATATGTTAAGTTATTTATTTAGTTCCTATTATGTTTTACAAATTAATTCAATGTACATTAAAGAAAATAAATTAAATGCACTAAGGTAACTAAGGATAAGGGTTTATTTAGTATGTATTGGAAATGATATTTCCCAAGAGGGAAACTATGGGAATTAGCAAGAAAACTAAGGGACACTTATCTAGTGAAGATAATTAAATATGAAATTAACTAGGGTTTGATAATAGTTTAATTAATGCAATGGTAGAGGACTATTTAACATTTTGTGAAGTATTAAAGGGTTTATTAGTGAATTTTGTAACATATATTGTAAGATGCCCTAGTAAATTTAATGAAAATGTTCACCTAAACATGGGTGTTAAGTGTTGATTCCCAGTTTTATATTGTAAAATTTGAATATATATGTAAAATGAAATTGAATTTAATACCTTGTAGTGCACTTGCAGTGTCCATATTGTATATAACAATAATTGGTATTGGGGTCCTTACCTTAAAGATTTTTATAAATAAATCTATATAAAATAGTCGAACCTAGTTTAAAACTTGTGCATATCAATCTTTCTCAGATGAACCTTCTTAGCATAGAAGAATTGAAACTTAAAATGAAATTAAACTTTTGCACTCAATGACACCTTCTAGTTTAAGTAAATAAGAGACAAATTTTGATCATTGTCTTCATAGCAAAAGTATGTTTAGTGACATGATCGTGAACTCAATGGTTAATAATTTGACATAGTCAAATTTTATCTGGAGTATGTGGTTCCCTTCTAGGATTGGTAATCACACGTGTTGTAAGTAGAATGTGTTACTTTGGCTAGTGAAAATATAGCACCTTGGTCTTTTATAGAGGATTTATAGGTTAAATATGAGGAATACATACCTTAATCGAAATGATCTATAATAGGGCATAGATCTACTTAGTGAAAGTATTGGAATTAAACTGAACCTTAGTTAATTAGGAGGTTAATTTGGCAGTATAAAATTGTAAGAAACTCTTTACAAAGGAAATTTATTTAAAAGACGTTGATTTAAGAGAAACTAGGAAAGTAAAAAATTGGTCCCATAATCCCTTGTTTATGCCCTTTAAGAATATTAAGAATACTCCAGTAAATTTCACATGTTGAATTCTGAAATCACTAGAAACATGCCATCTTACCTTGAACACACAAGTGTCTTGTGGTTCAAGAGTGTAGTTATAATGTTTCCAATCAAGTACTTCTTCAAGATGTTAGACAAGTACTTTCACAGGGGATCTTTTTGTTATAAAAAGTGACAAACCAATAAGAGGCCATAAAAAATAATGTAAATGAGATGAAACAAAAAGAGTATATGTGATAATGGTTTAGGAAAAAAATAACTTTCTTGAAGTGCTTATGGTTTATTTAAGCATTGAATTTGTTTAAGAATGGATACAAATTGTTCTTGAAGAAACACCGGCTAGGCAAACACTTGGAGACAATATAGAGTCCACTTAAAATTAAATTATGCTATAAAAGTATATAATGTGAAAATTCTTAAAATTGAGCTCAAACACGATTTCCAACTTGAAAATAAGTATTGAATGTTCCTAGAGTTACATGATGATCATTGTGAGATAATATAGTGTACAATAACTCTAGTTGTGGAGACCCTAGTAAGGTGTGAATGGACCTCTATAAAGTCATGAATTCTTGCTTATAACCACATCTAATGCCACAATTGTTTAGGAATCCAAACCTTGTGGAGTGTGAGATAATACTATGTTAGTAACCTTTTTGACTAAGGTAATTTAGAATAAGAGAGACGGGATAAATGAGTTTTCACTAATGTAAACCAGAAGGTAGACTGAACCTCAGATACTTAAATGCCTAATATGAAAAGAATGTGAAATCTATCTACTCACCTGCCCCAATAAAATTAAATTTTCATGGAACCTCCCTTCTTGCAACTAAGATAAATATGTCGAGACCTTTCCAATTGAGCATGTGCCTTAATTTGTTGAATCTAAAGCATTGGAAAAATACTAAAATTTGAGATCATGCATGTACATACAAAATATTGAAAAACCAGAATACAATGGTTCTGGTGTTCTGAGGAAACTCAAAAGTTTCCCTGGGATTGGCTTCAAGTGAAATGTTAAATAAAATAAAGATTGTCGTAGTATAATTACTTTTTGGCAAAATAAATGCATTTTCACTGCCTTCCAAGCCTGCATTTTCCATTTGGGTGAAAGAGCAATGGTCAAATATGAATGTAATAAATATGAGGCTTGAACAGGAAAGTGATGTTATGAATGGTGCATATACGGGATTCATAATGTAGTATAATCGTTATGTTGTCTCTTGTCATTAAAAAAACAAATTACCTCTAGTGGACTCACCTGTGCATAATGTCACTTTTCATGTTGACCATGTGGCGAGCCGACGCTAGTTGTGGGAAATTAATCCTAGTTTTACCATTTTCATAAGTGATCCCTTGAAGTGTCTTGTGAACACATGTGAATTCCACGATTTTTTGGTTATCATTGTATTTTGGCTAAGTCTATTTATTTGGTGTGTGTAATTGGCATTGACCCTTACACATACTCCCAGCTTCTAAGCCTGATCTCAAAATTAAGTGATTACAGTAATATAATGGTTTTTATGACACTCTACATGTTACTCCAAAATAATATTTATTTCACACAATTCAACCCCTGACTAATCCCTTTTTTTACCTGGGAAATGTGGTATAGCCTGCGCTCATTTGAGATACTCATATAGACTTTCCTTTTGAAATCGTGCATATGAGACACGTGGAGTTTCTTTGGAGTTCCTATACTTAGTAAAGGTTTTTGGCTCATCATAAAAATACTTTTTTTTTGGACATGATACAAAATTCTCACAACACATTTGAGTCTCGACTAAGGGTTATTTTGAATGTGCCCATAACAGGGTTTTATCACTTTAAAGTGTTGGAGCTTTCACTGATTCTTTCATACTTAGCCACTTTATACATCACTCTGAATCATTTCTACGAAGCCCATAAGACTTTAAGCCTTTCCCCGATTTTCTCCTTTGAGCCTCTGGTATCTTCAACTATTTGACTCCTTAGCTCACCCTGACTCCTCCATTGTAGAGTCCCACTTTTGCCTAAATTTGGTCGAGATTTGAATGTGAGTTTTCATAAACCTTAGAGCTATACCCTTAATTTTCTTAATATGTGGAATAGGTCATTTGACCAATTTTATCTGGGGGGAAAATTTGGTATAACAATATAACACTTTGCATATATAAACTTGAAGGCATCTTTTCTCATTTTCCACTCCATTACAAGATTTTTTTCAACCATATCAGAAATAAAGATAAATACCCATTTCCTTTCTCCATTGATCATTTACATTTAGTTAGCGAAAAATAAACACAATTTTTTTTTTCAATCCAAGTAATCGTTATCTCGATAGGATTCACAAGAATTTCACAAGTAGAATAAGTTTATATTCCATAAACAGATATGCATCTATGTTTTTAAAAATACTATGTGATGCCTTGAAGGAACCCTACTCATCAAGACGAAGGAAAGCCAGATGAAATGAAGTACCTATTAGACTAAGAATAGGAATTTAAATCACTTAAGGAATTCATTAGTCTTTAAAGCATAAGGAAAACAATTTAGTATTCTAAGATAATAAATATTTAATAGAAGGAGATAACAAGAAATTCGATAATGAAGAAAAAACTGGTTATTCACAAAAAATGAGGTTTAAGACCTCAGATTACTAGGAAAACTTTCTCTATATACCTCTTGATTGACCTTGCATCATTTACCCATATTTTACAATTCTATTGAGTCATACAATAACTTATTGACAATGATGAGGATAATATTTTAGGGCCATTATTTAGTCTCAACCAACATCATACATTTGCAATGAATCAACATGTGACTACATGATGTGATTTTTGGGTTTTATAAAGCATCCTACAGCTACCCAAAATACCATTATCTGAAAAATCCAATTAATTAAACGTGTGAATCAATGACTGAATTCAATCCACAGAGGTCACAATGTTACCAATTTATGGATGGAAAATGTTTCAATGAAGGAGGAGATTTGTTAATTATATACCATCATTATCGATATGAGTAGCTTATCATGAATCCATAAAATGAGGCTGGTAGATAATTTGCAAACATGAGAAGGGAGAGTAGATTACAAATATGAAGAGAAAAGGAAGTGCCAAACATAACTATCCCACAAAAATGTTGGTCTAGAGTAAAAAGACCATTACCATGGTTGGCACAAAAAAGTGTAGACAAAAGGCAGGAGCTACCGTAGTGGAAATGTGAGAGAGTGTAAAAGAGTGTATAAGCTGAGAATATATGAAAAAAAAGTAGGAGTGTTAAGAAAATGAATCACTTAACAATATGTATAGCCAACAGTTCCAAATGCAACCGAGATAGGCTTGTCATTTATAACCATACAACATCAAATAAATATAATAACTTTTAGATACACTCTTAGGAAGGACATTCAAGAATTAAAATCTCTAGAAGAGAGTTCCAAGCGTCATGTTTTAGTTGAACATATCCAAAGTGTATATGTATGCAAAAAGTGGAAGAAACTACAAGAAATAATTTTTTTTGACAAAATTCCTGAAAGTTTCTAAGCTTATTAAACCAAACATGACTTGTACAAGTCTGAGTTATTTTTAGTCTATGCGGCCAGCCTCCATATGGGAAAAAAGAGGTAAAACACATGCCCAGGTGAGTATCCAAAAAGAGCATTAAAGGATGACAGGTGGCCACTAAACTCCACCCCCTTTGTCATCTCAAAACCATGGTTTTAGAAAAAGAAATCAATTCAGTGTGCAACAACATTAATTTTTTTTTGTTGGTGAAGCCATGTGCTAGGGACAGGTCGTTATCAGAGAGGATGAAGGAGTTGGTAGATATAACATTAAGTTCCACATTAAATAGTGGTCCTTCATCATTGAAACAAAAACAATCCCCTCATAAATGGAGCCTCCTCATAAACATCTCCTCCCTCTATGCAAAAACTTAGCCACGAGTTTATAACAAGCTATTTCTAGTGAGAGATAAATCTTCTTTTATTAATTTTTTTAATAAAAAATTTATTTAAATGCTAGGTATTTTTAAAATGAAATATGCCTAAAATAAATTTGAAAAGATTTTAGTATTCCATTAGAACTTTTTTTAAAATGTTCTTAAGCATTCCAATGATCGAGAGCACGATTAGATAAAAAAATCCATGTTTAAAAATGTAAGTTACAAAAGAACCTCAACAACAAATAAACACTTATTACAAAATAAGAAGGCATGAAAAAATGAAAAAGAGACAGAAGGGATGCCAAAATAACTTCATAACAGGGTCATAGTCAAGTAATGACCAAAAGGGAGCTCAAAACAATATTCAATGTTACGCAACAATGCAATGAAGCAAAGGAAAAATTTGAAACCAAACGAGGCATTACACAATATTTTTAATTCCTGATTCTCTCCCAGTTCCAGTCATTGGTCATTACAACTTTCTATCATATTGTAAGGAGGAAGATCATTTCAATAGTTAGAAACCTTGTATATGCCCCTCCCTTCTTTCTTGTTTGTAAGATGTTTGTGGAGATTCAAAACCTCACTATTGGACATTATAATGTAAAATATGTTACTTTGAGCTTGAACGTGATGTATCTTATCAGCCCTTGGGAGAAATAAAATAAGATCTGTGGATGTTTCAAACCCTCTTCTGTGTTGTGTTGCATTTTTTGGTATTTCATTTACACAAAATTTATTGTGTATTGTTGTGCTTTTCATTACAATATTTCTAGTTGTGTTTTGTTTATCATGCAGTTTGTTTAACATTCTTCTAATGGTGCATCACCTTCCCTTAAAGTAGGTTTTAATTTTATGCATTCTCTCTAACTCTATTCTCCTTGGGAAATCCTTAGATTAGTGATTAGATCGGCAAATCTCTACAAGTTTCGAGTAGTTGGCACTAGGTTAGGATAGGACTCTGGCCTTCTCCGGAGGGTTATCCCGATTGTAAAGTCCAACACTTAGGGATAAATCCATATTTGACGGGTCACAATGGAATTCCTCAATCCTTCTAATTACAAAACATTAGGGGTGTATGATTTTGCCATAACAATATGTTTTTAGATAATATTCAATTTTTAAAATATTTATGTATTTATTTCCATTTAATTATGTTGTCCTAGAGGAATAACAATATTTTTTCAATTTGATTCAAAAACTTTTGTGAGAACGAAGATTGTTTGTGCTAGGTTTTGTTTCATTTACAGAGTAAATAAAATCACTTCCATTCTCCATTCGATATAACATCCTCATTAGTGAAAGCAAATTTCATTAAGATATTTTATGAAGGTTCTCAAAATCTTTATTGAACTCTTCAATTTATGATAGTGGGCATATTTTTGTAAGGCTCCTATCCCGATGTAATGCTAAGGCATTTTAGGGTTTTTTTTAATTGAATGGGAAATAATTTTCTTATGAAGATTGTAATGATCTCAATTTATTAGTGTGGACTCTAGAATGAGGCTCAATTGTTATCCAACTTCATGGTTTTTTATTTGCAAACTTGTTTGAATGTGTGTCATCCCATAGAGGTATTTCAACATCTATCAACTAGGATCGTAGTGCTGAATTGTCTTTGAATCAGGATTCTCCTAGAAAGTAAGTGTTTTCATCATTTTTGAGCACCTTATCTATATGATGGGAACCCTTTCTACCATTATGATTTCTGAATTTATCAATGATGACATTAAGGAAATCTTTACCTAAACTAGGCATTATCTACTTTACCGATCTCTAAATGACATTAGCTATGAATAACTTCTTGAAGGGAAGAGCTACGAGAAGATATGCAAAAACTTATAAATTCAACAACATGTTTTAACACATTATTGCATTCAAAAAACACAACTTCTTGTGAGTACGACAAACTATAAAAACAACATGTACAGTAAAAATTTGAAATAAAAATAAGCTATCATATTTAGCATAAGATTTCTTGAAAATATTCTATCAGGATGCTTTCACTTCATTTTTCTTCTTGGTGATTTTGTTTAATTTTCTTTGCTTACTCTTATATCAAAAATGTCATCCACCATAAATTAGTCCTTGAATTGAACTTTCATTCTTGGATGCTAACGACACAAAGGCCAGACATAATCATTTATCTACAAGGAAGAATACAAAATTGTTGAATTGAGTTTTGGATAGGATTGTTTGAGAATGTCATGGCCATCAAATCTAATTTTCATTTAAAGAAATGATTTCATTATTGTCAGAACTATAATGTAGTAGTCAAAGGCAATTTCATGGTGTCACTGAAGTGGTCTTGAACAATAATCTCTAGCACTTCCCCAATTATAACTCATTCTTACCATTTTAGAATATAAGATGGAATTATTCGTGCATACAATGGTTTTCCTTACCATTCCTAGACACCATGTTTTACTCAATAATTATTTACATAATACCCCCAAAAAATCTTAGATACCAGATGCATATTTTCTCCTTGGGTAAAAAATAAATTTTACAAAGGTGCTATGATCTGTGGAAATATCTTCCCCTAATATGACTTCAAGACATATTTTTAATCGATTTAAATTGTCTTATATAAGTATGATAAAATCCATAGTTATCTAAGTGATTTAATTTCTTTTACTGAAAAAACTTAACACCTTAAAAAAGTGAAATAAAATTGTTTACGAAAATATATAATTCTTCTTAAAATATTCATTTCGAATTCATATTTCCATTACTTGAATGTTCTAATTCATAACTGACATACTTCACATCTGCTACAAAAAAGTTATCATGGGTAATTTCTTGACATTCATGATACTACAAATTTTGGTCAGAGAAATAATTAAATAGAAACAACAAAGTGGAATTCTGATATACCATACAAATGCTTATAGTTAGGTCTACAATATATAGGTAAATTCAGCCTTAAATTTTTGGATCTCAACATGACCCATGATTCTTCCTAGAATCATTTTTACATCTATGTTACCTCCCAATAAATGTAAGAGATGACATTGTAAACCAATATTTTATTTCATGAGTTTATTTTTCAACCATTTAACAAACAATATCTCCATCCAATGTAATAATAGGATTACATCAACATTATTGACACATTTTTTTAATTTGATTCCTTCAAAACATTTATCGCTGGGTGTGTGAACATGGAGTTTTAAATTACCTCCGGCATTCCAATTCAATTGACCTTGCACCTTCTCCACTTTTGAATGGTGTGATTTTCCATTTTCATACCTCTTAAACCAACGAAATTCAGATGGTTTTCTATTTGAGATAACTAGATCAAGATTTGTGTGTTTTGTATTGGATCATCACATTTCATGTACAAAGATTGCTATCGGTTAGAACAATAAAATTTAGACAAACTAGGTTTTCAGTTGTTTTTACCCAAACCATCTTGTGAATGTGTAGTACTACTTCGGGTTATCATCAGATATCTTCATTTTAGAGATTTTGTACATATTTATAACATACAAATTAATTAACTTCCAAAGGGTAATTGTGTTAGTAATTCCCTATAGTTATGCGAATTTTGACAATTTTGTATGAAAAAATTGAACTAAACTCTGACCTCATTTTCACTTTAGAATTAGACCCTATGGCGTTGGAATTGAGGAGATGTTATGAGAAGACCTCCAGATGAATTCCTAAAAATGAGTCTTTTGTGAATTTGCTAATCAGATGAATATTAATAATATGTTTTAAGGCCAATTTGCTCCTCATGACTCGAATTAGCATTGCACTCGATTATGTGTCTTGCTCTAGGAAACCATTTTATTTTATTTTTTCAACTTTATTTGACTAAAGATTTTATTTTAACACATAGCACTTGGGAATGATGGACAAGATACAATTCTAACAGAGGCACATTATATGACACAAGTTTACATACAATGTCTAATTTTCACATCCTAGATAATTTGTTTAATACATACGAATATTATTTTGACATTACAATTTCATTTCTGACAACTAAGAAACCATAAATCTTTTTGACTAATTGTGTACTTACACAATGACTACCATCATACCCAACAAAATGTTGACTATCATAGTTGATGACATTATTGACATAAATCTTATTTTATGTTACCATTCACAAGGAAATTTAGGTTATTCATAATTGAAATAATGGTTGTATTATATTCAGTTTGATTATCAAGTACTCTTGAAATAGTCTCGATTTCAAACTACATTGTTGATTTTCATATGAAACCACTTATAACTTCAACAAAAGATGAACTACCCTAAAATTTATAATATTGAGTGTAATGTGACAATACGTACCTATTACTTGTTTTGTTATATCAACAAATCATCCTTGAATTACACAACATCAATTTATAAATTTTGGGCAGAACATGCCGTGGACATAAGCAGTGTAGTGCCCACTTCCCTTTGACACCTTTTGATATTGATCATGATACTGCTGACTATATTATGGACATTATTATAGTTTTGATTTAGTATGATGTTAGATGTTAGATCATGGATTTTTGTTGATTTGATTCATGTATGATGCATGATGATTATTAGAGACATTTTATATATGTTGATGATGGACATATACTATTTGACGGATATTATATTATATACATGGATGTTGTTCGGACATGTGATATTTGGATATTGTGAGTAGACCTAGAAAATTGAAATTATTTGATGATGATATAGTGTTGATGAAATTGTAAGTGACATTGTTGATTGTTTTGATGTTGTTGTGATTCATATATATTAATGACCTTGGAATTATATTGATATTCATTTGGATGTTCTGATATGGCCACGAGGCCGAAGGAGGTATTTGTATTTTATAGGTTAAAATATCACAACAAACATCGGGGGATTGGAGACCAACCACATTGGAATTCTAGATGAATTCAACAAGGTCACCATGGCAACTTGTATTGTTCGTGTGTGTGTTTTTGATTGTTAGGGATTCCCATGGGGGGGATCACCTTTAAATGTGACCAAGGGGTTTTATGTATTTATTTATTTGGTTCCTTTTTATTGATGTTTGTATGTGTTTATTAAGTGATGTGTTTACCCTTTCATTATTTATTAATTGTGTGTAAATTAATGTGAGTAATCATATTGTTAAAATTAATTAATCAAATATGTCATAAGAAAGTAATTAATAGAGTTGTTGGCCTTGAATTAAAGTGTTGTAAGTATGTGTAATGTGTAAGTGATGTGTAAGTTGACTTTTGAGTGTGAAACACTCCACCTTCTTGGAAATTCAAATTTGTCCTTGGAGGCTGATTTTGGAGGCTTGTGGGACAAGTTAAACTTGTCACATACCTCTTAAATTTAATTACCAACCATACCTATGGTTGGAGGGTTGAATTTAGACTTTTATAATGCATTTTGTAAGTCAAGTTGTAGGTTTTAATTGCACTTTTCTTACATGATTTAATTTTAGTCCTTTGAGGTGTGGGTTGGATTTGAGTGTGTAAGTAATCTATCATATTATTCACCCACCTATTTATTATGCATTGGAGAATGAAGTTGACTTTGGTTTGGGGTTGAGGATGTGTGATGTGGAATCCTACATGGATCCACCTCATCCTCTTCTCTTCCCTCTTCTATAAATTTGAATTCCTTGGATCTTGTTTTGGGGGTTGCTTCACTTTTGGAGACTTCATTTTGGGTGAATTCCTTGCTATTTTAGGAGCTCTTGCTTTGGAGAAGTTTTTTTGGAAAATTGTTGCATGCTTGTGATTGTTGATGTTTTGGATTGCTTGCATTGGAAAAGCTTGGTTGTTTTGAACTTGGAACAAACTCCATCATGGAGAGGTAAGAGCTTAACTCTTGGAAATGCTCTTCTTTTATTTTATGTAATGTGAATGTTAATGTATGAATGTTTTAGCATGTTTGTTGGGGTTGGGTAGATGTCCTAGGAATGGTGTAGGAGAAGACTGTGGGGTTTATTTTGTGGGAGGCATAAGTGTGTTTTAGGGAGGTATAAGGGTGGAGGGAGTTGGGATTTGGGTTCCACCTTACAAAGAAATAGATTGAATTTCTTTACTCGTTATGGGGTGCCATAAGAGGTTGGGGAGGCATAAGGAAATGTGAGTAATAAGGGGTACTTTGGGGAGGCATAAGGGCATGTCAGGGATTTGAAGGGCATATATATATTTTGGTGGTTTGTTCTCAGGTGGTGATACCCATTTCCCCTTTGGGAGGCATAAGAAGCATCCCCCATAGTTTCTTGCTCCTTTGGCTTGCTTGATGAAGCCTCAGTATTGTTTGTCATGTTTTATTGTAGTTGCAAACTACATTCTTGTTTTGGAACTATGTTTTATTGTGAAATTATGTACTTGAGTGTTTGTGGAAGCCTATTGTTGCCATGAGTTGGATCACATCTTTTATTGCATCTGTGGTTGGGGCTCGGGGGACCAATGAAGAAGGATGGATTCTCCTCTTCTTTGGATTTCTTGGTTGGGTGGAGAGTGTTTCCTTTCCCCTACTTTTGTTGTGATCAAATTGGAAGAATGAGAAATATGCATGTTGCTATTGTTCTGGAGCTGAGATAAAGACAACTTGACAATCCCTTGTGAAATGAAATCTTATTGTAGCCCCTTTTCCACTTGAATTGGATTATCTTGTGTATTCATTTGTAATGTAAAGATACTTTTTATTGGCAATGAAAGTTGGAAATTTGAAATGTAAAAGATTTACTACTATGTATTTTGTTTTGGAAAGAATGTGAAAGAAATCATATTCTGTATATTGTAATAGACGAATGAAAGAAGAAATTGTAAATGTATCTCTTTGAATCAATAAAGGATTTTATTAATTTACTCAAATGGAATTATTGGGTATTGAAATCTGATTATTGAATGTATTTTGAAATTTTGTTGGAAGGATGAAAAAGTGAATACGTATGAAGGAGATGTCATAATACTCTGTTTTGTTTAAGTGCATGATTTAGAAAATAATAAAAGTTACATTCTTGTCATTTGAATCATTTGATTGAAGTCAACTGAAACCTATTTGAAACTAGCATGAAATGAATTCCTAGTTTGTATTTGGAAAGTAATGAATATAGAACCTATTGAGTTAATTTTGTTGTTTCTGTTTCTGTTTCACGTTAATACTCTGTAACTTATTAATCAGAAATTGAACTGACCATGACCTTGCAACATCAAGAAGATAACAATGAAAAGTTTAAAATTGAACATGCTAAGGTTATAAATGAATGCTAAACAGACCAAAATCACTTAAGGGAGCATCCGTCTAGAACCTTGCAAATCAATGCAAAGGCTCAACCCTCTTACAGTCATTCTTGCTGTATAAGAGATTGATAGATTTTCAAATTGCAAATCAAACAAAAAAACTTGAATCTTGAAATCCTATCTTAAAATCCATTCTAAGTAATAATTCTTCATGTCTATTTTACATGTTGAGAGAGAAAGAACGATCAAATTTCAACAATTTTTATACGTTAAAATTTATCAGTTTGCACTTTATAAAGCCTGATAGAACGATGTTTTCTACAAAATTGAAGCATTGAACTTCATCAAAAGTAAAAATCCTAATGATTCCTGTGTAGAGAGGACATGTCGAGAGCTATTTATGGAAAGTCCTCGTTTTCCAAGAACCAAGTTCCCAATCAAAATTTATGGCCTTATAAAGTTTTGACTTCATTTTCGGCTCAAAATAATCTAACTGTCAAATTTTAAATGAATAAAATATTCTTGGATGGACTCGTGGGCTTAAAATTTCTTATTTTTTTTTCTGAAAAGGTGTAAAGTCATTAATTTTCTCGCTGCTTCGCTAATCCGTAAGCCTTGATTTTGTCTAAAAATAATCTAAATCCAAAACGTTAATTTGGCAATTTGTCTTCCACGGCCCAGTCACCCCGTAGCCAATCATTGATCAACACGTGGCTTTTTTGGGTGTTGGCAGAGGCATGGATGAATTTTAACCTTAAGCGCTTTGAAAAATAAATATGGAAAAAAAAATTATTTTTACCTGTAACCCCACCGGCCTGCAGGTAATCAGGTGCTGCCACATGGCTTGACAAGGTGTTGGTAGAGGAGAGGATATTTTTAAGCCTTAACACCTCAAAAAACTTTTGGGAAAAATTTCCAAATTATCCCCGTCGGCCGGCCAAACCATAGTTAACGGTTGGTTGACACATGGTATCTTCTTGCGTCGATGGAGGTGAGGGTTCCTTTTTGCCCTTCCTTTTGAATAGTAAAAATTTCCAAATGTTCCCCACCAACCCGCTGACCTGCAATGAATAAGAAACTGCCACATGGTCTCCCTAGGCGTCGGCGAAGGTGTGGGTGTAAAATTCACTTTGTCCCAAAAGGGCAAAAGCGTTAAATGCCTTCCCCGCTTTGTCGGCCCGTGTCTGGGAAAAGTCTTCTTCCCTACTTTGCCGGTCCATTTTTCTCCACTGGGTGAATTTTTCTCTCCGATTTCCACAAGCTTGAGCATGGGAAAATTTTCCTCCCTATGCCCGTAGGCCATCTCTTGAGAAAATTTTCACCCTAAGTTCCGTCGGTCCATAACTTGCAAATTATGAGGAGTTAGGAGGAATTCTTTATATCACTGGAAAGGTGAAGAAATTCCCTATCTAATGGGAATATTTTCAAGAATTTTTAATTGTGATAATCATGGGAAAAATCAAATTGAATATTTAACTGATTTCTGGGAGTGGGTAAGTAAGAATTTACTCTGATGATTTTAAATATGTATTCTTTTCCCCCTCTGTAATTAACCCTTTCTCGTGTCTTATATATTGTGGAATTAAATACCTTGGGTATTTAATTGTTTTGGTCCCTTAACCCTAAATTTTAATCAGGGAATATTTAGCTAAAATGTTAATCTAATCAATGATTAAATTAATCCCTAAGGATATTTGAGCTAGGTGTGGACTTATTACACTAGTTGCCTTAATGTGGAATTAGTAATTATTATAATGGGAAAATTTATCAATTTAATTTAATTTTCCTTGATACTTTGGTTGTTAACACTTTAAAAAAAATTATTCCATAATTTTGTAACTAAACCTAGGTATTTCATGGGTCTCAAGTGGGAGATTTTAGTGGGAGTTACATAACACACAGGACCTTCGTTGACCAATGAGTCTCTATAATCGAGAGAATAGAGGCCGAGCTTTGTATATTTTAAAGATGTTTTACATTTCTGTAACATACAGTTGGATTCCCCAGCTACAAAACCTGCTCAAGTATAAATATTCTCAATTTTCCAATAAAAGACACTGGCTGCTTTAATGGGGAAACCTCAGTGTATCCATCTAATGGATTTTGGAAAATTAGTATAAAACTGAATCCACCATTGTATCATCAACATTGCACATATTTGTGTTGTATAGAAGTTGTTATTACATTAGGTTTATCATTTGGTTTCATTTGTATGTGACTTGTTGAAATTTATTGTTTTGGTAATCTTGAGACCCATTGAAGATTTTCAAATATTTTTTTCCCTCTCTCTCAGACCATTATGGCTGGGACAGGGACATTAATTTCTTTTTTGGTCGTTAAATTTAGAAAGCCTGCCATAAAACATGACATGTGTCGTCATTCCGGTGATCTCCTAACCAAAGGCCTCTAGAGGACATGAAGGTTGCAAAATCAGCCGTAGTATATATAACTTTTATGTGGAGAGTGTTTCACTTATTGACACAACTACATATTAGACATATAATTGAAGAAGAACAAAAGAGAACAAGTGGGAGGAGAAATATGGCAGATATTGTGAGAGTTCCTAAGGGTTTTTCTCAATCTCTATACATGAGTCACATAAAATAGGTTAATAATTTGTTTGTCATGTAGCTATAAACATTACAATTCATCTCATTATTTAGAAATATATATTGGAATTGATTATGAGAAAATTAAATCAAATTCAAAGTCATTCAATTATAATTCTTTGGCATGTTAAGTTATTATTTTTTAATAATGTTAATGTCAACTTCATATTAAATGTTGAAGTAATATTGCTGCAGTACTCAGAAGCGCTTATCTAATGCACATGGACAAACCTAATGTGATTTCACTTTTTCAAACCTCCATTGACTTGGATATTAACATTAATTTTATTCCCTTCGATTGAAAATTTTCATTACACCTGGTAACCAAGACATGCACTAGACCTCGGCTTCATCAAACCCTTTAACCACATCAGATTTGTCATGTTAAGACGATTAGATTTTTCAAAGTGAAAAGAAATTAAAGTGTAACAATATTATTCCCCACCCATTGATCAACTCCATAAAACATAAACTAAAATAAAGAAACTCAAATAATCCTTACAGCCAACAAGCAAACACCCAGTGCAAAACAAAGGAATTTAAAAGTTTTTTAAATCCTGTTATTTTACTCCACCCAACATGGATAATAAAGAAAATTGATTTTAATATCAGGACTTCAAAATAGTTTATTCCATTCATTCTAACACTATCAGTATCACCAACACCAAGGTGTGTAAAACATGATTTAAAAAACCATTTTGTTTTATATTAATTTGTGTACATATATGAATTTGGATTAGTAATTAGTGGCAAGGATTTGCATCAGTAAATTTTATATTAGTAATTATGATGTGGGGATTCAATACCAAGAAATTTTATAAACAATTCTTCAAATAAATTAATGGTTAAATTCATGATGTTCATAGATTATCCAATTCTACACACATTTTAATCATTTTAAAAAAATTTATGCCATCAATGTGTCTCGTTGAACAAAACAACCATTTGTATCAAGATAGATTATGAATATGTTTGTTGTATGCAATATTATGAAGATGGATGATTGGAAAACAACAAATTGGTCACTATTATGTCATACCCTAACCATGGAAGATGATGAGATGCACAATGTGAGCGTTTTACTGATATAATTTATAGGTTTGTCACCACTCTTCTCAGTTTGACCTAATAGAGAAATATGGTTATAATTACAAATTTTCTTTGGAAAATGGTTGCAAAGAAACATGGAAATGACATGCATGATTGTTAGATCTAGGATGGTAGTTATCCTTACCATGGATTCAAGACTCACACGTATAAATGAGGTTACAAGAAGAATGTTCCAAGAAAAGCTCCCTGCAATTCTATGGAGAGATTACCTTGGAACATACCAACAATTTCCCTTGGTTGTATACCCATGTCCAAATGGAAGATGGCCTAGTTTGTCTTAAAACATACTTGCATGGTGGCATGATGTTGAATGAAATTAAAAATAACTTTCAAAGTGGACGTATGATAAGTGGAAAGTAACTCATTGCGACTCTCATAAGTGTGATAACAATTGTAGTGGGGATGCCTGCACCGACCTTTGTCGCCTACCATGAGTCCATATATTTTTTGTACAAGTTGAAGAAAATACGTTGGAAAATGTATTCCCTACTTTTGATATATATATATTTTACAACTGAATATGTTTATAATGTTATTAGTAGTAACAAATTAATCATTATCATTTCTATGTATCGTGGCATGTACCTATTGATGTTTTTGATAGAATCAATGCAAATACAAATAATGAATTCAATGGGTATATTGTTTGTTGTATTTGTGATTGTAAAAGGACACAATTTACCATTATAGAATGTCAATTAACATGAAGGAAAAGTAAAATTATAATTCCATTACATTTTTAATGGATAACTTTATTTGTTTTGCCATGAATAGGAATTAGGCCTTGTTTAACATATGTGACAATGAGGTTAGAGAATATTAAAAATTATGGCATCTAGAGTCAAATTAGGCCTACTTTTGCGTCTATTTTTGAAAAAATGGAAACATGATGAAATACACTTTCAAACAACTCCTCACACCTTGTAAATGCATCCATCTTTCATCCCTAACAATTTAAAATCATGAAAAATTGAATTCACTAAGAAAATTAATAAAATAAAGTCATAAGACCTTGTTTTATCATACATATTTAACGCTTTATCGTTTGGATTCTATGTTCTCTAGGCCTTGAAACTAGCTTACTTGACAAGTTCTCAATTTCCTTAACCATGCAAAAGTCTTCATTTTTTCAAACTATCTTACTAACCCAATGAGTTCAACATTTTTGTAGATCCTCAACTATACCTGGATCCCACATTTTAAATGGTTTCAGAAACATCATTAAAATGTCAACATTGTCACATTTATTGTGCAAAAATTTCCTTGAATGGATTCTCAACACATTTATCCTTGATGCTCTCAGTATTAAATTTCAACCTACATCACCCTTTTAGCCTTTACATTAGGAAAATTTAGCGTAATAAAGCTTGAATATATAACCATCATGTTCCATGTAAATTATGTGATGAATTGAGCTTTAAAATATTCAAATTATCTGATGAGAACTTTTTCAAAATGATAATTTCCAACCTAGGTCTCCCTTTTTCCTCCTTTACAACCTTTGTCTTATTGACCTTACTTTCTTACCAAATGTTTATGATCTCGGTTCTCTTAGCATAATTATTATTAACAAAGACTCTAGCAAAATAAAACCCTTAACCCTTTCAACCATTCAATGCATGCTTGCTACATGATTTCAAAACATACTCTATGAATTTTAAACCACATTTCCTTAGTACAAACCTTTGTATATTCTCAATGGACTTCACTCTTGTATCCTAACACAGTCACATACAAGTTACATGTCATTGGTGTCACATTTCTACTTCTAGACATGATAGTTTCAAAGCCTCTATTCACTTCATTTATTAAATTTAGGAATTCAGACACTGAAGCTAGAAGATTTGTAGGGTGGTCACACTCTCCAAGTCTCTCAAAACATACTTCAATCACAAAACAATGTTAGTGAGGTTTTATCAATGAACCAATGACAATATATTTGGTTGTCAGAAACCTCTAAACTCGATTTTAAAGCTTACTGTTCTTCCTTAGGATTTGCTATGGACATGTTAAAGCATCAAAAAATACCATCTATGCTTGATATACCTTCAAATCCATGAACAACCTCATGAAATCTCCCACTCTACCTCTCGACAAAAGGGTGGCTTTAGAAAATATAAATTTGATCAAACAAGACAACCCTTTTTCACCTTACTGAGCATGGTTAACATAAAAATAGACTTGTGCACTTTCACTAGGCTCCTCTTTTGATTATAGACATCAATATTAATAGAAGACACTTCGTCAACTATAATGGCAACATATAGTCTTGTAAGTTTTTCCTCTTGACTGATATAGGGTTGTATTGTATATTCAAGCTTTATACTCACACATACTTTGTGCATTGCATATTGTCAAATTTTACCTTGTTATTCCTACTGTAAACTCAAACCCTTCTTTGTATAGTGTAAACTTTTACCTTATTGCCATCTCTAGTTTTACATGTACAACAATCACAATTTCAGTAGTTTTAGTTGTTCATAGATGTCCATTTTTAGCAGTTTTGATCTTGGTTTTATTGTAAGTGATATTTACATTCAGTAGTAGCATCTAACTCATCATTATAATTCATATGTATCTACATTGAATTTATCAGTTCAATACATGTATCTGATGTTTCTTATCATAACAGTTTCAATCATTTTTTTATTCATAGATGTTCTAAATTGAATTTAAGATTACTAAGGTTGGATGCATTACACCATATTTTATTACATTGTTTACTAATGTAATGATAATTTTATAGCACGTATGAGTAATCACTATAGGATACCATTATACATACTCCCAATTGTAGAAGCTGATAAAGGGTTTATTTACACTTCAATTGATGGTACATTAGAAATCAACAGAGATAATATGTGAGTTGCATGGAATCGAGATTGATACAGTGGAGGATTTTTGTGAAAGGAGAATTGGATTATCCAAATAACTCTGAGATAAAATCTGTTGGATGACTTTTACATTCATTCTAGCTCTAATATTCACATTTTAGATTAGCGCCCACAATCATTGCTCATTTGGAACTTTTTATAGCTTGTAGTCCTCCCCTACACTCCCTGCGCCATGTAATTCTTTCACGTGCCCCTCTACAGATTCATTCCAAATTGGATAAGTTTCAGGGTTCTTTTCACGATCCCTCTTTTCTTTTTTTTATCGCGCACCCTTCTTGAGTTGGATATCCATGGCCTACTTCCATAATTTTCTTTCGCAAGTATGTGTTCTTTTTCTAGTGTGCACAACTACATGTGCACATTCCTTCTACTTTCTTCTCATGCACTTGCATCTTGCAACGCACCTCGCTTCCTTGCTTAAATACATCCGTGTGCCCTTGCGCACATTATTTCTTTCTTCCTTCAGTTTCTACTGCACTTCCATTTTCCCTTTTCGTGCCTTCCTCCCGAACGCTCGCTTTCTTCCATTCTTCCTACATGCGTGCCTTATTTTCTATTCCCTTGCAAATGATCATATGCCAAGAAGAAACTTGGATTAGATCAACATCCTCGACAACACTCCTCTTCAAGAAAGATCAAACATCAAGTGAAAAAAACATGGAGAAAGGCTTGAAGTTTTCAAAAGAATTCACATTTTCAGGGATCTCGAGAAATGAACGGTTGAAAAAATGAGGAAGCTAAATCTATAAGTCAAAATCAAGCCAATAGCGAGTCGACTTGAAGTAAAGATACAGAAATGCAGGAAGGTTTCAACGTGTCAGTTTAGTGCACCATTAAAAGGTATGATAGAAGCGGGGTCCCTAAATGAGTGCATGCCCTCCACATGGTCTAGAGCATGAGAAAGTTGTATCGACCGTTGAAAAGTCTAAACATGGGAAGATGAAGCAGAAGCCTCCACATGCCCCATCAGTGCAACTCCAAAGGTAAAATATAAAGGCAGGTCCCACAAATGTGCACATGCTCTCCACGTGGTCAGACCCAAGAAAGTTGCACTGGCCGTTGAAAATTTAAGCATAAGAAGAGCCAGTGGAAGCCTCCACGTGTTAGTGTTATCACCGAATCACAGCACCCCTGGATGTTGATCAGATTTCTAGTTTGATCACTCTAAGCATCCAGTGTGATTGGATAACATGGGTACTATCTCCAAGTTGTGGGACTTGCTACTTGAGATAGACCTCCAGAGAAAGCTGGTTCTTGCTCCTAAACTACCTGCCACAATCTACTCTAATGCAGGATAAGCTAACTATTCTAATCTAAATTTCCAAGGGACCAGGGAGAGAGAATGCATAAAATGAAAGCCTACACTAAAGCGGTGATACACCAGAAAAGGAGGATGTGAGAGTAATCTCCAAATGTGTGAAATACAGAGGCAAAGTGCACACTAGAAGAGGTGATGACAGTTCACCATAATCTAGCAAAATGCATTCACAATAATATTCCAAGCATACACAATGATAATGAATTCCTGCAAGAACATAATAAATAGACACAATAAACTTGTAGAAGGATCAAAGGGGCAAGAAGAATGCAAGAAAACACAGCAGGGGAAGATACATCCACAAACTGATATTTTATTGCTTCATGATATGCACAGTTCAATCTATTACAAGATAAGGGCCTGGATCACCATGCAAGGAGTCCACTACAAGGGCCTGCAACACACTGGCTTCACAAAGCAATTTTGACAGAGCTTTGTTACCCAAAAACTCTCCCTTTTACAATGAGCCCAACACTCCAATTTATAGAAAAAATGAGAAGGAGAAGAGAAGGGAAAATGGAAATCCCGAAATCTGTCCTTCAACCACCTGTAAGAGGCATTAAATTGAGTGAAATGGTTATACATTACTTGCAAAAGGCTCCCCATACTGTCCCATGTGCTGCAGCAGAGAAAGAATGATGACCATGCCTCTTAATTGCACTCCCAGCTACCAAATAAAACACTGTTCTGAACCCGGCCACGTTTTCTTAAAAATCTCAATCAATTTCTGATAAAATCTGGAATTTCTTGATTTCTGTGCATCGGGCTCGGAACCACGATTCCAACGGTACCAATTTTGTGCGATTTCGTTGAGAAATGCAAAAGTTATGGCCTTCTGAGTGCAGGCAGCTATTTTGGGTCTGGCAGGCGTTTTCTGTCATTTGACGGGAATGAGCATTGACTGACTGGAGCCGAATATGTTTCCTTTATTTAAATATATCTACCCTCATTAAAATTATGGCGTAGAGGACGTCGTGCTCGTTCCAGAAAGTCCAATTTTATCAAAATCGGAGCTCGGAGTCAAAAGTTATGGCCGTTTGAAGTTCCACGGGTCAAACGTTGACTTTTCTCCTCTGACACGTTCATGGCCGGCCTCTTCGGCTTTTCGCATCCCACGCGTCCCTTTGTCCCATTTGTCCCAGTGCTCTGTGCTGGAAAAATTCTCCCGAACCGGCCCGAAATGGGCTTCCAAATGTCCCTTTTTTGCGGTGACACATGGCATGATTTGATTTTTCGGCTCCTTCGGCTATCCGCGTCCCGGCATCCCTTTGTCCCATTTTTCCCAGTGCTTAGTGAAAAATTTCCCTATTTCGGCCGGGCCGGTTCGCGTACCTTTTGTCCCAGACTGTCCCATTTGCTTTCGGACCGTTCTGGGACAAATTTCGGCCGATCCGGCCGGTTCGCGTACTTTTGTCCTGACTGTCCCACTGTTTTGGGCTGCCTTGACTCATTTCGGCCGATCCGGCCAGTTCGCGTACTAATTGCCCAGATGTCCCAGACTACCTGTTTCAACAGTTAGTCAATTTTTTCCATTTTTCAGCCAGTTCGGATTTCCGCGTCCCGCGCGTCCCTTTGTCCCAAATGTCCCAAATGCTGCGCGGACCGTTTGTGCTAATTTCGGCCGGTTCGCGCCCAGATTTGTCCCACACTTGTCCCGACTATTGCAAGGACTAGGACTTAGCCATTTTTCATGATTTTTCTGGCCCGAGCTTGTTTTTGCAATTTTTTCACATTTTCTCAGAACTTGCTCTCTTCTTCTTGGACAGGGGAGTTAGAAAAAATATGAGGGGACCCTAGAAACATGAATTTTTTTTGTGAATCAATATAATTGCTTGGGACTTGCATGTTATCAAAATTTACCTTGGGGGTGAATTTTGGATAACAGTTAGCTAGGAACACATCTTCAAAGGTCTTGAAATTTTATCCCTCAAACATGCTCTCGCCCTCCATGTGTCCGGTCACAACATTTTTTTAATCCTAAATATATATTTTCTTTATTCAGGAAGAACATAAAGAGAGTAGAGCTAGTTCATTCTTGATTTTGCCAAGTGTTGGACACGTCGCAAGGACCCTAATATTGCTTATCTTAAGAATGTGTAAGAGCAGGGATTCCCAAATGACCTTATGGATCTTGGATGGACAGACCTCCAAACCTCAAATATCCTATAGTTTGAATATATCCTTATCTTGACTTAGAAGCTTCTGTATTTGATTTTCAGAGGACTTTTAAAAGCTCTCGACTTCTGCTACTCAACTTACAACTGGATATTTATCACTTTCCAGGCTTTCACCTACTATCCATTCTTGAAGTATGGGAATTTATTTCATTAGTTCAAGGAAAAACACTTGGAATGCAAACTTTTGCAATACAACCTAGTCAAGTGTTTTCAAATAATGGTCTTTATGATTTCTTTGGTACTCTGAGTTTGAGATTTACCTGATTCTCTTCATCCCTAATCAGAAGCACATTCACCATCATATTGAAGGACTTTCTTAGGAATTGCTTCAAGTTGTTTGCTCCATTTTTTCTTACAAAACCCTCAAGAACGAGGTTAAGATTCAAGGGTCAAACTATGCAGATTCTCAAGAGGTCTCTTCATATTTTCTTTGAAAAATTTTATCACCTCTTTCCCAAATGATCTACTGATGTGAACTCAGGAGCAATAACCTCATTTCTGATGCATTTAATTTACTCGTGTTTCTTGAAGATTTCACATTTGAACTTAAATTCAATAAAAACCATTAAATGGGAGGTGACCAAGCCATATCTCTGAAATTTTATAAGTTTTGAGACTTTTCTTTAATTGACACCTGAATGGTTTCCTGTGAAATTTGATGTTGGTCTATCTCCAATCACCATCTTAACCCTTAATTTTTCACTTTCTCATTTCAAGTCGGTCCTCAACATTTTCATACAACATTATTCCTTCTTTGGTTATCACCGACTTTATTACATAGGCTTTCAGTTTTATTCTCTTTGATGTTGCATCTATGATCCATTTTCATGATTAGATTAGGATTAGTTCATAAAATCTTCACCATATCGCAATTTTTCCCTTCATAACCTGAAGATTAATGTTTCAAAATCCCAACATGAATTTTCATTTATAGACTATTCTTAATCAAACCTCTATATATATCTTGGCTACTTGGGAGATTAAGGCTAGCCTCATTAGTCACTTCATTTCACATTTTGATGTTTCTTGGTCACCATGTTATACCTTTTGAGGAACTATGCACAAGCACATCTTGGATACTCCATTTCCCTTCACAATCCCATTCCATCATGAGTTACATAATACATTCAATTCTTAAATATTTTGCACCCATTTTTATTTAACATCTTACATATCTTCATATCATCCATAAAGTTGTTTGGCAAAACATGAATATCATTGAGAAGCATCTTTAAATTCCACATGATTACAGAAAGTTGCATGTCTTCCTTGTTCTTCAACTACCTTGTTCTCATTTTGATCAGGATTCAGAACATTATGCTTACCCATATGAAAAGTAAAACTAGTTTGGCTATGGAAACATATCAGAGAATGAATATGCATAAATGACAACAGTCAAATGGATCATCATTTGATCTTGCAGAATTTTAGATTCAAACATATCTTGACTGTGACATGGTTCAGTCTTTGACATTAACTAGCTTAATTGAAAGTTAGTCAATAAGACCTTTGTTGCAACATCCTTGTACATGGTAAATTTGAAATGCCCTTTTCCAAGACATTAGCCTTGTAGGAACATGAAGCTTGACAGTTTCATGTTTTCAAATGTTACCTTCTTACTTTAGACTGAGACCAAGGAAATAAGGCTTACAAGCTTGAGTAAATAAAACCTTGTCAATGGGTAAGAACCACCACATCATTGCTTTTTTGACTCTTTCTCAATCAATTATTGTGAGATAGGAATTGAATTCTCACATTTTCCTTATGAAAATATGTAGGTTAATTTTCTTAATCATCTTCTAATCTTATTTATTGTACCTGAATACTTTGCCAACTCATGGCTACTCTTTAACCTTCAAATCACAGTACATTATAAGTTTTGTTGGAGTGATGATCTTGAATAATTAAAGCAAAAACTGTTATGATTCTTCACCGATCCACTGTAGAAATCATCATATAATCTTATCCATTTCTAGGATGAATTATAAAATTACAGTGTCAGGCATGAAGAATCATAACTCAACAGGATCCATAGTCATCTTGAAATATGATTAGAATCTTGACATGACCTTGGTTCTTAGATTGCAAGATTTCAATAAAATCCCTATTATCACCCAATCACAGCCTCCCTGTGTTTCCACAAATGCATATACTTGAGTTCACGGTGTGATTGCATAACATGGGTACTATCTCCAAGTTGTGGGACTTGCTATTTGAGATAGACCTCCAGAGAAAGCTGGTTCTTGCTCCTAAACTACCTGCCACAATCTACTCTAATGCAGGGGAAAGCTAACTATTCTAATCTAAATTTCCAAGGGACCAGGAGAGAGAATGTTGGGATAAAATGAAAGCCTACACTAAAGCGGTGATACACCAGAAAAGGAGGGTGTGAGAGTAGTCTCCAAATGTGTGAAATACAGAAGCAAAGTGCACACTAGAAGAGGTGATGACAGTTCTCCATAATCTAGCAAAATGCATTCACAACAATATTTCAAACATACACAATGATTAATGGATCCCTGCAAGAACATAATAATAGACACAATATTCTTGTAATCAAGATTTAAAAGGGGGCAAGAAGAATGCAAGAAAACACAACAGGGGAAGATACATCCACAAACTTATATTTTATTGCTTCCTGATATGCACAGTTCAATCTATTACAAGGTAAGGGCCTGGATCACCATGCAAGGAGTCCACAACAAGGGCCTACAACACATTGGCTTCACAAAGCAATTTTATCAGAGCATTTGCTACCAAAAAACTACCTTCCCTTTACAATGAGCCCAACACTCCAATTTATAGAAAAATGAGAAGGAAAGAGAAGGGAAAATGGAAATCCTGAAATCTGTCCTTCAACCACCTGTAAGAGGCATTAAATGGAGTAAAATTATTATATATTACTTGCAAAAGGCTCCCCATACTATCCCAGGTGCTGCAGCAGAGAAAGAATGATGACCATGCCTCTTAATTGCACTCCCAACCACCAAATAAAACATTGTTATGAACCCTGCCACGTTTTCTAAAAAATCAATCAATTTCTCATCAAATCTGAATTTCTTGATTGCTGTGCATTGGGCTCGGGGAGCCAAATGATTCCAATGGTACCAAATTTTGTGTGATTTCGTTGAGAAATGCAAAAGTTATGGCCTTCTGAGTGCGGGCAGCTATTTTGGGTCTGACAGGCGTTTTCTGTGATTTGACGGGAATGTGCATTGTTGACTGGAGCAAATGTCCTATTATTGTAAAATCAAAGATTAAAAGTAAGAAATATGGATCTTGTTCCAGAAAGTCTCGAAGCTCGGAGTCAAACCAATATTTCTACATTTGAAGTTCACGGGTCAAATCTGACCTTCTTTGCTGCAGCTATTTCAGCAAATCGGTCTTTTCGCATCCCTCGCGTCCTGAACTTACCTTTGTCCCGGCTGTCCAGGACAAAATTTCCTGCTTTGGCCGATTCGAGGATTCCTTGTTCCCGTTTTTGGATTTTTCCCTTTTTGCATCCCGCATCTTGTGTACTTTTGTCGCGGCTATCCCGGACCGCCTGGGAAAAATATCTCCGAACTGCCCGAAATGGACCGTCTTTCGGAAAATCGGCCTAATTCGCGTCCACGCGCATACTTTTGTCCCAACTGTCCCAAAACATGCGTAAAACAAAAAATTTACTCGACGTTTCCTTACTTTCAGCCGTTTCTTTTCATGCATCGCGTACTAATGTCCTAATTGTCCCGTGGACCGCTTGGGACAAAAATGTCCATGACTTAGCCGATTTTCTTTGTATTTCGGCCCCAAGCTTGGTAGAACGAACCTTGGTACGACCCGAACTAGTACAACCCGAAATGCTTTAAAACAATCCTCTGTAACCTTATTTTTGCATTTTTTCCATTTTCTCAACTTGTTGGGATTTCTTCTTGGATGGGAGAGTTAGAAAAGAAGCCGAGGGGCCCCCAAAAAACATGATTTCGGGCCTTGAATCAATCTACTTGCTCTATTGGGACTGAAGAATTTGATGCATGTTATCAAAATTACCTTGAGGGGTGAATTTTGGATAACAATCCATTTTTCTTATTAATGAAAAATATCTCTTACAAAGTCAAATTAAGTTCAGGAATACTCAAGTGAAGTTACAAGCAAGATAGTGAAAGTTACTCCAAATCCAAAAGAATGAATGAATTCTGGTATGGAGGAGAACCATAGAGAGTTCCAGAGGCTTCAAGTATCAGAGAAGACATGAAAAGAACCTTCATGAGTTCTTCCTCAAACTTCATCCCCTTCAAGATCTAATGTTGAAGAAGAATTTGTGATTTCAAAATTCATGTTTGAAGATGAGAGGGAACCATGGTGAGGCAAGTTTTTACAGATCAGGAGGACACTTGGAGGAGTTCAGGAACACTACGCAGTAGGAAACATGGGAGGCATATTATCTGTTTGACTTGGAATATTGCTTTGATGGAGAGAGATTGAGGAGATCACATTATTTTCTCCTCCATCATCAACCTTCAAAGTAACAATATTACACGAAGGAGAAATTCAATAAAACAGTTTGCACTTCATAACGATGAAACCAATTGGAAGATATGGGAGATCTTCCATGTTATTCTCAAGAAGGAGGAGGAAAAAGATGGTCACAAATTACATACCAGGAAGATTGCTTCCAATGAGAAATCAGCTTCTTCTAGAAGCAGTGCAAATAAAAATCCTCATGCAACCTCACTCCATTTTTACAGAACTATTCACAGGTGAATTCCATTTTTGGATTTACTAGATTTCAAACAAAGATCAAACTTGCCCCAATCAGGTACTTGGCTTCATTGGAGTTAAGGGAGAAGCCAAAACCGGTCATGTCAACTTCTAAGCATGAGGATGATATACAAAGCACCAAAGGTCACCATAAACACCTCTAGGAGTCCAATGTCAATAAGCTTTAGGAGGTATTTTTGATTGATGTTGATAATTTTAGTTATTTGGGTGGACTAGATCAGATTCTTTTAATTTTTAACTCATAATAAAAATCCATATTCAGTTGTCAAATCATATACATGGCTGAAGTATCTTGAGAAAGGGAAGCTACTTTCCTTGCCAGTTGTAGGATTTGTTTGAGTTCCCTCTACTTCAATGACGAATAGTGTAGAGTAGGAGGTAGGTTTTTTTTCAACTAGAACTAAGTTCTTGGTCACACTCTGCATGTTCCACTTGGACTCATGTATGATCTTATCCCTTTTGTACATATTGTGTTGTTGTGTTCTATTTCCCATGCAAAGTCCATTTCAGGGAGATAGCGTTAGGGATATAGCTATAGTTCATTAATTTTTAAGTGGCCCAAGGGAGAATATTTCAAGAAATTCATATCAAATTTTGTTTACCAGGCTTGACACTCCATGCCCAATGGATGCTTCCAAGGCTACTCAATCTCTTCATCTAGCAGGAAGGTGAACCTTATAAATTCAGTGGCAAATTAATCTGAATCCAAATAAATTTGGTAGCAGTACCTTTCTTTTGGATTTTACTTTCATTTTAACCCACCTATCATGCTTCCCATTTGCATGTTGTACACCCTTGGGCTATCTTGAAGAGCTGATGATCAATTGTTGATGGGAGGAATGACTTACATAGTAAGAAGGGGCACCACATCCAGGCCATCCATGAAGGATAAGTCTTTCATAGGCAGTGAGAAATTCTTCAATGCTCCTTGGAATTGTTTGCCAAAAGTAGGTCGCAGAGTCTATTTGTACTGTTGAATTTAACAAGCAAGTGGGCCACAGACTTCCTTGAATACTTGGTGTGCAAGTATCCTTCGTGGACCAATAAAAGTGGGATTTTCCCAGGGAAATTCAGCAACTCATAGTCATCTTGACTGGTTATTCTCTTTCATAGGTTTTGTAACCTTTGGTCAAACAACCTGCAATTCAGAGATCCCTAAATACCTTCAACGAAGAAATGAGAAGTTTGCGAAGCTGTGCTTTTTCCCAAGTCTTGTTCCGGTTTCCTGATGAATTTGAAAGATGGCCTCAAGATTAGATGATGTGGCTTGTTGCATCATACTTCAATCACTTCTAGTGTGCTCCTACACCCTAAGGGAATTTCATTAGTTTGAAGTAGATTCATAGAATCAGGCATATGGGCATTTTTGGGTGCTCAATCAGGCATCACAACTCCACTCATGATAAGATGACTCAACGATGAAGACACACTTGGAAGTCAGTGATGAACAAGAGATTGTCAAGGATCTCGGGAAACGTCTCTCCTAACTCAAGAGGTTTAATGGGATATTTAATTATCCTAGATGAGTCGACCCAAAGAAAAGTGAAGATTTCTAAAAGGTGCCATTTGTCAGCTTCACAATTCCAAATGACGTTCCACTTGAAGGATTCCCTAAATAAGTAGAGCCTAGGCATTCCACATGCTTTGAGAAGGAAGTGTGAGAAACTTGCTCACAGTGTGGAAAAATTTATAAGAAGAGCACGAGTCTAGATGAAGGATGTTTTCCACTTGAACCATTAACGGTGCACCTTCAAATCAAATCCAAAAGCTTGAGGTCCCAAATGATATCACTTGATTCCCTGATGTGGTCTAGGAGTTGGAGGAAGAGGCGAAGATTGCACCACTTGGAATTCAGGATAAACATAAAAGTTTGACCCATAGATGCCTTTACATGTCTCAAAACCATCTCAAATGAATTATTTCAAAAGGTGGTCCTGAAACAAGCGTCAGCTTCCATGTGGGTCCATTATTTTATGACCTCGAAATCTATGTAGTTAACCTAACCCTTCTCAATCGTGGCAAGTATAGAATCCTGACAAGATGAAATGTCTCAGGATTATTCATAATATCTAAGTCAAATCGAGATGTGTCAGGAATATAATTGAGAGATGTGAAAGATGTTTCCCAATTTTTGTTTCCATCTATGAATCATTCTTAAGCGACTATTATATTAAAGCCTCTAGAGAGAATAAAAAAATGACACCCTTTGTCAACTAGCTTATCATTCTTACATCTACTATGAATATCGGACAACTTTAAATAGTTCAAACATGACATTTCTTGTCACTCGGGTATGTTATCCAAGTAAGGGATTCCATGCATAAATCGGCAAATTTAAGGTCAAGACAACCCCGCACATCCCCAAATATGAAGGGAAAATGTTTCGGACCTACGAGCTCAATTCTAGAATGGGGCAAAGGAAAAAGTCAAAATTTGGGCCCGAGTCAAAGCTACAAGTGGGGAAGCGGAGGAAAGGGTGAAAATTGCCTTTCGTTCAAAAAGGCAGCAAAGATAAAGATGGAAGTGCATTTCCCAGCCAACCAATAAGGAGCCACGTGTCCAGGTTTGAAGCTTCGGGGCTGCGGGAGTTTTCGAAGCCGTGCAACATTTCAGAAGGTACGCAAAACCTGGAAAATAGGGGGAGTCTCCAGACTGCAGCCTCCATGTGTCTCGGGTCCAGGCATAGAGTTGCTTCCAAACTAGGTAGATGAAGGCAGAATACAAGGAGAACCAAAGAAGCCATGCGAATTTTTGTTCCACATGTTTCAACACAAGTTTTCCCAAGACTTCTGTATGGAAGGGGCTGATACAAACTGCATGAAGGCTTACCACGTGGATCTTTCGGTCAGGACTCTTTTAAATATTGCAAAATCTGACACTGTTGAAAAATCCTTGGCCTTCAGATGATGCATAGATTTTGACTGGAAACTTTAATTTTGAGGAGGAGGGAAGGAAAGATCTCAAGGAAACGTCTTCACCCACCTCCATCAATGCAGGATCCATTTTAAAGGGGCTGTCTCTCTACAACCTACCACGAATGATGAAGAATGGGCCTCCATTTCTTCTTCCAGCAAGGAACAACAATGGAGGCATGGGTGCAGTAAAGACATCATTGTTACAGGTGCAAATTTTACAATGCATTAACTCGGGTGGTTGATTTTCAGCCTGTTTTTCCAACTTCTCTCTATCCTCCTTCTCTCTCATTCTTCCATATATATAAAGGAGGGGATTCACTGTAAAGAGGTTGGTCATTCTTTCTCTCACTGCCCCCCCTCTCTCTTTCTTCCCCAGGGTCGAATGTGGAGTTTAAGCCTCCTCTCTTGGCTCTGTAATGGCATTTTCTTTGCCTCTTTTCCACTAATGATGTACTGTGTGAAATCATGGAGAAATAAAATTAGTTTTTGTGATGCATCTTATCCATCCTTTGCTTATTTTATTGTCTCTTCTTTCCTCCAATCGTTGCATGGTATTTTATGCATAACTCTAATGTTTATTGCAGGTTCTGGGAGTTTTGTTTAATGGGTTGAAGTGGTGTTCTGTGTGAAATCTATCTTTAGTCTATGTTGTGCATCTTGTCCACATCCTCTCCATCTACTCACCTGCTCTCAAATTCAGGTAGTTAGGATCTGTGATCAGCCACTTCCTTTTCTGGTGTATCACCATTTAGTGTAGGCTCTATTTTCATGCATTTCTTTCTCTCCCTGATCCCTTGGAAGGTCAGATTAGGATTATAGATTTTTCTTGCATTAGAGTAGCTTGTGGCAGGTATTTTAGGAAGAATAAGTCAACTTTCTCCGGAGGACCATCTCAAGCCACGCAAGTCCCACAACTTGAGAGATAGTCCAATGTTATGCAGATTACACTCGATGCCCCACTCACATCTAAGGCTATTCAGGGGTGGTGTAATTTCACATCAACAAGAACAAAATATAAAGTTATACCACTAACCAAATTTCTTATTTCCCATCATAAAAAAGAATTCCATCACCTATTCCCAAAAACTAGACAAGAATCAATAACACTTTGGAATATGTGATGTGTGTGGGTTCTCATTTTAAATATCGAGTACATGGATGATTTTTTATTTCATATTAATGTGTAGATATTGTTGTTTGTATGGGCCTAGAGGACTACCAGAAAATTAATGCCTTGTCACAAGACAAGTCCTTATTACCGAAGAAGGGAAAAGGAAGCTGATCAGGCTGAAATCATATTAGATCTCGTTTTTATTGTCATTTGAGCACTCAAAGAATGGTCAATAGACCTGATCAAATATTGCTCACCTACAATCATGTAGAACATGTTGATAGTGAAGGAAATCATTGCCATGGTCAGGAATATGAATAGTTCAAAGGGGAAAAAAAAATTTTTTCCCCTTTTATTAGCCCACAACTTAATGAGTGGATTCATAGGTTGCTTTTGTTAGAAATGTCTTCTAATGTTATCCACCTTAAGCACCATGAGATGGTGCATGAGAAGCTCACATTATTGAATGGTGAAACCAAACTGAGATGATTTCCTAAGTAGGGATGACATATTTAATAGAGAACACCAAATTAAGGAGCTGCAATATGTGTTTAACCCCAATGATGCAGAAAGTGTTCGAGAGTGGACTCTAGCAAATCCTGAGAAGTGGTTTTTCTATCAGGAATATAATAATGAAGGTACTGATGAGGATGGGAAAATCCCATTCATATTGGGCATCCAACTCCCACTTCAGTTGGATTGGTTGTTGAGATATGGAAATGATAGTTTAGTATCCATGGATTCAACATTTGGAACGAATGGAATGAAGGTATGATTTGAATACTAGCAATACTACTAGTTGATGCTTCATTTATTTAACATAGAAAATGAATTCTGCAATATATTTTCATGTAGTTTCAATTGTACACATTGTTGGTGTTTGATTCCAAACACCAAGGGCTTCCCGTGGCATGGGTAATTATGTCTAGGTCATGTGTTAGTGACATCACCCAATGGATACAGTTACTTCAGAAAAGAGTACACTTGAAAAATATTGAATGGAAAATAAATGATTTCATGGTAGATGATGTGGGTGCAGAGATCAAAGCAATAAGGTAGGTGTTTTTTATGTTGCATATGCACAACACAAATATAATGATTATGTTACCAAGTCTTACTAGATTGTCCTATGTAGGGAAACATTTGACTGTGAGGTGTACTTATGCAGCTGGCATGTACGACGTGCATGGTTGAAGAATTTGATAGCCAAAGTAAGAGAAGATGATGTGAGGCAAGAGATGTTCAGTGAACTTGGATAAATTATGCACATATGTATTGATGAAGATATGGCTAATAGGGAGGCCATAAAGTTCATAGAGAAGTATCATTACATGCAACCCATATTTGTTGAATATTGGGAGGAGCATTGGCTCCACAGGGTTGCAATGTAGTCAGTTGTTGTCATACCCTCAAACATGTTGGGAAAGAAACCAATGTATCCATAAATTCTATCATTCACATCTAAAAAACCATTTCTTGCATACAATTCACACTTGTTGCACATCGTAAGGGTGGATTGTTTAGTACACCAACTAACCACAAGTGTTTACATATACTATCGGTGGCTACAAATGAGAAAAGAAAATGGTTTTTAAAGGAACCTTTAAAGTTGAAAAAATTTAAAATATATCATGGGTTAAGGCTTTACAAATTCCAAGACTATCATGTCACCTTTCACACGACGGACATAGTCGTATTGCATGGTGCAAAACCAGAAAGATGATACATTGCATTATCAGGTGTATAGCACAATGCCACTAATGTTAATGTACAATTGTCCATTTTTATTCAAATCCTACACATGTAAACATATAATTAATGTGGGGATGATGTGAGAGAGATGAGGAGTCAATGACATTCATGAAACAAGGGATGGTGTTAGCTACTCCATCGATGACAACAATTTAGATGTGAATGTATAGTTTTTTCACTCTTCAATTTTCTTCATGTTTTTTTTTTAAATTCCCAATATCAAATGGTTGATTTTTTTCAATACACATGCTTTGCATAGTGGTAACAAATGAAAATGAATCTGATGATGCATATGGACAGTGAAGGCTCGTCGGATGCTAATAATGTAAGGTAAGAACTCTATTCACAAGCAGTTTCATTTATACTTTGATCATTGTTACTGGAATATGAAATCCTTTATTTTAATAACAAAGGGCATGGAAAATGGATCGGAAAATGCAAATGAAAGCAAATATTGAATGGATATTGGAGACTCGTCAGATGTACATATAGATAATAATGTAAGTCATCATTCCACTTGTAATCATTTGCCATTTTACTTGTGAGAGAATTTGTAACATGATGTTTGTCTTTGTATTAATAGATCATGCTTTATGGGATAGAGGATGAACTAGAAGCATGTAGAAGGAGATCTCGTGAAGTATTTGAGAATTGTCCTCTCAAACAACAACAGGACACTATATTTCTTGGAGAAGTGTATGGAAAATGTTTACAACAAGGTCAAGAGTAGGGAATTATCAAATACACTTGGGTTGCAACACCCAACGGCTCAACCTTTCCAACAAGTGCAAGATGGCCATGGAAACACCCTTCATAGAGAAAAGGACTTCATCAAATTGATGAATCGAAGAAGAAAATGTAACATGTTACAAGAGAAATCCTTGTTTCCAAATCCCCATAAGAATCAAAAATGAAAAATGTGGAATGAGGATCTAAATAGGGCATCCAAACATGACAGAGACAGAAATAATGGAGATAATGCATCTACAATGTGTCATTTTAGGTTAGATATATAAATAATGAAGTTTAACACAATTAATAATAGGTATTTGAGTGTCATTATAGGTTAGATAGTAGTTGGATATTGTAAATATTTCCTTAACAACAAGTTCCAACCTTCTTGTAAATACATGGTGGAACATGATCTTTGAAATGTGATAATTTTTGAAACTAAAGTTTAACATATAGAAAAGTTTTAAATTTACTACTTGAAAATATAAAAATGAGATTATTTGTTTTTGAAGTTAAAATTAATCATGGCCTAAACACATATTGCATTGTATAGTAAAATATTATAAAACTACAGACTAAAGTCATTATGAAGAAAATTGTATGTACATAGTTAAAACCTCTAACTAAGAATGGATTTGATTATAAATTTGTGAATGTGCGTATGGTTTGAGGGGCATTGTGATGACTTCAAGAATTTTTATGGGGTAGTAAGGATTATGTTTGTTCATGGAAGTGAGAAGTGGTTATCTAATAAGCATTGGTCACTCTCAAGGAACATTCTCTCATATCCCAGACTGGAGTGAGTCAAAAATTTATATTAACAAGTTGAATGATGAAAATTTTATGGATGTAAAATTTCACATTTAACAAATTCAAGAGCATATCTACATAAAATTTGATATGCTTCAAGGAACAAAAATTGCTTTGTAGTACATAAGGTAAAACCATTGGAATCTCAATATATGCATAATTTATTTATAAATGAATTGTTTCCAGCATACATCAACATTTCATCATGTACAAAATGAAATAAGTTAGATGTGAAAGGTCAACACATACATTACGATCAGTTGATTCATCCCCAATTTTGACTATTCATGGGTTACTTCAAATGTATATCTATTAGTGTCACTATGTTTTGGCTACTTGTGAGTCTTATTATCTGAAAAATGTTCTAATGAAAGGATAGATATGGGACATCTACATTTTTAATATACACCCAATAACACAAATAATTACCATCAACTATGCATACAATCTATTGATAATAGTTTTCATGTGTGATTTGATGTTGAAATTTCACAAAAATTGTCAAAAACATGTGCTACAGATAGTTGTTTTAGACTGGGAACTATCATATGAAACATATAAGGGATGAATGAAATTTTGAATAGTAATTCATGACGGTAGTCAATAGATCACTCTTTGACCTTAGTAATCTTAGATCTTACAAAACATATAATTCACCAAGAAAATGGATAAAATAATTCATGTTGGTAGTCAATAAATAACTTTTGTCACCTTAGATATGGACTATTATTATTTGGCAGTATTCCTAAGTGTCATTTTTGAAAGTACACAATTATTCCATTTTCATAAGAGACATTTACATTGAAGTACATTAGCTAGTGAATATTACACTCATGAAATGATGGGAGATTGAATTTTGACTTTATTGTTGTCTCAATCATCAAGGAATCATGTAATCTTGTGTTTTCATTTAACACTCTTTACTCCCAGCTGGGGCACATCTTGAAGCTATAAACTATTTTTTTCTTGAAAATTGTGTAAATATCTGTTTTGTTTTTATGTTTCATGTTGAGCCCCAATCAGTTAGTTATAGGACATCCAAATATCTTAGGCCTAGTAGATAATATATTTTTTTTATGATACATTGCTTATGAAGTTTAGAGCTATATGGAGTTGCAAAAACTAGAGCATAAAATAATATGCTAGTGCAAAAAATGTTGTACATTTGAGATGTTAGTCTTCTTGCCTTTCTACATCTAGGAATATTTATGTCAATCCTTGAGTTTATATAAGAAAGAGAGTTTAATTTGCATTTCATTTAGGTCAATTTGGTATTTTGACAAATGACATTCATTCTCAAATCATGTCATAACTAATGGATACATGACCAATAATTCTGATAATGGTATTAGCAACATGGATCTGAAATAAATGGAAATGATAGAGTGGTTTTCTAAGAACAAATTCATCTATAAAGTCTTCAACGAGAATATAACACCTTGTGGAATCACCCATCATGTTCTATATCTTGTATGCAAACTTCCAAATACTCCTTGGAAAAATTCCTTCATTTTCAATCTTCTAGATTCTTGACTGGGTTTTTAGGTATAGTGCCAAGATTCTTGGTGGACTGTTACTAGTAATTCATTATTGTAGCTCTATTTTTCTTTGATTCCCCTTCAAATAAGATAGAGGAACTTGTGAGTAAGCTTTATGCCGACTCCTTCACTTGATTCAATCTCCAAGTCTTCTATCTCATTGTCTTAGTCTTCTCCAAACTACATTGTAATGTACAGTCTATTAAACACTAATTGTTAAGAATCAAATAAATTCAAATGCACAATTGACCCCTCAAAACTCTCATTATCTTTATTTCATAGGTAAATTCAAACCCTCCTAATGAGTTCCAACCTCTGTCTCATCCTTCCTTAGGCTTCTTTTTGCATAAAGTAACAGTTTCTTGGTTCTTGTTGGCTAAATGACCACCTACAGGCTTGGCATTATAAATTTTTTTACATTTTTCCATCATTTAGAGGTGTCCCATGAAGCTTTCTAACACTTAATAATTAATGTGTAGATTGTCCTAATTGTCAGAATATCCTACAGATGCCAACATGTAATCTTTAAGACTTGTGGATAACACTTGTTTCTAGAGAGATGAGGAGTCAATGGCATTCCAACGAAACATGGAGGATGGTGTTATTATCTCTTTATATGAATACATTTTCTCTTAACAATCCTGAATAGTGAATGTATAGGATCTTCTTGATCCTTTTCCATGAAAATTCAATTATCAGCAAGATTTTCACTAGTATCTCATAACTCAATGAAAGATGAATCTATATTCTACTGTTACAACTTAGAAACAAAGAACCTTGTCTAATAACAGTTGGCTCAATGATGATAAAATAACAACTTAGCTTGTAAACTCTATGTGCATCAAATGAGTCTGGGAATCTCTATCTTCTTCCATGTTAATTATGTCCATCAAGCATTATACAAATCCTCTTGCATTTTAATACATTGTTTAAAGGAAATTAAAAGGACTCAAGATGGACTTTTACAGAATTTGAATGCAGATATGCAATAAAGCAAAACTCAAATGGATATTGGAGACTCGCCGGATGTACATTTGGTTGAAAATGTAAGTCATCATTCCATTAGTAATAGTTTTCCATTTACTTGTGAAGGTATTTTTAAAACTCCCTTGGAGATATCTTTCTCTTGCAAGATCATTCAAACGATATGATTAATTCAGTGACATCAAGGTATTTATATGATTTTCATCCTTAAGACATGTTTTGAAATGAAGGCCGAACATATTATTGAAATAATTAGAAGAACAAAGAAGAATGGAAACATGAACTACAAATAAGTATAGATGGAACAATGACCACAAACAAGAAGGAAAATAGTGACACAGTAACTGTTGGAAATGAGGTGTCTCCAGCTTGTTTGGTTTATTCATTTAAGATTTTCCTACAACCGTTTCATATTGTCTATGCCCTAAAAATAGAAATAGGAGTTTTCAAAATATTCCCATAAGATAGTATATCATGGAAGGGCTATTTTTAGAGATATTATGACAGATTTTATGACATTTATGAGGGTCAAAAATAGGGGAGAATATTGTGGACGTCGGAGCCTATTTTTAGACCGAAATCTTGCTCTTTAATGCTATCCACCTCATGAGAGGTTTGACACATGGTTGTGTAAACCATAGATGGTTTCTTGTATAACCGGAGGTCTATAAATTGAATGTTTGGAGAAGCAATTGGTGTAGTGAGTTTTAGTTCTCCTAGAATTTTTTCTGGTGAAAATCATGTAAGAAACTTTCTCTGCAAGTGTATGTAATCCTGTTATTATATTTGAAATACATTGAGTGGGCTTTTGGAGTGTGGGGTTTTTTATCTGAAAGTATTTTCCCCACATATATCTGGTGTTTGTGTTTTGTTATGAATATGTTGCTGATATTTCTGTAACTATTCCACTATGTTGAAAGTTTTGCATAATATCTCTCCTGAAACATTAGTGTAGGAAGTTTTTCCACTACTCTTAATTTCCTATTAAGTGGTATCAGATCTTGATCACCTTTGGTTTCAATTGTGGGTTGTTGGGTTTTTTGTGCTAATCCGGGTTTGATTGAGAGCTTGTGCAGAGAATACTTTGTTATCTGGTTGCAGATTTTATCCTGATAAATGTCCATGAATAATCCACTTCGAAGAAGCTTTGGAAAAAGTTGGGTGAGATATACCAAGCTAAGTCTCTAGTAAATAGGATTTTCTTAAGGAAGAAGTTGTTTTCATTGAGAATGGAAGAAGGTGGAAAAATATCTGAGCATCTGGAAACATTCAATATGTTGGTGACTAAGTTGTGCTCGGTTGGGATTAAAATGTATGAAGAAGAAAGGTGCCAAATTTTGTTGGCTTCGCTGCCAGACTCATGGGACAGCCTATTCATGGCCATTGCAAGCACTTCAATCACTTTGAAGATGGAGGAAGTTGTTGGTTCTCTACTCTTTGAAGAGATGAGAAGGAAGGTCTCTTTGAATGCCAAAGAGGCTTTCAGTGTTTGAGGAAGAACAAAAAAGAATGAGGAAAAGATGAGAAGAAGTGTGGCCATTCCAAGAAAAATGGGAGATCAAAATCCCTTGGTAATTCCAAGGTGATATGCTGGAACTATGGCAAATCTAGACACTTCTGAAGGGAATGCAAAGAAGAAAAGAAAAAAAAGAAAAAGAAGAAGCATGATTTTTGATTCTGAGTCCAAAAAAGAAGATGGAGATGCCTTTATTACAGCTTTGGCCACTCGTGTAAGTGATAATTCACGGTTGATAGACTCAGGTGCATCTTTCCACATGACTCCTAACAAAAATCGGTTTAGTAAGTATGAAAACTATGATGGTGGTAAGGGGTATTTGGGTGATAATTATTTCCTTGAAATTGTTGGTGATGGTAGTATTTAGGTGAAATTTTTTGATGGTAAATTCCTTGAAATTTGATGTGATGTATATTAGGTGAAATTTTTGCATGAAATTTATTATTATTAGAAACATAATGATGATGTCCTTGGGTATCCCAGGACTTGCAAGAAATTTATTATCTATTAGAAAGCTAATAGATATGGGTGTGCATGTACATTTTTCTAAAGAAGGTGTGAAAATGGTGAGAGGTGTTATGGTGATAGCAAGAGGAAGTAAATTGGGTAGATTGTACCAACTTGATGCATGCATGGTTGAGTGCAATAGCACTTCGGATAAAAATAAGCTAGTAACTACTTTGCTGAAAAAGGAGAGGGGTTTCCTCCTCTACGGATGGTCGTGGCTTCTGGGTACCCAAGGGTGTTATGTCTACCGAATCAAAATTACCTGTAGAGAAGACCATGTTATGGCACCAAAGGCTTGGCCACATTGGAGAGAAGGGTTTAAAGGCCTGAAAAATAAGAATCTCATTGAGGGGTTGAATGATTGCAATATGGATTTTGATTTCTATGAACATTGTATTTATGGCAAACAGAACCATGTTCAGTTTTACTCGTCTACTCATAAGTCTTCATGTATCTTGGATCTAATCCATTTGGATGTATTTGGTCCTGTTAAGGATGCTTCTATTGCTAAATCATTTTTCTATGTTACTTTCATTGATGATTTTAGTAGGATAACATGGGTATATTTTTTAAAAAGTAAAACTAAAGTTTTTAGTTGTTTCAAGCAATTTAAGGTTATGGTTGAAACACAAGGTGGGAAGAAAATTAAGTTTTTGAGATCTGATAATGGAAGTGAGTACTGTTCTGCAGACTTTAACAGATTGTGGGATTAAAAGACAAAAGACAACTTCATATTCTCTAGAGCAGAATGGAGTTGTAGAAAGAATGAATAGAATAACATTGATGGAGAAGGCCAGGAGCATGCTTATTTGAGCTGGTCTAGAAAAGAGGTCTTCGGCTGAAGTTGTTACCACGGCTTGCTATTTGATAAATAGATATCCTACATCAATGCTTGTTGATAAAATGCCAATGGAGGCATGGTCAAGGAAAAGTCCTTCAATTAGACATCTGAGAGTTTTTTGGCTATGAGGCATATGCACATGTGCCTAAGGAGAAGAGAACAAAGTTTGATTCTAAGGTTGTCAATGTATCTTCATCGGATATGGCTATGGTGTGAAAGGATACAAGCTTTGGGATCTTGTTGCACAAAAGGTAATATTAGAAGTGTTATTTTTAGAGAGATTAAATCTTTCCCTGTTAATTTTCAGCCAAAACAACATAAAGAAAATGAACAAAAAAAGGATGTGGTTCAACATCCTTCTACATTTGAGAAAGTCAAATCAAGACCCCAAAATAGACAAGAAGTTGAGGAGAGCTCACCAAGCTCTGAATCTTCAGATGAGGAAGAAGAAGAGGAAGAAGTGGAAGAATCTCCACCTCATCTTGTTTGAAAGACTAGAATTCAAAGGAAACCACCTGAAAGGTATGGGTATTCTCCTAATGATTGAAAGTGTATATTTTCTTTGACTACTAACATTGATGAACTGATATCTGTATAAGAGGCTTTGGGTATGAATTATGCAAATTCCTGGCAAATAGCCATGGATGAAGAGATGGAAGCCCTTAAAAATAATGATACATGGGACCTTGTACCATTGCTTGGAGGTTAGAAACCTTTTGGATGTAAATGGGTGTTTAAGAAAAAGATTGGTTCAGATGGAAATGTTGAAAAGTATAAAGCACGGTTGGTTGGAAAGGGTTACTCTCAAGTTGAGGGTATCGATTATGGTGAGATATTCTCTCATGTTGCTAAAATTACATCCATTCAGTATTTATTAGCTATTGTAGTAGCTTATGACCTAGAGGTTCAACAAATGGATGTGAAAACTACTTTCCTTCATGGTGATTTGGAGGAAGAAATCTATATGACACAGACAGAGCACTATATGGTGAAAGGTAAAAGAAAGATGGTTTTTAAGTTAAAGAAATCCCTATATGGCCTTAAATAAAGTCCTAGGATGTGGTACCAGAAGTTTGATTCATATGTGCTGAGTTTGGGGTTTGTGTGGTCTAAATCTGAACACTATGTGTATATTTTAAATCTGATGGTGATTGTTTCTTGGTAATTACTTTATATGTTGATGACATGTTGTTTATTAGGAAAGGAAAAGGTTTGATTGCAGAATTGAAATCTCAGCTCTCTGTGAAATTTGAAATGAAAGATCTTGGTGTAGTAAAACACATACTTGGGATGGAGATTAGAAGATATTATGAGAATAGAAAGCTATGGTTTGGCCAAAGTAAGTATGTTTGTTCTATTTTGCAAAGGTTCAACATGTAGGATTGTAAACCTATTTGTGTTCCTGCTACTTTGGGAATGAATCTCTCAATTTCACAATGTCCTTCATCCCCATCAGAGATGGAAGAAATGAGAAGAGTGCCTTACCAAAGTGTAGTTGGAAGCTTAATGTATGCTATGGTTTGTACAAGACCAGACATTGCCCAAGTAGTGGGATTTATTTCTCATTTTATGTCTAATCCTAGAAGAGTGCATTGGGATGTAGTTAAGAGGGTATTCAAATATTTGTGGGGTAAATCAGAGTACTCTATATGTTTTCATGGAAGAGAAGATCAACATTCCCTACGTATTCATGGTTTGTGGATTCCGATTGGGCCAGTGATGTGAATAGCAGAAGATCCACCAGTGCATATGTGTTTACTCTTAATGGTGGTGCAATTAGTTAGATGAGCAAGTGACAGGTTGTGGTAACTTTTTCCACTACTGAGGAAGAGTACATGGCAGCTACTCATGCCTATAAAGAAGCCATTTGGTTGAAGTATTTGTGTTCACATATTGGATTAAAATAGGGTGCAGTTATAATATACTATGACAGTTAGAGCACCATCTGCCTTGCGAAGAACCTAACTTTTCATGCCAGGACCAAACACATTGATGTTCAGTATCACTTCATGAGAGATATGGTCGAGGATGGAAGGGTGAAGCTGGAAAAGGTAAATACATTTTCGAATGTTGCAGATGCATTAACTAAGCCCATGAGCACAACGAAATTCAAGTGGTGTTCCTAGTCTATGGGCCTCTTGGGCCCTAGAAGTTGATCCATGATGGTATCTTTCCCTTGGCCCTTGCAAGGTATTCGACAAGTGGGAGATTGTTGGAAATGAGGTGTCTCTACCTTGTTTGGTTTATTCATTTAAGATTTTCCTACAACCGTTTCACATTGTCTAGGCTCTAAAAATAGAAATAGGAGTTGTCAAAAGATTCTCATATGATAGTATATCATGGAAGGGCTATTTTTAGGAATATTATGATAGATTTTATGACATTTATGAGGGTCAAAAATAGGGGAGAATATTGTGGACGTGGGAGCCTATTTTTAGACCGAAATCTTGCTCTTTAATGCTATCCACCTCATGAGAGGTTTGGCACATGGTTTTGTAAACCATATATGGTTTTCTTGTATAACCAGAGGTCTATAAATTGAAGGCTTGGAGAAGCAATTGGTGTAGTGAGTTTTAATTCTCCTAGAATTGTTTCTGGTGAAACTCCTGTAAGAAACTTGCTCTGCAAGTGTATGTAATCTTGTTATTAGATTTGAAATACATTGAGTGGGCTTTTGGAGTGTGGGGTTTTTATATCCGTAAGGATTTTCCCCACGTGTATCTGGTGTTTGTGTGTTTTGTTATGAATATGTTGCTAATATAAGTTATAGACGGAACAATGACCACAAAGAAGAAGGAAACTACTGACACGCTAAATATATCAAAGAGATTGGGGAGGAACTTTCTAAAGGATTGATGTTATCATTTAGCAAAGATATCAAAAAAATATATTTAAAACCTTTCCCTTTAATTTATTTCATGTTGGGAAGTCTTAGATAATCTAGTGACACACACTTTTCATTGTTCAAATTGATGTTACAACTAAGAACACAATTTTAATAAAAAAACATGTTCTCTAGAAACTACAATTTAAAAACACACCACAAAGACACCTAATTAAATCTTACATACATCAATCTCAATCCTTGTTCCAACAAAATTGATAGAATAAATGATCAATAGTTGATTCACTGGTAAACAAGAGTTGAAACATTAAGTGAGCAATAATTTCTGTGATAATCCATAGATAATGCTAATAATAGGTTCATGGATCGATATTATCTCTAGAAATGTATATTATCACAATAAAAGTATATCCCAATTTCTTTTGCTCATTTATAATGATACAGCCTATGGATACCATTAACACATTGAAGAAGAAGAATACAAAAAAATGGTATATTAAGAATACGAGGGGGAAATAAGAAAACAATCATAGATAATGGATAGGACAAAAAAATGTAGAAGTAGAATACTGAGATGCTCTCAAAATTGAGAAATTTTATGAAGTTTGCCTCAATTTTTTAGATTATTAATCAACTTTACACATGGCAGATCAACTTCAAAGAAGATAGGATTAGTATTTTAGATCATGTCGATCAAGGAAAGTAGAGTTCTCAATGCAAGATCTGAAACATAACTAGAGACCACCATTAACCCTCATGCACCTGATACATTTTTCCAAATAAAAACTATTTGATTTTTCTTTTGTTCATAATCTCTCTCGGAAAGCCTCAAATGAATGGGAAAATCTAAGAAAAGGATTCAATATGCTTTAATGTTTAAACATATTTATTGGAAATAATGGAAATAACTACTTATTGCAAAATTTAATCCTTCAATAGATATGTTTTTCAAGGTCCAACCATAAATTCTAAAAAATTATTCTTTTTCTTATTTTGATTCGGAATGTCCAAGAGATATTAAATCCAATATTTAGTGATTACTAGAAGACTCATTTCCATTCATTTTCCTTTCCAACCTCAGAAAAAAATACATCCAAATACAATTAATCAAATATTACATACATCATTCATAAACCTTGTTCCCAAAACATTGATAGAAGAAAATATCAGTAGTTGATTCACTAGAAAAAAGAGATGGAAAATTGGGTGAACAAAGCTTTTTGTGATAACTCATTGGTGTATCAATCTTCAACTCTTCACTCTTACCCTGATTTATTAGTCCTTACTGAAGATATATTAGTGCTTCCTACTCTAACTTGATCATCATTCCTTTCTTGGAGAAGAGCCAATTATAATGTTATCCAACACATGTTAAGAGTAGTTATGTTATTTATGCAAAATCCCACTATCCTAACCTGATATTGTCAAATTTTAGTCACCTTAGGGAGCTATATGCAAGTAATTTAGTGTTAAAGAGTGATCCAATTTTATCTTATCTTCATGGAGATGTGGTTTATCCTATTCCCAATAAATTTTAACTTCACATATGCTAAATACTACCAATTCTCTATTTTCTCCATTGTAATATATATATATATATATATATATATATATATATATATATATATATATATATATATATATGAATACACCTAACTTGGGAGTTAAAGCATATAACATGATCTATAAGGAAGTTATTTAACTCTTCAACACCTTCAATGGATCCTTAGAGATCATATAAGATCGTTCCAATAAAGGCTTGATTTTGATTCAACTCAAACATTAAAAATTATAACCATAATCAGAAAACATTGTTCTTCCATGACCTGACATATTAAATCTTCATAAATATGACACAAACTAGATGAATTCTCCTTTTCACGTTTGGGAATTGCTAGGTGACCACTTAAGCATCAAGAAATTTGAAGAATTAAGAAATTATACCGTGAAAAACTCGAGAACCAACGTACCCTAGTTTTGGACTGTAATTAAGTAATTCGATCAAAGAAGACGGGTTTTGATATTTCAAATCCTGGTAAAATTTATTTGATCCTAACATGGTCTAGCCTACACATACCATACTTTACAGTAGCTCATTTGGTGTAAAATACACTACTTTAAAACTCTTAACTCGCTATTTTTGGAGATTTCTTACAAACAATCATAGAAGAAAATGAAGAAAACAATAAAAACATGCATAAAAATCTCTCCCAAACTCCTAATTCATTATATTACTTTGATCATGATGATTATAATCTCTCACTTGAGCATATTGATTAAAAATTCCTTCAATTCCCATATTTGCATAGTAAAATTGTTTCCTAAAATATGAGTTAAACATAATTAGTGGCAACAATGGAAAAACAGAATAGTTTCCCTGTAAATCTTGAATGAGAAGACGTGGAATCCAACCCTTCACCAGATATGTTTTTAAAGGTCTTATTATGTTCTGTTCTAATTATTTTTTTTATTTTTTTATTATTTCAACAATCAAATAACCCATATTAAGGTAAGCTAGTTACCAGAAAATAGAAGCAAACACATAGAAATAAAATAAACATTTAGTCACCACATTATTTTTTAATTGAAAATAGAAGAAAAAACACACAAGTATAGAAAATTGTGTTATGTTTTATATTACATGATTTCATAAAATCATATAGACTTTATTATGATCCATCAATATGAACAAAGTGTGTCGTATTATTATTTTTTAGATTGTTGGTTTCATTTCAACCAATTAACCATGGTGCGTTCTATCAAAAATTCCAGTACATCTGCCCATACTCAGTCGTCAAACTTGCCCACACAGCTTTTAAAACTCTGTGTTCAATTGTTGCAACTCTTCTTTATATACATTACTCACACGATTGTACCTAACATGTTTAGTGCCTTCATAACATCTCATATATTGCATCATAAAAAACAAAGAGATGTCAACATCTAAACATCATGTAATCATCACAAGCGTAAGGAAACCTCATTAATTGTAATGGATTGAACACCACAACATTACTTACAATGTGCATAAATGAAATAATTGTTAGGAATACACTGTGTAAATGAAGCACATACATGGGAACATCAAGTACAAGTTATCATTACACAAATATATATTAAACCATCATATGTGACTAATTTGTATCATTACATATAATCAAAAATACGATGTCACGTTTTATATCAAAAATACAATGCCCGACTACATATTATAATATCCATGTTCAATCCATGGCAATGAAGCTCCTTATGAAGGAGAAAAATCATGAATTTGACTAAGCAATGAGCCTCGAAATTCCTTTATGTCCTATGAAGACATTTGCATTTGAAATTTTTTAATGTCAGTAAAGTGGTCAAATGGTAAAAGTATGACAATACATCAATAAAGTATGTTTTACTTTGCAACATACAAAGTACCTCATACCGCCAAGAAATAGCTCACACCGCTTTCGATGTCACCTTCTCTTCATCCTAATCCAAAAAGGAAACTACAAGATATATTTAACATATTCAGATGAAAATACACAAGCGTTTACGAAATACGAAGCAATATATAAAATAATTAGATGAGCTGTGTACATTTTTTGTAGAGGAATCTATGCTCATATACTCCATGAACTAGAATGTATCTTTATTTATATGTCTTTAGCAGTGTATATTTCTTATTCTTGCCGAAGGGAAGCCTCTCTAGAAAATTTGGATACATAGCCCTCTGAATGTTCATGACACAAAAAATATTTGGGGTTGGCTCACCCTGGAAAATGTATCCCTGCTTGGTAGAGACAATACTTCCTTTGGTAGCCATATAACCATCGACATACAACTTAACATTGTCATTGACATAAAAATCATAGTCTTGTGTGGATTGAGAATAATAATCATTGTTAGACACTAGTGCATCATCATCACTTTCATCATCATCAGTCAACTCTACAACAACCACTGGCTGTGGTGCTTCATGCACAACATTCCCCTACATAGTAATGATAACCAATATTAAAACCATTTAAGCACTAATTAGAAGTAAATTAATAGTATGCACAGAAAAATTAATTAATATTTCTTACCTGAAGCATCTCATCCACACTTTTGTTTTTTATTTTCCCCCATGACAACCCCTATTCCCTTTCCATGAAAGATACTCCTTCAATGTGAGGTTGTCTTCCTCACTACAATGGGTGTTTGGATAGGGTATATTGGTTTTTGATGAGGGTTTCTACAGATAAAATTAAGTTAGTCAGTTAAAAAATCACCTTATATTTAATTACATGTAAAAAATTCAACAGTTTGCATCTCACTAGATGTTTGTAGTTGCCTATACTACCTCCTTCTACCCTCCTCGTTTCTTCCTCCATTTTCCGGCAATATGCTCACCTCTTTATTGACAATTCCCTTCTCTGGACAATATTTTGAGGCAAATCATATGCACGCATATGTTGATTTATAGCCTTTACATACTCATTTTAGAAACTTCTGAGACATTTTCTTCGGCCATCCATGTTGCTTCTATTTTATACCTCTTGCTAAAACTCATATTTTTATAAGCCGGTGTATTGACCTCTCATGTATTTGCTTCAATGTGTATGTCCTTCCTCTTGGATTTCTTTTCCCACTACCTGGATAACCTGGAGGTCTCCTTGGAATAGGCGGTCTACCATGAATCTTATGTAGGTGAGTGTTGAGCCTATCTAGTTACCCAAATGGATGACTACCATCATTAGAAAATGTGGTGCATGGGTGAAGCAAACAATTGTGGGTATTTCATTTACCAATACCCATGTAGACAATCTTGTAATCACCAAAAAATTATCATCAAAGAAGGAATCACATGGTTATAATCCTTACAAAAATTATCAATCAACTAGAATACACAATCATCCTTGAAAATATTAATGTGTGCTTATCGTTTTCCGTACCTCCTTCTCGGGATCGAAATGTGAGGAATCTATGAAAGCCAATCAACATCATATTCATCATCCATGTCAACGTCAACATCATTAGCAAGATTGTTAACATCTTCCTCATCCTTTTCATCATCTTGACCAACATTACCACCCTCCTCAGCCTTGTTTGGCTCTTCCACATCCAACCGAAGTGCTCATCAAACACATGACAACCAAAAACAAATATACAACAAATACAAATAACGAGTTTGGATGAAACTTGCTTGTGTTTCCCCCTATCATGTTACTATGTTTGGAAAATAATCAAATTCCCACCCACATTCCTTTATGGGATGTTGGGAAATTAACGGTGGCACCATAGAGCATTGTTTATCCTAAAACAATCAATGTAAGCAAGCGTAAACAATTTGTAGACACATTTAAAATAATATATAAATATATTTGAGTTTTGAAGTATATGCATCTTGTGTAAAGGTGAAGGATTAAGGACTATGTGGATAAAAGATTAAGACACCTACAAACAATGATCTTGATAGGACATGGTTTTGAAACAAGGATAGATGAATTATAACTTGTTTCATCAGGGAGAAAATGGGCAATATAGTGACGGGGAGGTGAATGAGTGTTGAAAAAGTCCCACAATAACATTACATGTCTGGAACCAATGTGAATCCCACCCCCATTGGTGGATGTAACTTCTGATAGCCTCTTAGGACCTTAGTTGTGCTAATGAACACGTCGAAACTCAAGGCACACATGTAATGATGACTGACTACCAATTTCTTTCTCCTATACGAATTGAAAAAAAAAAATCATTGGTCGTAAAACAAATGTAATCAATATATGAAATTAATATTTCTAAAAAAAATTGATATTGCTTACAATGCACTCCGACTTGGTAATTATTTCTTCTAAGACTCCTTCTAGGTCATCCATCATAAATTTGAAATAGAAAAACATGTTACTAGTGCAATATGTGTAGCAGATGCAAATGAATCTCCCAAAGTTGCAAGTACTTGGTTTTTCAGTGGATAGCTTGTTTAGCCAATGGATTTCATATTGGCTTGTTAGCTACTTGCTTTTTCTTATATGTTTATTGAGAATTAACAACTATGATATCTGCAAAAATAAACTTTCAATTGTTTTTTTTATGGACGTTGGCAAGCTTGGTTGAGTTTGACTTTGAGCCTATATTATACAATAGAGCATTACCTAGACCAAGTGCTAAATATTTGGCCACAAATTTAACCTTTGATACGGTGTTGAAATGGGAAATCTTGAAGATGAATTCTGTAAGACTATACATTGACACAAAGGACAAGGTAAGTAGAAATTAGATAGAATTTGAATGAAATTAATGGTTTGAAACCTGGAATTTGAGGAGGGTAACGTTTTCAAGCAATGAAAGATGTTCATGGAGTTGAAAGGTGTGTGAATTTCCAACTGCCCCAAGAAATATACTTTATTAGACCTAAATCAGGACTATTTTGACCCGATTTCACAAATTCTACTAAGGGAATCGAAGTGAAATTAATATACACCCTTGAATCTCAATCTAGAGTGTTTGTACCATTTACAAATATTGCATGATCACTTCCCTGTTGGTGGAATAGCGGGAAGGAACATAAGTAGACCTAGATAAGCTATTAAAAGTCAAGAGCATTGACAAATGGAGAAGTATGAACTAGGTGCTATAATCATACTCAAGAGAACAAAATACCTCTCTATTTCTCATTGTAACAAACAAAGTGTACAATGAGAATAACATATGGCTCCAAAATTCTAAGCATTACTAGGATGGAGAATGGTAAAATAATTTGCATGTCAGCTATCATATAATGCTACAATACTAGAAATTTAAATGAAATAGTCAGATTTGTTCCTACAACGAATTGTTCCATATAAAATGTGGGAAAATGGCACTTTTCTAATTATATTTTCCTGTTTTGGTTGAAATTATTTCAAGGTAAGTGTTGTAAAAATTATTTGCAACATTTGGTCCAAATCTCACAAATGCCTTATTGTTATTTATTATGTTCTAGAATTCCTAGAAATTAACAACATATTATAATCTGCTTCAGAAAGATTTAATGTTAAGATTTTGATTTCTTTCATTGTTCATAAAATAGATAAATAAGTTTAACTATTTAAGAGAGCAAATCATAGAGAAAACAATATTTTTCTATTTTAAAAATTAGATCTAATCCTATTGGGCTCTTTCTCCTCCCAAGCAGGACTTGGATAGGTTATTTAAACATTCTAGATGACTTACATATTTCAAAACCAAAAGAGAATAGTAATAATACAAAATCGACATTTAATAAGAAAAAAACAAAGAAAAGTGGCATCGGTCATTTTGTTACAGAATGGATATTCATAACCTAATCAGAGTAGCATTATAAGTGATCTGCACCTAACCATTTTTAAGGTATATGGCATTACCCTAGAGCATTGCATGGGTCTGTTTCTTAGCTAGATTTGAGAACAAATTTTACAATTGTTGATGAATTGGTTGTTAAATTTTACACAGTTTTCTTTATTTGGTTCGATATCCAATGTTGGGGCGATGATTGGAGCAATGGTTAGTGGGATAGTTCTAGATTATATTGGAAGAAAATGGGTATGCACTTAGGATATCATGGTCTTTGAAGGAAAAATATAGTTGATACATATAAATTAATTTATTCCTTTCAATCTAATAGATGTGGTTAGAGGCCTTTTGCATGAATTCTAATCTTTTTTGGAGCTTTTTATTTATGTACACAAGCATTGGTAGTAGCCTCAATACCAAATATTGTAGGGTGGACTACCATTTGTTTCACAAAAGGCAAGTTGTAATTCTTCCATTGATGAGCTATGTAATATGGGCATGGCCAAGAAATAAATAATCCTAGAATTATTATGCATATTTTAAAGTTATTTATCTTAACTTCTGCTGCAACTTTGTGGAAAGGGTATAATTTTTATTGTGATTTGATAAAGATGTATTGATTGAACACAATACAAGCACTAAATTTCTAGCTGATGGTCCATGTCAATTAGAGAAAGATGTATGGTCATCTATCTCTACTGCTATAGAATACATGAAGAAGTTTGATCGAGATAGTGACGGTCTTATTGAGATTGATGGGTTTCCTGATCAGAGATATAATAACTAGACAATACATGCAAGCATTAGTGCATATTCTGGGGGTCTATGGATTTCTACACTTCAATATCCTACTGCAACAAAAGATAAATTGGGCCACAAAGAGTTTACAGAAAAATATAGGATTCAATTTCAAATGGCTAAGATAGAATATGAGAAGAAAATCTGAAATCAATCTCATTTTAATTATGATAGGGGGACCAATAGTAATAATAACTAAATTGAGCCAAATCAACTGGTTGAACAATGGTATACATGAGCATAAGTCCTAACAATACTTTTTGATGATGGTAAAATATGAAGAGCTTCACAGAAAATACACGATTTCAATGTAATGAAAATTGGAGGAAGACATATGGGTGTTGTGAATGGCATGCATCCAAATGGAAAATTGGATCAAAACATGCATGCAATCCCTAGAGATTTGGATGACTGTAACATATGGTGTTGCAATGACTATGCTTCATGTAGGAATGGACCATCAATAATTGAGTACTACAGAGGGATTTTTTCATGCAAGCTGGTTAGAAGATAGTTTTGGATATTGGTTTTGAAAATCCTGAAGGTTGGATAATCAATGGTCACTACCGATCCTTAACCTACATCCACCCTCTTGCAATATGGGAAATACAATGGGATTTATATCCATTAAAGGTTATTTTAAAGGATCCCAAAATAAGTGTGATTGAAAGGGAATATGTATCACCTTTACAAACCATAATTTTTGTTGTTGCCAAGGATTTAAGCATGTACATAAACATTGAATTATTTATTGCTCAAGCATGACTTCTGATTGTAGTTGGAGGTGTAATTACTACTTGTTTAAGTTATCAAGAAAACATTCTTGATACAATTACTGATGAAAATCGATTATATTGGAGTGTTGTTTACAACAATTAATTGTTTCTAATCTATCCTTGTGTAAAAATGCAATGGAATATTCGAAACTTTTTTACATTTTTATTTTTGATCCCTTAACCAAGACATGACAGAATATGTTGTTAATTTACTCCTCCAGTACAATGCTAATGGTAGATCCATATAATTAAAGGAGATAAAAAAAAGTAATTATTGAATCAATTATAAACCTTGCAACTAACAAGAAAAAGTGATAATAGTTTTCATGAGTGATTATGCCCCTAAAGGATAGAGAAAAAGAAACAGAAGGTACATATGGGCATAGGTCATGGCTTAGTGACAAAATTCCATTATTGGCAAAGGAGAAATAGTTAAAACATTCAATGGAACCATGGATATAGGATGATCATCTTACAAAAAAAAAAAAAACAATAGGAAGATTGAAGAGCAATGAGGGGATATTGCTCATTAACCATCCAATGGTGTAACAATTATGGTAATGTGATGCATTCAGAATTTACCAAACCAAATAAATGCTAAGCATGATGAAGTGCACAATATTTCATAATGGATGTGGATGAAAGTAACTAGCTCATGCAATGAAAAATAAAAACATATTATTAATATATTGAAATGGAAGACCCGAGTGATTTTTGGTGATCTCAAACCAAACAAAAATTTTGCATCCACAACAATTTACCGATTTGTGAACCCAAAATATTTTTCTTATTAAACTTTAATCATGTTTTTATTTATTTTATTATATATTATGCAGGCGAGGTTTTATGATTATACACGGTCAAAATATATGTTATAATCTTAATTGTTAAATATTAATAATGTTATGTAAGAGAATCTATAATCTATATCAAAATTAAAGCATGTTGATTTAAAAGTAGTTCTCATTATTGTTTGATTGATTTATCTCATGTGGTTATGCCTAATATCTTGTATACAACGGGAAAAATTAAAGGATTGTGCTCCCTCCTCAACTGCATTTGGGTTTTGATGGATCATCTAGTGTGACTTTGATATGTTTTTGTAATCATGCTCTTGCTAAAAAAATATGTATTTATGTCCAGCATAACTCTGATTTTGTTTTGCAAATTCCCTGTGACTACAAAAATATGAGTAACTATGCTCACTGGTACTATATAGTGGGCTAAGATAACAAAAAGGAGTGTACATATTTTACCCTCAACTTCAATTGAGTTGGATGAGTGATTTCTTGCAAATAAAGTTGTTTGTCCTAATTGAACTTTTGATTGTTGCTATGATTCCCATAGATTGGGATTTATACACCACATCAAATGTTGCATGCTGGTTATGGTCAGTCATAGTACTCTTGGCAAGCATACGTATCTTAAATAACTCTATGTGAAAAAAATTTAAGAGAGATCATTCTCAAGACACCTATTCCAATTATGTCACAAATATAATAGAAATGATTTAAGAATGATATCTCACCACATCTTTTACATAAATTCATATAAGATAAGTATACTAGTATGTAAGTATATATGTTGTATAATTTAATCAATTTAATAAATACATTAATAAAACTCACTCACTAATATTATACTTAGCATCCTCAAATAGTCATTTTCTTCTCAATACAAATTTGCTGGGCACAAATATATTTACTTAATAATTTGAAAACTACAAAAATAACTGAAACAATCACAATACACAGCTCTTCTTTATTTTGAGGCTCTCAACTAATATATGCCTCTTATTTATTTCATATGCAATTTATGTTTCTCCTCTCCTCTCATCACACGGTACGAGAACGAGGAAGAGATTTGCACAATTTATTCTGCAGAAAAAAATAGGGTAATTAATTAAGCGCAGGATCTGCCGCAGGTGCCAAAAACTTTAGGACAGGGTGGAATAGTGCAGCAATAGAAGTCTGGTCTACAGTCATCGTGGCTAGTGCAATGACATCGCGCTCACTCCTGAAACCATCACCCCTGCAATTATTACTAACAGAATCATGAATACTATGACAAACTTCTTGCCAAAAATCATATTTGCTAATTTCATTGCCATCTCCCTCAAATTCACTGATTTGATTCAATACTTTCCCTTCCCTGTATGCTCTTAAATAATAGCTTTGACGTGGGAATGTACGTTATTAATCTCCTTCGCCTGCTGGCTATGGTCATGAACCTTTTGCAGTCAAAATACTATTTAACTAATCCAATGTTGGTGTGATTTCCATATAATTGATAATCTCGTTGGCCTGCTATTACGGCGAGTTTTTCCAAACGTTTAAATTATATCTGTGTGTACCTCGTCCAAGCCTTTCCTTTTCCCTCCTAATTGTATATTGTCAATCTCCCAATAGACATGAAATATATGCGTGTACATCATCGATGGCTATTCTTTCCTCTTATTTTTAATTTTATAGGTTTATTTGAGTAGACCGTACATCTGGATAATATCTCAAAAATAAGTTTCTTACATTATTATTTTCTATATTTTATGGTCAGCATGAATGAAGATTGTTTCCGTCGTAGAAGTAATTTTAAAATGTATTAAATAAGTATATTTGATTTGAGTAATAAACAAATGAGAAGAAGGAAAGGTAGAACAAACAAATATATTCAATCCACAACATAAAGATATTGATATATGTTGGAATATATATATTACCATAAACCAAGCCTAGCAACAAGTGTGGGATTTATATATTACCGTAAACCAAGCCTACCAATAATAATAAAAACATATAAGATTCATTCATTGTCCGAACCCATCATGGGTTTTAGTTTGGCATGTCATTTCCTTATTCTTCCCACCATCATCAATTACTCGTTACCTCTTCCGCAAAATAGGAAGAACAACTTTAAGAGTGCTAATAGGAATATGAGGATGAATGAGGGATAACCTAGCACAATCCATCGTTGCTTCAGCATTGACCTCTTGATTAGCTGAATTTTGTACTATCTTGATACAGTCAAGAGGATTATAAATTTTTGGTTCTTCATTCAAAGTGGGAGTGAATTTCGGGTTCAATGATTTGTCAACCGGATCCGAATGGGGATTAGTTGTGAGATGTTTAGGAAGAGAGTCCTTCCACAACACCATTTTTCATTTCATGTGCATCTGGAGTACTCGCTATCTTCCAAAATATTCCCTATTATAAAGCGTTTCCGGCATATGAATGCTAAATCCCTGTATTATCTCCTTTGCACCCAAAGTCTGTCACAATTTTTTAGATTTATTTCTACTAGAAGTTGTTGTAAGGTGTCAAGATCTAAAAATATTCTAAAAAAAGTTATATGAATATGATACTTGGTTTTAACTTATGCTTTTTCAAAACATCCTAAGGTATTGCCTATAGCAATAAAGAATGAGTTGTTCCAAAGTTATAATGGGAATTCTGACAAGAAAACCTAAACAGGGTAGGTATCAAAGGATTCTTTTAGAGTATCAAAAGTTGGATACTAGGGCTTGATCATGAGGCTATGTTCACCCCAAACCCAATACTTGTCTAAAATTATATCCCATTCTTCGGGGGTTTCAAAAACAACAATGAAATAATCTTTAGTGTAGGTGTAAATCTCAATCTTACCGTTTACATTTTCTCTCAATCTTTGAGAAATCTAGTTGTGGAGATGAGATAGATTAGGCCAGAACTTGTAAAATCTACAGATGAGTCCAAGCTAGGAGAGATATTCTCCTCCTCCTTAAGTACCTTTTCTAGTAGATCATTATCTATCCTCAACAATGGAGTCTTCTGTGAGGGTATTAAAACCTTAAAAAATTTTTTTGGGTGCTATTCTTTTTCTTGGAAACCATGGCTGTAAATTTTTGGCCACCATCTTCCATAAAAAAGGTATTGTTAAGGGTTAGTGGATTCCACAAAGGTGTAGGGGTTCCGCCTTTGATGACCGAATCTCCAAACTTAAATTTTTGGGTAAAGTTGACCCCTTTTTTTTTACCCAACACGACCTTAGAGCCAATACCAAATCCTCCTTTTATAGGTAATCCATCTTTGTCACCATCCTTTGTAGGATTCATGACTAGGTTTTGCATAGAGGAAACGTAATTAGGGTTCGCAGAAAAAACCATATTGATCAATGATAATTCATTATTATCCCTATGTAGCAGTTGAAGCACTATCTTGGTCAATGCCAGATCCATTATTCCCCTTATGTTGGGTAGTATTATACCCATTCTTTGCATTGCCACCTCCATCACATCTTCATACATAAAAAATGATATGTATCTTGGGATATGATATTATATTGTGTAAGGGTTGATGGAGATGGTGACATGTGACACAAATTTCCTTACTTAGTAATATGTTTATAATAAATGAGTTCACATAGGAATTAATTATATTAGGTAATGAGTCTTCCTACATTGTGATTAGATGTTACCCATCAATTAAGATCAATTTAAGTCTACATACAGATATGAGTATCATTATGTGATATATGAGTTACGTTTTCTGCTTGATATAGGTATATTGAAAGTGTCCCCCTCAAAGTGGATTCCCATCCTAGGAGATTGAGGAGTTACTCCTTCCTTAAAGAGAATTGTATGGTTTTTCCATACTGTTGTCATCTATTTTTGATAAATCGACAATTACAACTTTCAAGCATCATAATTAGGCCCAAATTTTAAAATTTTCTCCTGAGTCTTCTCGAACCCATATTTGGATAAATTTTTATAATTTATCATGATCATCCCGACCTTTGAGGTCCTCCCCATGTGTTCAAAATTACTTCCCTAGTGTTTTTAATGAGGTAACATTGTCAATTATCTCATATAGTAAAATGCTTGCTAGGACTACTTCTCTGATAGGCTTGGAAAGGGTAATTCTGGTCTTTTCATGACTAGTGTTCATCCTTTGGGATGGATCACAAATGCCTTAAACATTTTTAAGTGGTTATAGATATTTATAAAGGTATTGGAAGTTATTTTGGAAGATTTAGGGATGTTTTGTAGGTTTGGGAACAATTGATGTGAATGTGGGTTTTTAGGAGTGAGTAGTATACAATCAAATTTGGTATCTGAACTTCATCGAGTGATTCTAGGAGCTCTATAAGGAGTTAGAAGGAAAAAATAGGAATTGTAAAACTTATTGAATTATTTATATGGTGGAATTATCATATCACTTAAGAGACCTGATGGCTTCTTAGGGATGTTAAATGTTGGCAGACACGCCCTCATATTCTGAATAAAAACAAAAAAAATTTAATGATTCAAACTGATATGAAGTATTAAATTCTTCCCATTATTCTTTAAATGGTCTCCCGAGAGTAAATATATTATGACAAAACCATGTATAAAATACCTTTTGGACCTCTAGGAATATCATCTCTCCAAATTCTCTCAAGTGGACATATGTATCTCATACTTAGGAAAAAATTTTTGAGTGACAATGTCACTTTATAGATAGGGTATAATTTTTGGTCCCTATTTTGAATTTTCTAAGGGGTCATATCGGACAAAAAAATCTTCCTCACTTCATCCATTCCATCTGGTCCCTTACGTGAGCCAGGTCAGCCCTGGAGAGGGCTTATGAGACATATCTCATCTCCCCCATCTCGACATCCTGTGAGTGACAATTGGCATCATCTAGTGATGGAATATTTTATTTTCTCTCTTCTCCCCATTCCTAAGGATACAAAGGATAAGTAAAAATAAACTCCTCTATAGCCTTTCTTTAGGTTCATCATGTGACCAGATGACAACTCCCAGGAGTTAGGCCACGTTTTCCTCCATCCCTCAATTCTTACACCACAAAGAATTACTTGTCATCATCTGGTGTGGGTAGATTTTTTGTCTCCCTTGTTCCCATTCACAAGTGGATAAAGGAGAAAAGTTTTTTTCCCCATCCCTAATATTTAAAAACACTAAATTGAAAACTAGAGTTGCATCATCATCCGTGAATAATACTAATTGTTGGTAGCTACAAAACATGAAATAACATACTTGTAAGACCATTCCTTCACAAAATTCAAAAATGATGTAATTTTTAAATCCATGAAAGATGTAAAAACATTAGAGAACAATATTTATATGTTTCAACATGTTACATACTAGCCTTGAGTGTGAAAATGAATCTTTTCCTATGATTCCTCATCTGAAAATATAATTCTACCAAGAATTTACCCATTTTTCTTCTCCCACACATCCCTTTGATCTATGATGCTTCAAGCCTTAATTAATGGCTTCCATCAACAAATAGTGTGCCTAAAACCCTCCATCCAAAATTTTTTCTTTTCGATTTGCAAGAATTCCAGTGGGCAGAACACGGACAAAAATCGGAGCACGAGATCATAGTGCAAAGATGAATCGAAAATGATGTTTTTGTCAAAAAATGATGCTAAAATGTCTGTTTCATTGAAAATAGAATATTCCATGCTCATTCTAATTCTAAAAATAGTAAACCTATAAAAATTTCAAGTTTGTATCATTCAACACATCTGGAAATAGTTTAAAATGGTAAATGGATCAAAATTGGTTATTTTTTGCAAAATAACAGGTTCAAAAAAATTACTTAATAAAAATCAAAAATTGATTAAAAAAAGGGTAAATCATCATCAATAGAGGTGAATTGAGTATGCCAAGATATCTAAAATATCAAATTTTAGAAAAAGGAAAAATATCGTAAAAATAAGATATTTAAAAGATCAAATTTGAGCATGCCGAAAATAGTGATGCTTGAAAAAAAAATAGTGATGCTTCCAAAGTTGGAGATTTATTTTTTTAGAAATGGTTAGATTGCATGGAGTTCTAAGAACTGATCACTTCAGATCAGGACACAAAGTTTTTGAGTCACTTTTGGAATAATCTGTAGAGGAAAATGGGGACAAATCTATAGTTCAGTAGTACATATCACCAACAGACTGATGGGTAAGATGGAAGTAGTAAACAAAATCTTGGGAAATCTTGTACGTTGCATAGTTGGAGAAAAGCCAAAATAAAGGGACTTATCTTTACCACAAGCTGAGTTTCCCTATAATAGCTTGGTAAACAGGTCAACAAGGAGGTCTCCATTCCAGATTGTATATGGTAGGAATCCCAAGGGAGTCATTGATCTGATTGTACTACCCAGTGAAGATAAAACTAGTGATGATGTAGAAGCATTTGCAGAACACATTCTACAGTTGTAGAATGAAGTTAGGGAAAATTTGAAAGTTATTAATGCACAATATAAAGCAGTTGTTACATATGTCAGTAGGAGAGGAAGTGTATTTGAAGGAGACATGGTGATGGTTCATATTAGAAAGGAGAGGCTTCCAAAAGGGACATATAATAAACTAAAGTATAAGAAGATTGGGTTGTGTAGGAATCTGAAGAAAAATAGTGATAATGCCTACAAGGTGGAGCTACCTGACAACTTTTATATTTCACCAATTTTTAATGTCTCTGAATTATATAGAGTTTATATGGTCATTAGTAAAATTTCATGAGGTAAATAAACTGGGTTTGTGTGAGAGCAAATTGTTATTTGTTTGGAGAGGGTTGCGTGTTTGTGGGAGGATAAGGATAGGGATTAGATCACATACTAGGCATGGGATGAATATCAACATAAATATCTCTCTCAAAACTAATAAAGGTGTATTGTTTGATTGACTAAATTCCTTGATTCTTGAGTAGTCAGTTGAATCAAGTTACAGTGGACCTCTCTGGATGAATTTTTTCAGTCAATCATAGAATTGAGAGTGCAGACCACGTCAATTGCTTCTATCAACCAGAGGTTATTTATTCAATACATGTATAGAGCATACCTTACTGTGCCATAAATTTTGATCAACCATTGGATCATTTGAAATTTTTATATAGAAGCTTGAACATTTGGTTTAACCAAGATGTTTTTATTTCAGATATGGATCTATATGTTTTGAAGAATACGTCCCTTATATTCCTTTTTTTTGTAGTCCAGTCTAAAATTGGCTTAATGTTTTTATCATAAAACATTTGTAGAAATATTTGAGACATTTGAATTAATTGCCAAGCTCCTTGCATTTAGGATGCCTTTATAGAAGGCATATAATCAAATTTGGGTTTTGAGGTGTTTTAGTTTTTACCCTACTTGACGACTTCATATTTCTTACGACTCGACATCTCCAAACCAGATAGCTGACTCTTCCTAGATACTGTGGATTTGGACATGCATTACTTTATGTCCAACATCTTTTTTTGAGCTAATGTCAAATCTCTTCACATTATATGTTGTGAAACATCTTTCCTCCTCATGGCGACTGCTCAATGGACCAATCAACCTTCCAAGCTTTTTGATCTAGGTCTATTTTTTTCTCAAACTCAATTGTACTTCACATATCAGACGTGTAGCGAGCTGGAGTCACATAAGGTGTCTTTATTCAAGCCAAGACGTCTCCCTCTACATATAGATTCAAGACCATTGTCCCTCCACATTAGATCTATAGGACCTGATTCCAACTGTGCATCAAAGGTGGATCTCAAACCTGACAGAGCTAGAAAGAATATTCATCTTCTCAGGATATTTTTTTTTAAATTCATAATTTTTTAAATTGTAGAAAGTAATTAGGGTCATATTACTTTCCCATTATTTTTTCATTAAATCAATGTTTGAAAAACCATTTGATTGAAATCTTGTAGAGGATATTACACTTGGTTGAAACCGACATTTCACTTAGTTTATTTTTGAGGGAATTCTCTAAAAACCTGAAAAAAATGAACCAGATAGAAAAATTCATATGGAAAGGATTTCCATACATGGAAAATCCAAATCCAACCCTGTTGCTGATTGAAAAGGATCTTTTGGAAATTGTTGATGGAGGATCGGTTCAGGGTACCAATAGATGTAAATTCACTCCAAACATAATTAAACTAGTTAAAGGGTCAAAGATAAAAAATCTTTGGCCATTATTGATTACATCCTAGATTATCCAAACCTTATCTACATGTATGTAGATTTCAAAAAATCATCCAAAGAAATATGGGAAGCATTGAATACAATTTATTTGGATCAAAAACTGTACAAAATGCAGAGATACAATATGAAGAAAAAATTACTATGGGTTGAAAATGGAAGAAGGAGGATAGTTATTGTATCTCATATCAATGAAGTATCCTCTCTCTAATGGCCCAACTTTAGGATGTACATTAGATGAAAATGTGAAACCCAATGATGCAAAGGCCATATTACTAAATAGGATGCCCAAAAGTATGTCCAATATGGTGTTTACTTTAAGTAAACTAATTTCAAGCTTGAAGAGCATATTAACATACGCTACTCGATTACGTTGAAACATCAAGGATGATGATCCTAATAAGAAGCATACATTATCTAGTCAATCATTTAATTGTTATAAAAGATCAAAACATATTTAAAATGCCTATATATGTTTTTATTGTAGGAAGCCAGGACATGTTATTTATCAACTGCATGATTATATATTCAAAAGATCTACTTGATGGAAAACTATCCGACAAGGCCATGGCTACTGAAGAAGATGATACTGAAGAACAAAATCACACATGCCAATGCTGAATATCCAACCTTCAATGCGACGAGGATTATCTTTTCTAAATTGTTTGAGTTTTGTATCTATCCATGTTTGTATGACTCTAAGGGAGGGAATGTTGGGAAATCCCTAGAGTTTCCATGGTAATTTAGTAACATACTTTATGAGGTAAATAAATGGGTAGTTTGTCCAACAATTGAAATTGTTTGTATGTACAGTTTGGAGTGATTTGTGGGAGGATAAGGATAGGGATTAGATCCCATATATTGTGGGATGAATATCTGTATAAATATCTCTCTCATCATTTAATAAAATTGTATTGTTAGATCTAGATAGTAAATTCCTTGAATCTACAAACTAGTGTATAATGAGTTTTTCATTATAAAGGATTCAATTTTAGTGCCATGTGCAATACAGTTATCATAGGCACTCAAGAAATATATTCCTAAGTATAGAAATGACAAAGAGTAAAAAGACTAATACATGTAATGCATGTACATAGACTCAAGGTGAAGTAAAAGTCCTACATAGGAATGTGAACCATAGTAGTATGTTCCATAAGATCAATGTTGAAAATTTGTAGCAGGAACCAAAATCATTTGGAAACTCTTGAGTGGTTTCATACCATAACATTGAAAAATCAAAATTATCATGAATATCGGTGAAGAGACTTTGATAAGCTTTAATGACACTTTGTTATCCAAAGTGTGCAAGACCCCTCAATATGATATCAGTTAGAAAAATAAGACATTTGACCATAGAGAAAATGTCCATGGAATTAATCAGACATGCACCAGCTAACTGCATTTTTTATTGGCCAAGTATGTCATAATGGCCGAGCAATTTTCAAAGAAGTTTAGGACAATGGAGAATCCTTAATTCCTTGAATTTACAACACATTTAGTTGTAATCATCTAGAAGTGCATACTAAAATACCAATCCAAGGGCTACGGTCCAAAGAACGTATCGAAAAATGTTTAAAGAATTATACGAAATCTTTAAAGTCTATACATTTTCGTGAATAATGGTTTGGTAGTAAGATTGCCAATCTACTAAAAATGGATAATAATGTCAATAGCAAATATTGTGCAAACCTAATAATGGTCGTCCATAACAATCACAAACCTAATTACATGCAAAAATTACATGGCTCTTAGAGAATTACAAACACTCACTCAACTTAGAAGGTCCCATTAAATTTGATTATCTCTAACTCATCGAAATTCCATTTTAATCCAGATCTCAAATTACATTATGATTGTATATGTAATGCCATCTAAGTATGCCAAATCAATTCTAATTAACCTGAAGGCCACTTGATATTCAAATATTTATTGGTTCTCAAGTGAACATTTTAATAACATAGAAGGCGCTCAAAGCACAAAATTGATGATAGCTGTGATTCTGAAACCCAAAGTTGATATTTCACCAACTGTACCTTTTAAAGTATATCTGGCCACTTTTGTACAACCCGGGAAGATGAACAATAGCTTTATCCAAGGAATTACAAATGTTTGGATTATTATGTTCTCTAGGCCTTGAAACTTATCTTAAGCTTGACATGTTCTCAGTTTCCTTAGTACCATGTCAAAGTCTTTATTCAGTGTGATTCAGATATCTTAGTAACCCAATGACACCAACTATTGTAAATGTAAATCCTCATGACTGGATACTAAATCTTCTGAAATGATTCCATAGGAACATCAAAATGTCAACTTATTATAGCATCTTAATGTGAAAAACTTAACTTTGGCAACTTTCCTTTTACAACTAAAAAGTTTCTACCACCATGCTCTCATTGCTAATGGGGGAAAATTCTCATAATAACAATCACAATAAGTACATTATAGCTTTCATTACATTAGGAAATTTATTGGGATGAAATGGATTGAGAATTTAACATTACTATCATGTTCAATGCATAAAAACTCCTAATATGTAAGATGAATTGAGTATTTGAAAACAAGCTTCAAATCATCCCTATATATATGAAGAAAAGGATACTATTTCAATAATGATAATTATAAACCCATTAAATCTTGAGCCTTATCCTACCTCTACAGAGTTTAGATCTACATAATATGAACCTACTAAATTCACCTAGTAATACTCTTGTATGGTCTTATGGTAGTACCTTTGCATCAAGGATTGATTATAAGAGATCTAGCAAAACTAAATGGCTTCAAGGCCATTTTTGGATCATTCATGCTCTTCATGATTGATCAAATGATTCTCATGACCTAATAGCTTCAAAGCATGGGCCTATTAAAACCTTCATAGAACCATAGTACGAACCTGTTTAAATTCTGCCAACATGATTCTATCATGTATCCCAACACAGATCAGATCCATTACTAGATACTCCCATTCCTTTCTCTTCTAAGATTGCTACCTAATGATATTTCAAAGCCTAATATATCACCTAGCATGGTGTATTGGTTTATAGGGGTGATGCTTCACGGGACTATGATTTTAGAAGATGTTGAGGGATCTATACTCATCACATGTCTAATCATATCTCTACAAGGCCATACATTGGATCTTCCATGCATCTAATCAATTTGAGAGTTTATCAATGCAAGATCACAAGCTATTTAATAAATGGATTCGCTCAAATCAAATTTCCTAATTTAAAGCTTAATGTCCTTTCCTTAGGTGTTTTCATGGACTATCTCTAAATCAGTATATTCCTCATAGGCTTCTTTCATATAACCCTCCATAGTTTTACACATACCTATGACATCTTAGTGCCAGTTTATGCCCCCTTCGAGAACAAGGTGTTATTTAGGAACTAATCAAGACTCTTTTCAGGAACAGGTAACCCTTCTCTCGCCTTATTAAGAGTGGTTAACATATTCAATAGTGACTCATGGGACTTAACTAATGGGTCTTTGACTGTAGAGATCAAGTGTGATTAATTAAATACGTAAAACTTCTGTAAGACCTATAAATATTATTGTTTATGCATTGCAGTATTAGTTAGGTTATTTAATTAATGCATTATATGGTTATATTAATTATAAGGCATTGTTATTATTTGTTTTATCAATACAGGATTATGATATATTGTTTTAACAAGTATAATTGATATGATTGTTATAACAATTATATGCTTCTCTGGATGTAATATTGGAAGCTATTGTGAGTTTGGTGTTGCATTGTTGCAACTTCTCATTTTTTTGTATCTACACATGCTTGTCCAATATCCTATAAGATATTGTAGCTTGCACTATTGTACTGATGGTTAATTGAGTTTAATATAAGTTATCAGGCTTTTGCCCCTGTTTCTCAGTCTACATTTGGTACCAGAGTGAGATTTTGAAGCTCTGTGAAGCTGCGAATGTGTGGAAAGAGAGAGTTGCAGAGGAAGAGGAGTAATTCATGCGAGAAGAAATTGATAGCATCAACGGAGAGCCCAGTGTTGCCTCCTGCAAACTTCCCACAACCCCATCTTTGCAAACTCACAACCTCCTATGCGTTCATTCCAGGTAACCGGAAAGTAAATTTTATTTTCCTTGGTGCTACACTTCAGCACAAGGTAAAATTTTCTGTAGGAATAGGAATTTTAAAAAAATACTATTAATTCTTCTCCCCATTATGGAAATTTTCCCTCTACATATTACAGAAGTATATCTGGTTACTTTCTAATAGTCAGAAGCCTGCTACATTTGAATAGATCTAAGCTAGTTCTTCATAAAAAGTTGTTTGAGTTACATGTGAGAGGTGAGACTCAAGCTGTAGTACATAGGCTTGCATTTGTTTTGAGACGAAGCCTCTCAACGATTGAGTTGTGTTATTCATCCATTCTACAACCGAGTTATTTCGAAGTCATGTATGTGAGCTCTGCATCCAAGGCGAGACAAACATTGGTCATTGTTTTGTTTATGGGCCGAGTCGAGCTAACTCATACCTATTTTGCATTGGAAAATACGAAGATGATTGTGCATATCTCCCAAGCCAACCTGTGTAAATTTCAATGGATCCCGAGACCTAGTTCCATGTGCAGCATGACCAAAAAAGAATCAGTGCTTAGTGGATTAAAGCAAGGACTGTGACCAAAGCAAATAGCAATTGTGAAAAGAAAGGCATATTACTTATGTTCAGCATGGAGATCAAGCCCTGGACCACTATAACAACGAACTCTCCAATTGCCATTCACACCTGTACAGACCTCTCCAGTGGGTGGAGGCATATAAACATCAAGTGGCCAAAAGGCCGTACCTACAACAACATTTTGTAGGGGACCAAGGTGCATCAATCAAAAAATCAGTGGCTCTAATGACCTGTACAAATAAACAATCTACATGATGGACGTATATCCATGCCTACAATCGGTAAAGCAAACATCAATCAAAAGGTGGCTATTAGTCAATACAAATATGGTGGAAGTCACAAAGCTGTGTAAATAATAAGGAAGTTGAGTTTTTTCAAGAAAAAAGAGTTTCAGATCCTCTTTCTAAGGGAGAAAAAACCCTAAATTGACTCCAAAGACAATGCATGCAGATGCCACATGGAGCATCTATTTTTGCTAGGTCACCATTTTTTAAAAGGTTAGTTCCTTTTTTTGTTTACATTATATACAAGTTTGTTCGTGTTCATATCACAAGTGCACCAAGCAAGGGCCTAGTTGGATACACCAGAGGAACGACTACAAAGTGGGTGAGGTGCAAGGTTCAAAACCCACCACCAACAAAAAAATTTGATCTTTTTGACATTTAGTAGGAAAAACTAGTGAAAAACCGCCTAATCTGGAGGTGAACTTTGGTGGAAAAAGCACCTCTCACCGTTTAGTCATAACTAAACAACCTTCTAAATTTTAGCCAGAAAAATCCCTAATTTAGGGTAAAAACATATTCTTCCCCTATTCAGGCCTGCTTTTTCATTTTGGGAAACATTTTTTGCTAAAGGATGGACTATCCAAAAACTTGCATTTTGGGCCACTATATGTTTGCAATGGTTTTTGGTGTATTAAGGGTCATTTTGGGCTCCGGAGGCCAACAGGGCCTGCAAAACAAAAATATATATTCTACCATTCAATTTTTTCTAAATTTTTTAATGTAATTACATACTTCAATATATTGTGCTAATTTGCAAGTTGCTATAGTCAACCACATATTGTAAATGCTCAAAAAATGGTAAAGAATTGTAATCCAAAATAGTAAAAATTGGTTCTGTAACACTCATGAGATCCTAGATCTCATTCGAAATGTTCGGTATATACGGTGCCTCTGGGAAGCACTTATGGGTAAATCCATTGTGAATACTACTACACTTAACACCTAATATAGCTGTAACAACATCATCTGGGCATCGACCCTTTAAATTGACGACGAGTAATAAGGTCATAGTGCACACACTATGAGCCATCCCATCCATCTCTGAACGATTGCACGACATAAATCCAGACTAAAAAATTATCCAAGTATATAACAAAGTTACGCATGCGTATGAGGATATTTCTTTGATCCGGTGTCAATAATCACACATACCCCTTTCAGTACTATCTTGGTACCACATGTTCGTGCTTAAATAGTCTCTCCCAATTTTTCCTTTGAAAATCCATTGATTTACGGCTTCTGTCACATTTTATCCTCCCGTGTTGTACCTGGGAAGTCTCTATTTTCCTTTGTTGCCATAATTAATCTTTCCTTGGGCTGAAGATCACATATGGATCTATATTTGTGTGCTTGTTTCTCTATTTCTCTGAAGAGGTCTGAAATTTGGGTCTGCCATCCTCTATTCATTCAAAAACTCAGGCTTTCCCGTTCTTTCCATTTTTTTATAGTCGGGATTTGCTTCCCCTTCTCATTTTACCCAAAATACTGATGAAAAATGAATGGATCTAGCTATGAAGAGTGTATTTGAGACTTGCAACATTTCTAAATCCTCTGTCCTTGGAAAAAACTTCATCCTCAGGCTCAAATGGTTGTTTTTCTACATTTTACAGTTTGATGGGCATTTCCCCTGATCAAATTTGCATCATTACATCGAAAAAGAATGTGGCCTCTTTTGGTTAGACGTTGGCTCAGAAGGGTGCTTTAGAAATTATATAACTTAAATATTTGTCCACGTGGAGGAATGAAACTCATTTGAAGATCTACTTTTTGGTTTGGCCTTGGAGTAGTACTGGGAGGACATGTGTAGGTTTCCACTACTTTTCCTGGACTTAGAAAATTTTTTATCAAGGCAATTGGAAAACCTCCCAAGAGAGATGGTGTGAAGTTGATTAACCCAGAAAAACCTCAAACAAGTAAAGCTACTGATTTGGAGGAGTTTGTGAAGACTTTGGCAGGGGCTGTCAAAGAAATTTTCTACAAACTAGCCTAGGACTGAGAAAGGAATTGGGCAAGAGCTCATAAGGTCAACACTAGCAACAAAGCCAAGACAGGTTCACAAACCACCAAAGACCTGATGACAGAGGCAAGGGACCTATTGGATTTTGAAATAGGAAGCCCTGAAGGAAGGGAAAATAGAATGGTGCCTGATCCTTTGGCTATCCAGAGTTGTTGTTGCATGGAGAGAGACAAATGTCATTTATTGGTGTGATAGATATTTCATGCCCCATGCTCCTTGTGAAGAATATCATCAAGAAGAAGAAGATGATGATGATAATGATAATGATGTCTACATGATGGGTTGTTCCATGAGCTCACAACAAGGGGAAACTTCAACTGAGGTGATAAGTGCCCGAACTACTGCCACTTTTTGGGACTGCATTCATAGGGTACCTATTCTTCCTCCCTCTCATACTTTAGAAGTAGATATTGTGCAAGATTTTGAATTTCCCAATAATGAATTTGAATATTTAAGGGCTCTAATGATAAAGAAGTATGATGGAGGAATCTCATCTGAGGAAGATAGACAATTACTGATGAAATGTTGTTGTTGCTCAAGAAAAGGAATATAACACAAGAAGTAAGGTTGTCAAAGGGACAGGGCCTCAAGCCAAGCCATAAAGCTCCCTTACTTTCAAACATTCCTAAAGAGTCTCCTAAGAAATATGCATCTGCCAAATTCCCTACAGCTGCAAACAAAAATCATACCCCTCCTCATGCCCAATTTGTCAAAAATATTGTACCACCTAGTGAGTGTGTTACCTTTCCTTCTAATAATGCCTTTTCAAAGAATTTCCCATATGATATTTCCCAAGTTTTAAATCAAATCAAATTATCTGTTCCAATTGTTGAGTTGCTTAGGATTCCTGAGCACAAAAAGAGAGCATTCAAATACTTGGCGTTGAAAGAATAGAAGACTGCCCTAGGCAGAAATGTAAACATTGTGGAGACTCCTCCAATCATTGAAGATTTAGAGACACCAGCAGCATTGGATGAATTAGGTGAACCACCTTAGGTCTATTTGGGGACATCCTTGGTTGATTCTCATATGAATGTGAATCCATTGTTCACCACTTTGATCATTAAGGACATACTGCTACACAAATGCATGTTTGACTCAAGTGCATCATGTAATGTCATGCCTCTAGAATTCATGAATGAGCTGAGTATCAAAGTGAAAAAAAAATATGGGAAGTGCACTGCCATGGACTCCAAAGAAGTGCCAGTAGTGGGATGTGTGAAGGGTTTGGTGGTACAGCTTGCAGCTTAGCCAGGTAAAAATTTAATACTTGATGTTGTCATTATTGATTGCTTGGCCAAGTGGGGCATGCTATTTTCTAGAAAATGGGCTGCAAGTGTTGGTGGGAGTGTCCAAATTGACATGTCCTATGCCACCATCCCAATTGAGGGCAGCCTTGTCAGGTTTTATGGGGAAAAGAAGATGTTGCACCTTATTATATATCCCAACAATACATCCTATGAATTATTGTACACAAATTTGATGTTGATAACTTTGTAGGATTTACTGATGGAAAGGAGCAAAAGATTGAGAAATGTAGGTGTCTTGAACAAGAGGTATCTCCTTGGATTCTATTGTTTGATGGATCTTGCTCCAAGTTTGAGAATGGTGCTGATGTTATTCTACTTTCTCCGGGTTAGGATTTTTTTTTTTCCTTCAAACTCAACTTTGAGTGCACTAACAAAATTGCTGAGTATGATGCGCTATTGTTGGGTTTAAGAATTTCTCAGAAATATGGTTTCAAGGAAATCATTGTCAAGGGAGACTCGAAATTAATTTTAAAACAAGTCAGAAAACTGTATGCCACAAAAAATAAGCGAATGAAACAATATAAGCATACAATTTGGGATTTCATTGAGATGTTTGATTCATTCAAAATTATGCATCATGATAGGAAGTTCAATCACTTGGAAAAAAATATTGCAGTGTTGGGGTCTCCTTTTGACAATTGTGAAGTGCACCCATATTCTGAATATGATGTTGCGGTATTGATAAGACCCTTTGTCCCTGAAAACATTAAACACTGATAGGTTTTTGATGATGCTTAGATCCGAAGATTTCTACAGAACAAGGGACAGTTTTTTGATCAAAGTATTGATTGGGAGAAAATGGTATGTGCGACAGAGGGGAAGGAAACCTTGTTTGGAAAGGGAATCATCAAGCTAAAGACTAATACCATTCCTAGAGGGTTGGTTGCTCTTGAATCAAATTTTGATAATGTTGATTACATTATTAATAGACATATGGTAGCCTCAGGGGATGTTGAGGTGCATGATCTTGGTATGAATGAAAATCCAAGAAAATTTTGGTTAGGAAGAAATCCTAGAAAAGAGGAGAAGTAGTCATACATCCAATTGTTGAAGAAATACAAAGATTGCATGGCTTGGACCTATTCTGAATTAAAAGCATACAAAGAGGACCTATTTCAACATGAGATTCCCTTGGAGTCTAATGCAAAGCCATTCAGGAAGAAACAGAGGCCAATCAATCCACTTCTATCTCTCAAAATGCAAGAAGAACTGAAGAAACTAAGAGATGGAGGGATTATTCAGCCCACAAGGTATTCTTCTTGGGTTGCAAACCTAGTACCAGTGAGAAAGAAGAATGGTGAAATCAGGCTGTGTGTAGATTTCAGAAATCTAAATAGAGCATCAATGAAGGATAATTATCCTTTACTGAATATGGAAAACATGCTACAATTAGTGACTGGTTCTGAATCTCTCTCCACCCTAGATGGTTTCTCTGGTTATAACCAAGTTGTGGTGAAGGAATCAGAAAGGATCAAGACAACCTTTACTACTCCTTGGGGAACCTATGTATATGTCAGGATGCCCTTTGGTTTGATGAATGTTAGAGCTACCTTTCAAAGAGCAATGGATGTTTCTTTTGTTGGTTACATCAATGATTTTATTTTTGTTTATCAAGACAATGTGACTGTATTTTCCAGGAAGAGAAGTGATCACCTGCTTGCACTTAGAGAAGATGATGATAAGATGTAGATAATATGGCATCTCACTCAATCCAAAGATGTGTCATTTTGGAGTGCAAAGGGAAAAATTGCTTGGCCACATTGTGTCACAAGAAGGGGTATTATCGATCCAGAGAGGGTACAAGCCATCAGCAAGGTCCCTATTCCAAGGACCAAGAAAGGAATTCAGTCTTTATTTGGGCAGATAAACTTCATCAGGAGATTCATATAAATTTTTTTTGAGTTGACCATTCCAATCACTTCCGTGTTAAAGGACCAGGTCATCAAGTGGGAGGAGGCTTCCATCTAAGATTTCAATGGGATTAAAGAGGCACTAAAGCATGCACCTATTCTGGTAGCTCCAGACTATAAGAAGCCTTTCCAACTGTTTTCCTTTGCTTCAGAGAACAGTGTTGCTTCTGTACTGCTGCAGAAGGATGATGAGGGGGCTGAGAGGCTAATTTCCTTTTTCAATAAGGCCTTGCAAGGGGCTGAGCTGAGGTACACTATTATGGAGAAACAAGCATTTTCCTTGGTAAAAACAACAAAGGTTTTCAAGCCTTACATTTTGAGTTCTAAGATTGTTGCTTATGTTCCCCACACCATGGTGAAAGACAATTTATTAGAGATGGAAGTCTCAAGAAAAAGGTGCAGGTGGGTGAAAAAGATAGAAGAATATGATATAGATATCCAAACCATGAAGTAGGTGAGAGGTTTGGGCTTGGCTAAGCTTACGGGTGAGATAAACTTGCAAACTATTGAGGTAAATAGGTAGAAGAAGAAAGGTCAGGTGTTTTTGAAAAATTGATGAGTTCTAAGTGGTACAAAGATGTAATTTTTTATCTCATACATCTAAACTGCCTTGAGTATTTAAGTAAGAACTAGAAAAGAGCCCTTAAGTTAGCTTCGTAGAAATATTTCATTACTGATTATGGGTTGGCTTGGAGAAACCTAGAAGGAGTCCTCTTAAGGTGCATTACTAAAGAAGAAGCCCCCAAGATAATTGCTGATCTCCATGGATGAGTTTGTGGGGGGCATTTTTCTGCAAGAGTCAAAACACACAAGATCCTCAGGGCTGGTTATTGGTGGCCAACTCTCTTCAAGGATACAACCTTGTTGGTTAGAAGATGTGAGAGTTGTCAGCACTTCTCTAGAAGACTGAAAGCTTCAGGCTCCCTTCCTTTGCAGCTTGTATCAATTGAAGCTCCATTCAAGCAATGGGGAATGGATTTCATTGGTGAGATTTCAGACCCTTCAAGTGCTGGCCATAAGTGGATTCTTGTAGCCACTGATTACTTTACTAAATGGGTGGAGGCAATCCCCACCAAGAAGGAAACACACCAAATTGTCATGGAATTTCTGTTGAAACCATATCATCTGCAGGTTTGGGGTGCCAGTAAAGATTGTAGGTAATAATGCCATGAGTTTCAGAGCTAAACCTCTGGTGGCAATGTGCAAATAGTATGGGATCAACTTGACATATGCCTCTAATTACAATCCCCAAGGAAATGGACAAGTTGAGTCTAGTAATAAAAACTTGCTGAAGATTATCAGAAGAACCTTGGAGCTGAACAAAAGGAAATGGGGTGAATAGTTGAAGTTTGTTGTTTGGGCTAATAGAATCACTGTCAAGAGAGTTACTAGAAAGAGTCCATTTGAGTTAGTATATGGAACTCAGGCCCTGCTACCCCTACATATGAAATTATCCTCATATCAGTTCATTCAACAACTGGAGGATCAAGAAGTAAGTCCTTATTATGCTCGCATTAACCAGATTGTTGAACTTGATGAAGAAAGGAGGGCATCCCACCAGAGGCATGTAAAGTTTAGAGAAAAGTTGAAGAAGTTATTTGACAAGAAGGTCACTCCCATAGCTTTCAATATTGGAGATCTTGTGCTGCTATGGGATAGCAGACATGAAGATAAGGGAAAACATGGAAAATTTGACTCATTATGGATGGGCCCTTACTCCATTGATATTAGGATTGGTGAACAGAACCTTCTTCTTGAAGGATTTGGATGGTGATTTGCTTGAATTTTCTGTTAATGGCAGGAATTTGAAGCATTTCTTGGATTGATTCCATAGAATCAAGGTAAACATATTTTGTACAGTGCATAGTTGCTTGTTTGTTACCTATTTTTTGTGTTTTCACTCATTCTGGTCCTTGATGACCTATTTTTGTTGGTTTCTAGTTTCTGTTTTGTTTTTGGGAGATGGCTATGTTTCTCTACTCTGCGAGATGACTCCATTGCCCAATGGATATTTTGGCACTTGGTCTACTGTTGTTCTTGTGGCACTCATAGGGAATGCCCATCCCCAAGTCGGAGCCGATGTTGGTGCTCAAAATAGTCTCACCCCATTTTTCCTTTGAAAATCCATTGATTTACGACCTCTGTCACATTTTATCCCCCCATGTTGTGCCTGGGAAGTCTCTACTTTCCTTTGTTTCCATAATTAATCTTTCCTTGGGCCAAAGATCACGTATGGATCTATATTTGTTTCCTTGTTTCTCTATTTCTCCAAAGAGGTATGAAATTTGGGTCTCTTGTCCTTTATTCATTCAAAAACTTGGGCTTTCTCGTTCTTTGCATTTTTGACAGTCGAGATTTTTTTCCCTTGTCGTTTTTCCCCAAATACTTGATGAAAAATGAATGGATGTAGCTATGAAGAGTGTATTTGAGCCTTGCAACATTTCTAAATCCTATGTCCTTGGAAAAAACTTCATCCTCAGATTCAAATGGTCATTTTTCTGCATTTTACAACTTGACAAGCGTTTCCCCTGGTCAAATTTGCATCCTTGCATCGACAGGGAACGTGGCCTCTTTTGGTTGGACGCGGCTTAGCAGGGTGCTTTAGAAATTTTATAAATCACCTCAACTTAAAGATTTGTCCACGTGGAGGAACAACGCTCATTTGAAGATCTACTTTTTGGTTTGGCCTTGGAGTAGCACTGGGAGGACACGTGGAGGTTTTCGCTACTTTGCCCGGACTTAGAAAATTTTTTATGTAGCTAAAATAGTTTGGCAGGAAATAGGGACATGTGGTGATCCTGCGTTCATTCAGAGTCTTTTAAGGAAGTGCCAAGAGGAAACTTAGAGGCCTCCGCTCACGTTGCATTTTGCTTGGACTTTTCAATAGCCAAAAGAGACTGCCTTGGATCCTGACACATGGCACCTTACACTGAGCTTCAAGCCTTCAAACAAAATTTTTCGAACCAGGACACATGGTGAGCCCGTGTTCTTCCAAGGTCTCAAATTTTGGGGACCATCTCAAGGTGCGCCATTGTGACACATGGTAGTTTGAAAAGTCAAAAGGGGCGGGGAAGTGGACCATTGGGGGAAACTTAGAATTTTTGCATTTTATGCTCAAAAGGGTTAAAATACTAAAAATGGCCCATAAGTCCTGATAGAGGAAAGGTCAAAGCTTGCTCAGTCAATGGCAGAGGTACAGACTCTCAAGGGAAATTTGGAAAAAATTCCTTTTGGGAGAAATGAGTTAAAAGTGAAAAAGGAAGCACAGTTCAGTTGGGACCCACATTGGGACATGTGTCAAGTCCATTTTTCAAGGGCGGAGCTATGGGGAAAACTTGGAAAATTTTTCCCTTTTCCAAAAATGAGGTGAAATGGTAGAATTTTGCTGCAATTCCATTAGGACCCACCCTGGGACATGTGTCAGGCTCATTTCTCAACACTGGAGGGATGAAGTAAAATGTGAAAATTTTACATTTTTCCAAAAATTGTAAAAGGAATTAAGAAAACCTCGGGCCTGTCTTAAAATGAATCTTCCATGTGGATGGCCCAAATTCAAAGTAAAGATCAACAGAAACTGTGAGTTTGAATCTGATTTTCCCCCATTTTTACTGAAATGCTCCTGGAAGTGTGAGTCTTCATGATTTCTTGGTATTTCCTACACACCAAATAGAGAGGAGAGTTAATTTTGATATCTAAGTTTGGTGGAGGAGATCTGGAGACATCTTTCACCATTAAAATGGTCTCACTCTCGGGCTCGATATGATTTTCCATTTTTCTTCTCCCAAGCATGCAAGGAACTAGATTTGACAGATTAGGGGTAGAAGTGGTTAGTGATTTGAAGAAAGAGTGATCTACTAGAAGGAGGAGTTGAATGTGGGAGATATTCGAAGAGATTTTCCCCCTTGAGCACCTGGAATTTTTGTAGATCTGATTCTGGAAATCATGATCATGATCATGGTGAGCACTGGTAACACTCAATGTCATGATTTTTGGGGGAAAAAGGGTATCTGTTGTAAATTTTATAAATGGTACAAATTTTTTCGTGCAAATGGTTGGAGGTTGGAGTGTTAGAGGTCGAAGAAAATTCCTAAGAGGAAAATTTTACAAAGCCTATCTTTTGAGAAGCCATCTGAGAAGCCTGTATATCTCTTTTGTATTAAGTTTTGATCATGTCAAGGTGGTTGCAAGTGTACAACCATTGACAAGCTCTGAGATTGTTCTAGAAACTTTCCCTTGCTGATAAATTTAATCAAACTTGAGTTATTCTGTGTTGATCTTGAGCAAAATGTGTTTGTTTCATTTATGAATGTCTGCAAATAGTTTTTCTTGTTCTTATTGCAATCTTGTATCAAAATCTATCTTAATCACAAAGTCTCAATCCTTGTGACAGTTTAGTGGCATCTGCAATCTCATTTCTCAGAAGATCTTTCATCTGGGAGTGAAATAAACGATTTAAAATCACTTTTCTTTCATTTGTTGACAGAGATTGTTTGTAAGCCTCTGGGTGTACCTCAGGCATGATTGATCTTAGATTTTGATGTTTTATTGGGTCTTCTAACTCGAGCCTTCATGTTAAAATCTCATAGATTGTGTGAAAAAGTGCTAATCTGGGCCTCCATTGAAGTACATATTCTTATTAAAGGAACATTTTAGCTATTCTGAAGCATTATGTTATCTAGACTTTCCATTTTGTAAGAGTTCTCAAAGATTTGGAAAATCAAGTTTATTCTACCTCACCTCCCACCAAAACTTATTTAAAAACAACTAATCCTACCCATACTACCCCTGTTTTTCATGTGTGTATACAAATGCATAAATTTTATTACCAAAAAATACAGAAACAATCAGGATTCCAAATGTCTTTAGTAGCCTGAACCTTGCCTAGAGATTATCTCCACTATCTAGAGTGACAACTCATGAGAGTTATATTTTTTTGCATTGATCATATTTTATCCAAGGTCTTATTCACAACCTCATAGATTAGGATATCTCCATCTCCTCCATAAACCACAGGCTACAAGAGGTTCCTCTTACCCTGGTTGAAAAGGCACAACCATAAAGTAGTGAGGATAGATCAAATCCTCTTGAGGGTGCTATCCATTTCTCCACATCTGAGTGAAAAAAGGCCAGTTAGATCCCATCCAAGGATACAAAATGACTCATTTCGATCTATCTATCCCTAAGCTTCCTGCCAAAACTTGTGATGCTGCTCAGACCTTGAGGGAGAATCAATTTGGGTACCAACACCAAGTATTGAATTCTTTCACATATGTTAACTCCTATTTCACGTACCTCTGGGTATATAGAAAGGGTGAACTTCTTCCATGTACTGCGGGTATATAAAAAGGGCACATATATAGAAAGGTCCAGTATATCAGGACTGACGACTTTATAGATTGGGAGACCTTATATCCTAGAGTGATAAGAGCCAAACCCTGTATGAGTGATCTCTGCAAAATGGGTGCCAATGCCCCCAATTTTTTTCTTCATCATTCAAAACTACTCAGAGGTAACAACTATGATGCATGGAAGAGAAAAATTAAGACGCATCTTGAGTTTGAAGAAATTTGTCTTGTTGTGATTGGTACTCTGACCAGATCAACTACTGATACTACATAACAGAGGTAGTTTGATAGAGTAGATCAAAAAGCCAAACTCATCATCTTGTTTGGAGTGTCCAATGATGTGTAACCGAACATTCGAGATGGCACAAAAACCAAATAAGTGTGGGATAAGTTGAGAACATTATACGAGGAAGAGAACAAGAATGTTATACTGAATTTGCAGAGTCAGTTACACACATTGAAGTTCAAACAGAATGAGAAAATCGAAGCTTTCTTAAGAAGAGTTGCAGAGTTGAGGGCTTCACTTCTAGCCCTGGGAGAAGTGGTCTCAGATGATGCTCTCATTTCCATTGTTATGACAACACTCCCCTCTTCTTACCGCATTTTTGTTACAACACTAAACGTATCAGATACGACCGTTAGTTTTGACAAATTGGTAAAATTACTGCAACAAGAGGAAGCCATACATAATAAGGATGATGAAGAGGAGTAGGCACTTTCTTCACATCAAAAATGGAAAGGAAAAGGAAAAATAAAAATTAATTCCTATCAAAATTCCCAAAATCAAAATCAAAAACAAGGGGATAGACAACAGAAGAATCAATGTGCTATCTGTGAAAGAGGACATGACCTAAAAGATTGTTGGTACAATACTTACAAGAAAGGTTCATCAAGAAACTCTAGACCTCCACAACAATCTCACAAGGGACATTCTAACTACAATCAAGGGCAGAAAAAGGGGAACTAGAAAAGAAGACCCCATCAACAAGGAAATATTGTTGAGCAACAAGAACATTCAAACAATGAAGACTACTTGTTCACTTCTCGATCAAGTGAACCATCCACATCATCTAGTGATGTTTGGTATGTTTATTCGGGGGCCACTCGACACATGACTAGCCACAGAGACTGGTTTATTTCAATGAGGTACATGCCATTGAAAACTCATGTTTCGTTGGGAGATGATTCTTCATATATAGTTCAAGCGATTGGGAACATTTCTCTACCCCTTGGTTCACACAACTACTGACTATCTGATGTCTTATATGCCCCTGGGTTGACAAAGAATATGCTTTCAGTCAGTCAAATTCTTGATCACAACCTAAAAATTAACTTTGATAGTCACTCTGACAAGAAAACATGTTTGATTTGAGACAAATCAAGAGGCTCGAAAATAGTTGTACAAAATCCTCTAATGTGGGATGCATGTTCTAGCTTGATTTTGTCCACAAAGATGATCAGGAACTTGTGGCTAAGAACTCTACCTCAGCACAGTTGTGGCATCAGAGACTTGGTCATGTAAGTTTCAAGTATCTCGAGACACTTCGCCAGTGTAATATGGTACATGGGATTACATCTCTTCAGAAGGATACAGACAAGTGTCCTCACTGTCTAACAGGAAAACAACACAGAGCTTCATTTCAAAAGAGTACGTATCGAGCTCATGGTAAACTTGACCTGGTTCATACCGATATTTGAACTTCGATGCAACCAAGTCATTATGGGTTATAATACTTCATGCTTTGTGTTGACAACTATTGAAGGAAAATGTGGATTTTTTGTCTTCACAAGAAAATATAAGCTTTTGAAACTTTCAAGAAGTTCAAAGTAGTAGTTGAGAACAAAATTGGTCATCACATCAAAACTCTCTACTCAGATCAAGGGGGGAATTCACCAGTAATGAGTTCAAAGACTACCTACAAACTCATGGGATTCATCGATAAATGCCTCCTCCACACCCAATGTAATAGAATAGTGTTGTTGAGAGAAGAAATCAGTACTATCATGGAAATGGTATGATGCGGGATCGATGATTCTAGACTTGAAAAGACATTTTGGGTAGAAGAAGCAAAAACAACAGTTTATTTGTTGAATAGAGTGCCCACAGTTTCTCTTGAAGGAGTAACACCACAAGAAGCATGGTCAAAACAAAAACCATCTATTACACACCTTAGAGTATTTGGGTGTAATACAAACATGCACATACCCAAGAAGAACAAGAAAGAAATTGGACATGAAGTCACAGAAACTCATCTTCATTGGGTACAGTGAAGAGACTCTTGGGTACAGATTAATGGATCCTAAGACCAGAAAAGTATACACCAGCAGAGATGTTGAGTTTTTTGAGAAGAAGGAAGCAGAGTCTCCTCCTCCAGACTCACCAGATGTATATTTTTCTCTAGTTGTAAAAATTGAAGTTGATGTTCCCACAGATGAGGAAAGTGATGATGGGGATGATGGTGTTGATCAGATAGAACCACGACCCATAGGAACAGTTCAACATATGCCCAAGTGGTGTACTAGCACATTATGAGATGCAAGAATGGATGATCCACTAGATACATCCACCCTTGGATTATGAACTCATAGTAAAGTAAGAGAAGAATTCAACTTTGGTTTGATGAGTAGATTTATTGAATCTGATGAGCCCTCTATAGTCCAGGAAGCCCTATAGTCAAAATCTTGGAAAGATGCCATGGATTCTGAATATCAATCAGTGATGAAGAATAACACTTGGCAACTTGTCGATCTTCCACCAGGAAAGAAACCCATTGGATGCAGATGGATATTTAAAACAAAGTATAAAGTAGATGGGATAGTGGACAAGTATAAAGCAAGTCTAGTAGAAAAAGGGTACACACAAAAAGAAGGCATTAACTACGAGGAGACATTTTCTCCCACAACTAAGATCAAAATGATCAGGATGATATTTTCTCTAGCTACATAGTTTGGCTGGAAATTCCATCAGATGGACATAAAAAGTGCCTTCCTAAATGGAGATTTACAAGAAGAAGTCTACATGACTCAACCTTAGGGATATGTAGTACCTGGTCAAGAAGCAAAGGTATGCAGACTCAAGAAATCTTTGTATGGCCTTAAACATGCACCCCAAGCATGGTACATCAAGATTGATGAGCATCTTGTACAACATGGATTTGTTATAAATCCATATGATCCCAATATTTATCTCAAAAAGCAAGGAGGTGAAGATTGTGATTGTTCATTGTCTATGTCGACAATCTATTCATCACTAGAATTTTAGTGAAGATGATCAATGCAATGAAGAAATATCTTAACCAATCATTCGACATGCTAGATCTCGAGATAATGCACTAATATCTTAGATTGGAAGTATGGTAGAAAGAGAATCAACATCTTTGTTTTTCAGATGAAATATACCGAGACAATGCTCGAGAAATTCAGGATGATGGATTGCACACCAATTGCTACACCTATGGAAAAAATATTACAGTTATCTCATTCAGATCCATCTCTTGAGGTAAATGCCACTTTCGATCACTAATTAAATGGGAGTGTCATTTACCTGACCTACACTAGACCAGATATCGGCTTTGCAGTAAGCTATCTAACCAGATTCATGCAGGAACCCAAAGTTTCTCATTGGAAAGCAGCAAGGCACATTTTGAGATATCTCAAAGGATCAATGGATCTTGGTCTAGAATATAAGAGGAATGACAACTTATTCTTGATTGGATATTCAGATTCAGATCATGCAGATAACATTGATGATAGAAAATGTACTTCTGGATTTGTATTCTTTATGGGATCTAGACTAATATCATGGGGAAGTAAGAAATAACACTTTGTTTCTCAGTCTTCCATAGAAGCCGAGTATCATTCTATAGGAGAATATTTTCTATGAAGTGATATGGCTATGTCACATACTAGAAGGACTTGGAATACCACAGGAAAAACTGACCACCATGTATGTTGACAATGAAGGTGTTCTCAAACTTGTTCGCAATCTAGTGTTTCATGAAATAACAAAGCACATTGAGGTACAAGTTAATTTTGTACACGAGCATGTGTTGAAGCACAACATCCATCTTCAATTTTTTCCAACATCTAAAAAATGAGTAGATATCTTCACAAATTCACTTGCATGTGACAAGTTCGAGTTTTTCAGAGAATTCCTCTCCTCATCCCTTGAGAAAATGCACAATTAAGGGGGGGAATGTTAGGATAAAATATTATTATTATCCTAATTAATTATGCATTGCATATTAGTTAGGTTATTTATTAATACTATATGGTTATATTAATTATAACCATCTTATTGTTTGTATTTGAACAATATGGGAAATGTTATATTGTTTTGACAATATAATTGTTTGGTTGTATTTTTGTGCTTCCCAGATGTAATATTGGAAGTTGTTGTGAGTTTGGTTTTACCTGTGCAACCTATTTGTTTGTCTGCACATGGCTGTTCAATTCCTATAAGAATTGCAACACTCCATTGTAATGATGGTTGATTGAGTTTAATACAATTATCAGGCTTCCGCCCCTGTTGCTCAATCTACAACTTCCTCAACTATAATGGAAATTTTAGTATTGTAAGTTTTTCCTCTTGACTGCTACAGGGTTGTAAACTATATTCAAGATTTATACACACACATACCTTATGAATTACATATTGACAATTATTACCTTGATTTTCCTACTATAAACTAAAACCTTGTTTTTCCTAGTGTCAACTTTTACCTTGTTGCCATGTCTGGTTTTACATATACAACAATCACAATTTCAGCAGTTTTTTTTTTTCATAGATGTCTAGTTTCAGTGGTTTCGAGCTTGGTTTTATTGTGCATGATCTTTACATTAAGCAGTATCAGCTAACTCATCATTTTCATTTAAATGTATCTACATTGAATTTATGAGTAATACATGTATCTGATGTTTCTTATCAGAATAGTTTTAACATTTTTGTTGTTCATAGATGCTCTAAATTGAATTTAAGATTACTAAGGTTGGATGCATTACACCATCTTTGATTACATTTTTTACTAAAGTAATGATATTGTTTTCTAGATAGGTACGAGTAAGCATGTGGGATACCATTCTACATATCCCAATTGAGAAATAGCCAACCAAGGTTTTATTTACATGCAATGATTTACATTGGAAAACATTTCCTGAAATCAACATAGATGATATGTGAGTTGTGTGGATAGAGAGTGATATAGTGGAGGATTTTGTGAGGAGAACAAAATATAAATTTTTACCCAAAAAATTTTCTTATTTCTCATTAAAAAAATCCTATCACGTATTCCCAGAAAAAAAGACAAGAATCAATAACAATTTAGAATATGTGATGTCTGTGGGTTCTCATTATAAATATTTTGTACATGGATGAATTTTTATTTCATGTTTTAGTGTGAGTGAACTAATAAGTTTCATATTAATGTGTCAATATTGGTGTTCGTATGGGCCTGAGGACTACTGGAAAATTAATCCCTTGCCACAAGACAAGTGCTTATTGTCAAAGAAAGGAAAAGGAACCCGACATGGCTGAAATCATATTAGATGTGGATGTCAATGTAATTTTAGCATTAGGAGAATGGTCAATAGACCCGATCAAATATTACTCACCTAAAATCATGTAGAACATGTTTATATTAAAGGAAATCATTTCCATGGTTAGGAATATGAACATTTTAAAGGGAAAACATTTTATTTTACCCCTATTATTGGCCCACAACTTAATGAGTGGATGCATAAGTTTATTTTGTTAGGAATGTATTATGATGCTATCCACCTTAAGCACTGTGAGATAGAATGAGATGAATTACTAAATAAGGATGACATACTTAATAAAGAATACAGAATTAAGGAGCTATAATATTTGTTTAACCCCAATGATGTAGAAATTTTTTGGGAGTGGACTCTAGAAAATCTGGAGAAGTGTTTTTTCTATCAGGAATATAATAATCAAGGTACTGATTAGGATGGGAAAATCTAATTAATATTGGGCATCAAACTCCCACTTTAGTTGGATTCATTGTTGAGATATGGAAATCATATTTTAGTGGCCATAGATTCAACGTTTGGAATGAATGGAATGAATGTATGATTTGAATACTAACAATACTACTTGTTGAAGATCTTCATTTTTTTAACATAAAATTTTAATTTTGTAATATTTTTTCATGTGGTTTCAATTATTACATGTTACTGGTATTTGATTTCAAACACCAAGGGCTTCAAGTGGCATGGGTAGTTATGTCTAGGTTGTGTGTTAGTGAAATCACACATTGGATGCAGTTACTTCGGAAAAGAGTACACTTGAATAATATTGAATGGAAAATAAATGCCTTTATGGTAGATGACGTGGGTGCAAAGATCAAAGCAATAAGGTAGGTGTTTTTTATGTTGCATATGAATAACACAATTCTAATGGTTATGTTAGGAATTTGAACTAGCTTGTCCTATGCAGGGAAACATTTGAGTGTGAGGTGTGCTTATCGAGATGGCATGTATGGCGTGCATTGTTGAAGAATTTTATAGCTAGAGTAAGAGAAAAGGATGTGAGGTGAGAGATGTTTAGTTAATTTGGATACATTATCCACATATGTATCGATGAAGATATGGCTAATAGGGAAGCCATAAAGTTCATAGAGAAGTATCATTCCACGCAACCCAAATTTTTTGAATATTGGGAGGAGCATTGGCTCCATAGGGTTGCAATGTGGTCGAGGTGTTTTCATACCCTCAAACATGTCAGGAAAGAAACCAACACAACCATAGAATCTTATCATTCACATCTAAAAAACCATTTCTTGCATACAATTCACACTGTTGCACATCGAAGGATGGATTTTTTAGTACACCAACTAAGAAAAAGTGTTTACATATGCTACCTATGGCTACAAATGAGAAAATACAACAAGTTTTACAAGAATTTTAAAGTTGAAAAAATTTAAAATATATCATGGGTAAAGGATTTGTAAATTATAGACTATCATGTCACCTTTCACATGACGAACAATTGTATTACATGTGTGCAAAGAGAAAGATGATACATTGTATTATCAGGTGTATAGCACAATACCACTGAATCAATGTGTAGTTTTCTTTTCAGTCCAATCCTACACATGTAAACATGTAATTAGCGTGGGAATTATATGAGAGAGATGAGGAGTCAATGACATTCATGAAACAAGGGATGGTGTTAGCTACTCCATCAACGATTACAATTTAAATGTGAAATGTATAATTGAATTTTTTTTTCAATACACAAGATTTGCATAGTGTTTTGATAAATTAAAATGAATCTTATGATGTTATGGATAGCAGAGGATCACCAGATGATAATAATGTAAGGCATAATTCTAGTCACAAGTAGTTTCATTTATACTATGATCATTGTTACTAGAATATGAGATCGTTTATTTTAATAATGTAGGGCATGGAAAATGGACCAGAAAATGCACCTAATGAAAGTGAAAATCAAATGGATATTGGCGACTCACCAAATGTACATATGGTTCAAAATTTAAGTCATCATTCCAGTGGTAATCATTTTCCATTTTACTTTTGAGGGTATTTATAACATGATGTTTGTCTTGTATTAATGATCATGGTTGATGGGATAGAGGATGAACTAGAAGTGTGTAGAAAGAGAGCTTGTGAATTATTTGAGAATTTTCTTGTAGCAGCAAACAACATTGGGACAATATATTTCTTGGATAAGTTTATGGAAGATTTTTACAACAAGGTCAATAGTAGGGAATTATCAAATACACTTGGGATGCAACATGCAATGGCTCAACCTTTCTAATAAGTGCAAGATGGTGAGGGAAATACCCTTCGTAGAGAAAATTGACTTCATATAATTGATGAATCAAAGAAGATAACGTACAATGTAACAAAAAAATCCTTGTTTCCAAATCAATCTAAGAATCACAAATGAGAAATGTTTAATGACAGTCTAAATAGGGAAACCAAACATGACAGAGATAGAAATTATGGAGATAATGCATCTTAATTTTGTCATTGTAGGTTAGATATATAAATAATGAAGTTTAACATGATTCATAAGATGTATTTGAGTGTCATTATAGGTTAGATAGTAGTTGGATATTGAAAACCCTTCAACCAAGTGCCAACCTTGTAAATCTTTGTATAGTAACAAGTATGTATGATGTATGTAAGTGAATTTATGATGCAATGGTAGCTTGCTATCCATATAATATTTTTTGTAAACCTTTTTTTGGTTTGTATTAGAATTAAAGAGGAAAATTTTTTGGGCTCTAACAATTTTATGAGAAAACTTTATAGTGGCCTTGTTATGATTTTTTAAAAATTCTATGTATAAGCATCATTTGTGTATTTTTCAGTTCTATGAAAAACATTCTATTTCATTCAGTTTAAGATCATCCTTATCATGTATAAGTGTCATTCTGTGTATAAAGAATATTCATGGATCTAAGAGGATTGTCAAGTCTATAGTACCTTTGCTCACATTTGTCTATGAGTGTGTCAAAGTGTTTTATGTGATCAGAAGGAAATTTTCATATCTATTGAGCTATCTCTATATGGTTTTTTTCAATCTGTATATGCAGGTTAGGATCATCAAGGAATAAAGGTGATGCTATGGGTCTATAAGATTGTTTTCATTAATATTGCTGATAGGAAGAAAATTTCCATGTCTTGATTAATAAAGGAATATTCCACATTGATAAGGATTTGTGCTAATTTCTTGAGCATGATTACATGAAGTTTTTCATCTTCATAAAATTGTCTGAAGTGTTTGTTGTGAATATATAATTCATATTACGATGTATGTTCATCCATCATTACTCAGTTGGAAAGATAGAGAATGGTAAGAGGTTTGCAAAGAAGTTTATATGCATGTTTAGGACTGGTAAGTTGAAAAGAGGAATATGAGTAATTGTATAGTACAAATGAAAAATATGTTATGATGATAAAAAGACTAGGAATGAGGTAGAGTAAAGAATCTATATGACATGATAAATTACATGATAATAAGACATTTTTTGTGTGAGTCTTGATGTTGAAATTTTCATCAAAATACATGGCTATAATATTGTATATGTTTTTATAACAGCAAGGTAAAAATGGATGAAATACAATTTTAAACCAATCCTTACATCTAGTAAATGCATTCATATTTCATCCCTAGCAATATCGTATCATGAAAAATTGAATACACTAAGAAAATGGATAAAACACCGTCATAAGACCTTATTTAATCATGCATATGGAGGGCTTCGTGGTTTGGATATTAATCTCTCTAGGAATTTCAACTAAATTTTTCATGTTCCATGAAAATTTATTACCATAATTTAAATTTAGGTCAATTTATCATGACAAGGCTTGAATCTATAGTTGTACATGGATGGAAATTTGTAAGGATAAGGAGTTGCAAATAGTTTTATCTGAAATGAAGGAAAGCTATCATCAATAAATGTCATCTCAAGAGTTTGAAAATATTCTCTAGTGTAGGAATGATAATCATCTCAAGATATGAAAATTATCCACAATATGGATGTCTAGAGGCTCCTCAATTCATACATATTATCTTACTTAGTCAATATAGTTCTTAAATTTTTCCTTTTTCTTGAAATAATTTTTTTATCAGACATAATTATTAAAATTTAGAGGTGACAATGAGACATTAAGAAATTGATTTTGGATCACATATAGTTATTGAAAACATTTATAATTAAACGCAAAATATGGTTCCTTTAGAAATTGATTCGCAACACTAGACTAAAACTATCCATTTAGATTTGTTAAGGACTAGTAAGAAAATTTAATATTTGTACAAAAAAAATCCTAGAATTCCTTTTGAGACTGGTAATATACCTCTTCAGGGTCACTCCTTCCAAATTTCACTCAAAACTAACTTAGTTTGAAGGTTATATGCTTATGCCCTAGCTCTGTTTTTACTAGAGGCTTAAGTGAACCCAAGAGGGAAAAAATTTTTAGAAAATGCACTTTTGATGTAGTCACATATCAATATCAATCAATACACTATGTTAGGAATGATGAAAACATAAAGTTTTCTCGTTATGTCTCCAAACAAACTACTTTTTCTTATACACAAACCTCCAAGATTAGATAATTTCTAGAACTTTACCTTATGTTACCAAATTAAATCTTGCACATTTTTATTAGGTAAATTACATTGTTATATCATCATACTCAAGTCATTTAAAGAAATCAATATAATTTCAAATATTTTACACTTTACTCCAAACTCCCACGCCTTATTCACCCTCCAATTCTTCTATTCACTGCCTTAGTTTTCTTCAAGTTATATTGTATTTTACAGTATTTTGGGTACTTAGTGTATTCTTCGAGAAATAGGACATTCAAATAATCACTTGACCCATCGAGAATATCATTACTCATTTACTAGGTACTTGTAAGCACTCTTAATAATATCCTTCATCTATCTCCAGATCCTTAAGCTTCTTCATGAAAAGTAACAATTTTCTTCATTCTTGTTGCCTAATGATCACCTACAAGATGACATTATAAATTTCATGTTTTTTCATCATTTTGAAGTGTCCCAAATCTCTCCAAAGCTTAATAATTTCTAATTAAAACTCCCCTAATGTTACTTGAAGATCACATAGCCATTTATTTCTCTTTAAGACATGTTATACACTTGTTTTTATAAACCCTTGAAAGGGTTTCCAAGGATCTAGAGGAAGGTGTAATTTTATCTCTGTATGAATAAATTTCCCTTAAAAGCCTGAAACTTCAATTGTAGGATCTTCTTGTCCTTTTCCATGAAATTTAATTATCAGGAGGATTTCAATACCTCCCTAACTTGAGAAAGATTAAGATATATTATTCTCGGCCACTTAGAAATAGAGAACCTTGTCTAATAACAATTGGCTCAATGATGATAAACTAACAACTTAGCTTGTATACTCTTATATTCATAAAATGGGTCTGGGAATCTCTACCTTTCTCACATATTAATTATTTCCATCAACCATTATATAAATCATCCTGCATCAATTTATTAAAGGACCTTATAAGTTTCCAAGTTAAAAATTTCCCTAACTCTTTCAATTATAGGATCTTCTTGTCATCCAAGTCACAAGATGGATTTTCAAAAAATTTAACATATCTTTCGAGCATCAACATTTACTTGCAAGAGAGATTTTCAAAAAAATTAACTTTCTTTCAAGCCAACTACTGTGTATATTCATAAATACTAATAGAAATCCTCAAAATAAGTTCTCTTGCATTGCATAAATATCATCTAAATAACTTGCTCAAAATTATTAATCATATAGAATGCTCAAAAATAAAAATAATCTACCACCATGTACAAAGTAAATTTTTCTTCAAAACTCCCTTGGAGATATGTTTCTCTTGTAAGATCATTCAAACAATCTGATTAATTCACTTACATCAGGTTATTTATATGCTTTGCATCCTTCAGATGTGTTGTGAAATGAAAGATAAACATACTCTTAAAAGAATTAGAAGAACAAAGAAGAATGGAAATAAAAACTACAAATACTTGTATAGATGGAACACTGACCACAAACAAGAAGGAAACTAGTGACACACTAAATACCTCGAAGAGATTGGAGATGAATTTCTCAATTATTGATGTCATCATTTAGAAAAGATATCAAAAATATATATTTAGAACCTTTCCCTTTTATTTATTTTACGTTGGGTAATCTTATATACTCTAGTGACACACGCATTTCATTGTTCAAACTGATGTTATAACTAAGAACACAATTTTAATAAAAAAACATGTTCACTAGAAACTACAATTTAAAAACACACCAAAAAGAAACCTAATCAAATCTTACATGCATCAATCCCAATCTATGTTCTAACCACATTGATAAAACAAAATATCAATAGTTGTTTCACTAGTAAACAAGAGATGAAACCTTGAGTGAGCAAGACTTTTTGTGATAATCCATAGACAATGATAATAATAGCTTCATGGATCGATATTATCTCTAGAAAGGTATATTATAACAAAAATAGTATATCCCAATTTGTTTCACTCACTGATAATGACACATCCTTTGGATAGCCTAACACATTGAAGAAGAAGAATACAAAAAATGGTTTATTAGGAATAAGAGGAAGGGGAAACAAGAAAAAAATCGTAGATAATGGATAGGACTAAAAAAATTGGAAGTAGAATACTAGTTTTAAAGTTTTCCTCAATTGTTAGATTATTAATCAACTAAGATGGAGATTTTAGATCATGTAAACCAATGCAAGATCTGAAACTAAATAGATACCACCATTAACCCTCATGCAAACAAGAAAAAATATGTCTTGGTACCAGACAACCTGTGATATATTGATTCCAAATGCTAATAATAAGTCCATTTTATCTTTTATAATTATGAGTTGGTCTTGCTCTGTAATCTAGTTTACACCATTTTCCCGTGAATGTTAAAATCTGTTTATTAAAAATTTTGTTTCAATCAAATGTGATAAAACTCATCATCCAATCTCTATACATTCTCCTCAATTGATAAGTGACAAATCAAAGTCCAAAATGATTCAACTATGCTTTAATTTTTAAACATATTTCTCACTAAAATATATTTAATGCAAAAATACATTATAACTTGTCAAAATTGAAGAACAATAATATCAATTTTTGGTTCATATTAAAGGAATATAGAGGAAGTCTAATAATTTTGATTCGATTTAATATAGATTCTAAGTCCATTTAAAGAGTTTAAATTTCAATGCTATGATAGTTCCATTCTAAGTTCCTTGATTGTAGCAATAAATAGACCCTAAAGTTGAAGTAGCAATACATCGATATGGTCTGTGGAATTATTGATTGCTATCAATATTAGAAATTTTATGAAGTTTTTCCTCAATTGTTAGATTATTAATCAACTTTATGCATGGCAGATCTAGTTCAAAGAAAATGGGATTAGTATTTTAGATCATGTAGAGCAAGGAAGGTAGAGTTCTCAATGAAAGATCTAAAACCTAAATAGAGACCACCATTAACCTTCATGCACCTGATATATTTTTCCAAATAAAAACTATTTGAAAAAAAATGTGTTCACAATCTCTCTCAGAAAACCTCAAATGAATGGGAAAATTTAATCAAAGGATTCAATATGCTTTAATTTTTAAACATATTTATTGGAAACAATGGAAAGAACTTCTTATTGGAATGTCCTTTTAAATCTTCAAAGAGGAACTGTGGAATTCAATCCTTCAACAGATATGTTTTTCGAGGTCCAACCATATATTAAAATAATTTTATTCTTTTTCTATTTTCATTCCAAACGTCCAAGAGATATTAAATCAAATATTTAGTCGATTACTACAAGACTCATTTCCATTCATGTTCCTTGCCAACCTCAGCAAAAAATAGACCCAATTACAATTAATCAAATCTTACATACATCATTCAAAATCCTTGTTCCCAGCACATTGATAGAAGAAAATATCAATAGATGATTCACTAGCAAAAAAGAGCTAGAAAATTGGGTGAACAAAGCTTTCTGTGATAATTCATTGGTGTATCAATATTCAACTCTTCACTCTTTCACAGATTTATTAGTCCTTCCTGAAGATATATTAGTGCTTCCTACTCTGACTTGATCATCATTCTTTTCTTTGAGAAGAGCCAATGGTGATGTTATCCAACACATGTTAAGAGTAGTTATGTTATTTATGCAAAATCCCACTATCCTAACCTGATATTGTCAAATTTTAGTCACCTTAGGGAGCTATATGCAAGTAATTTAGTGTTAAAGAGTGATCAAATTTTATCTTGTCTTCATGGGGATTTGGTTGATCCTATTCATAATAAATTTCAACTTCACATATGTTATAAACTACCAATGTTCTATTTTCTCCACTTTATATATATATGTATACACACGCCTGAGTTGGGAGTTTAAGAATATACCATGATATACAAGGAATATCTTTAACTATTGAAAACATTTAATGGATCCTTAGAGATCATATAAGATCGTTCTAATAAAGGGTTACTTTTGATTCAACTCAAACATTAAAAATTATAACCATAATCAGGCAAACATTGTTCTTCCATTGCCTGACATATTAAATCTTCATGAAAATGACACAAACTAGATGAATTGACCTCTATACATTGGGTAATTTCTAGGTGACCACTTAAGAATCAAGAAATTTGAATAATTAGGAAATTAGACCATGGGAAAAACTTGAGAACCAACATGCCCTATTTTTGGACAGTAATTAAGAAATTCAATCACAGAAGGCGGGTTTTGATATTTAAAATCCTAGTAAAATTTATTTTAGCTTGACATGGTCTATCCTACACATACCATACTTTATAGTATCTCATTTGGTGCAAAATACATGAAATTTCAAACTCTTAGCTCGTTGTTTTTGCAGATTTCTTAAACAAAATCATAGCAGACAATGAAGAAAACAATAAAAACATGCATAAAAATATCTTCCAAACTCCCAATTCAAATTATTACTTTGATCATGATGATTACAAGCTCTCGCTCAAGTATATTGATTAAAAATTCCTTCAATTCCCATATTTTCATAGTAAAATTGTTTCCTAAAAGATGATTTAAACATAGTTAGTGCCAACATTGGAAAAACATGAACAAATTCCTTGTAAATCTTGAAAGAAAAGTTGTGGAATCCAACCTTTGACCAGATATGTTTTTAAAGATCTTATCACCTCTGTTCTAATTATTTTATAATTTTTTGTCTTTCAACAATCAAGTAACCCATATTAAGGCAAGCTAGTAACCAAAAAATAGAAGCAAACACATAGAAATACAACAAACATTTAGTCCACGCTTTATTTTTTATTGAAAATAGAAGCAAACACATAGAAGTATAGCAAATTGTGTTATGTTTTATATTACATGATTTCATAAAATCATATATACTTTATTATGATCCATCAATATAAACTACATGGTGTGTCCTATTATTATTTTTTACATTGTTGGTTTCATTTCAACCAACTAAACATGGTGTGTTCTATCACAAAATCCACATTCACCCATACTCAGCTGTCAGACTTTCCCACTCAACTTCTCAAACTCTGTCTTCAATTGCTTGCAACTCTTCTTCATAGACATTACTTATGTCAGTGTACCTAATGTTTAGGGCCTTTACTATGTCTTCCTTGCAGTCACGAAGTGTTTTTGTGTACACATGCGCTAGGGCAAGTTTTCTTTTCAAGTTTCAATTTCTCACCCCTAATTACATGAATTATATTTTGTAACTCATTGTTCTCCATAGTGAGAGTCTCCAAGACATTTCTCTTCTTTAATTTGACACTTTCCAATATATCACTTGGTTTCCTTGTAATTTCAAAAATGTTTGACAAAATCTATTCTCCCTAGTGAGTGACGCAATTTGTGAAATGTGCTCTAAGAGTCTCAATGAGAGTCTCACAATAATGATATTAAGATTCTTCAGCTAGATGACACTTTCCAATCTACATTGGAGTGATCCTTCTAATCTTCAACAATCAACATGGACAAAAAAATTATCTCTTCTCCCACTATCAACGTGAGTTGACAACACATTATGTAAATGTGCTTAATCAGTTACACAATATCTTCAAACAAGATGTTCCTCCTTTGGCACATTGTGATCAAATCTCATCTTCGCAAGAAGCTCTTCCATTTCACATATGCTTTCACCAATTTCCTTCTCATCAACCATCCATACTCATCCTTGAAAATATAAAATTTAAAGTGAAATATGAGATGGTGAACTATTGCATAATCCATGCATTCAAATGATAATACTCTACGTACAACATGTAGAAGAATAAGACACAAATGCATGATTCCCTACCTCCTCCTCCATCATTTCCCGTTGGGTTTGTGGAATTGTTGCCGACCTCTTCATCCACCCTCTTCTTTTTTCTCGATGAATGGACAATAGCCATCGTTGATCATTTGAAGTGAAGAGTGAGCTTCCTAAATACACATAGACAAAAAAGTGAGAGAAGTGGAGGGAAAACAAACTAGTCACATGATGCACCATTCCCCATGAAATATTATCACAAAAAAAGGAACATGTGAACATGATCACTGCAAATTTGTAATATAAAATAAATACAAACTTAAATATGTCAACATAAGTGATTACATGTGGAAACCATTACATGGCTTCATCACATATCATATATTGCATCATGAAAAACACATACATGTAAACATCTAAGCATCATGTAATCATCAAAAGCGTAAGGAAACCTCATTAATTGCAAGGGATTGAACACCCCAACATTACTTACAATGTGCATAAATAAAATAATTGTTAGGAATACACTGTGTAAATGAAGCACATACATGGGAACATCAAGTACAAGTTATCATTACACAAATATATATTAAACCATCATATGTGACTAATTTGTATCATTACATATAATAAAAAATATGATGTCACGTTTTATATCAAAAATATAATGCCCTACTACATATTATAATATCCATGTTCAATCCATGGCAATGAAAATCCTTATGAAGGATAAAAACATGAATTTGACTAAGAAATGAGCCTCAACATTCATGTATATCCCATGAATACATCTACATTTGAAAATTTTCAATGTCAATAAAGTGGTCAAATGATAAAAGTATGACACATACATCAATAAAGTATGTTTTACTTCGTAACATACAAAGTACCTCATACCACCAAGAAATAGCTCACACTACTTTCGATGTCACCTCCTCTTCATCCTGATCCTAAAAGGAAATTACAAGATATATAACATAATCAGATGAAAATACACAAGCATTTACGAAATATGAAGCTACATATAAAATAATCAGATTAGTCATGTACATTGGTTACAGAGGAATCTACACTCATATACTCCATGAACCAGAATGTATCTTTATTTATATGTTTTTGCAGTGTATCTTTCTTAGTCTTGCTGAAGGGAAGCCTCTCTAGAAAATTTTGATAATCAACCCTCTGAATGTTCATGACACAAAAATTATTTGGGGTTGGCTCACCCTGGAAAATGTATCCCCGCTTGGTAGAGACAATGCATCCTTTAGCAGCCATATAACCATCGGCGTACAACTTAACATTGTCACTGGCATGAAAATCATAGTCCTGTGTGGATTGAGAATAATAATCGTTATTAGACATCGGTGCATCACCATCACTTCCATCGTCATCAATCAACTCTACAACAACCACTGGTTGTGGTGCTTCATGCACAACATTCCCCTACATAGTAATGATAACCAATATTAAAACCATATAAGCACTAATTAGAAGTAAATTAGTAGTATGCATGGGAAAATTAATTAAGTTTGCTTCCCTGAAGCATCTCATCCACACTTTTGTTTGTTTTTTCCCCCACAAAAACCCTTATTCCCTTTCCGTGAAATGTACTCCTTCAATGTGAGGTTGTCAGCCTCACTACAATGGGTGTTTGGATCGGGTATATCGGTTTCCGATGAGGGTTTCTGCTGGATAAAATTAAGTTAGTCATTAAAAAATCACCTTATATTTAGGACATGTAAAAAATTCAACAGTTTGCATCTCATCTAATGTTCGTAGTTTCCTATACCACCTCCTTCCACCCTACTCCTTTCTTCCTCCATTTTCCAACAATATGCTCGCCTCTTTATTGACAATTCCCTTCTTTGGTAATATTTTGAGGTGAATCATATGCACACATATGTTGATTGATATCCTTTAAGGCTTTCTTACTCAGTTTAGAAACTTCCAAGACATTTTCTTTGGCCATCCATGTTGCTTCTAGTCTATGCCTCTTGCTAAAACTCTGATTTTTTACAAGCCGGTCTATTGACCTCTGTTGTGTTTTCTTCAATGTGTAGGCCCTTCCTCTTGGCTTTCTTTTCCCACTAATTGGATGACCTGGAGGTCTCCTTGGAATATGCGGTCTACCATGAATCTTATGTCAGTGAGCGTTGAGCCTTTCTAGTGACCCAAATGGATGGCTACCATCATCAAAAAATGTGGTGCATGGGTAAAGAAAATAATTGTGGGTATCTCATTTACCAATACCCATGTCAAAAATATTATACTCACCAAAAAACTGTCATCAAAGAAGGAATTATGTGGTTAGAAGCCTTACAAATGTTATCAAATCAACTAGAATACACAATCATCCTTGAAAATATCAAAGTGTGCTTATCGGTTTCAGTACCTCCTCCTTGGGATCGGAATGCAAGGAATCTGGAAGCCAATTAACATCATCTTCATCATCCATGTCAATGTTAACATCATTAGCAAGATTATAAATGTATTCCTCATCCTTTTCATTGTCTTGACAAATATTACCACCCTCCTCAGCCTTGTTTGGCTCTTCCACATCCTACCAAAGTGCTCATCAAACACATGACAACCAAAAACAAATATACAACAAATTAAAATAATGAGTTTCATGCCAAAGCTTACTTGTGTTTCCCCTCTCCTGTTTACTATGTTTGGGAAATAATCAAATTCCCACCCACATTCCTTTATGGGATGTCAGGAAATTAATGGTGGCACCATAGAGCATTGCATATCCTAAAATTATCAATGTAGGAAAACGTAAGTAGTTTTTAGACACATTAAAAACATTATATAAACATTTTTGTAAGATATTGAGTTTAGAAGTAAATTAATCTTGTTTGAAGGTGAAGGATTAAGACCTATTTGGATAAAATATTATGATACCTACAAATAGTGATCTCGATAGAACATGGTTTTGAGACAAGGATAGACAAGTTATAACTTGTTTCATCAGGGAGAAAATGGGAAATATAGTGATGGGGAGGTGAATGAGTGTTGAAAAAGTTCCCACAATAACATTACATATCTGGAACTAATGTGAATCCCACCCCCACTGATGGACGCAACTTCTGATATCCTGTTAGGACCTTTGTTATGCCAATGAAGACATTTGAAACTTAGGGAACACACATAATGATGATTGCCTACCAATTTATTTCTCCTATAAAAATTGAAAAAAAAAATCAATGGTAGACAAAAAATTGAATTAATCTATGAAATTAATATTGCCAAAAAATTGATATTGCTTACAATGCCCTTTGACTTTATTTCTTCTAAGACTCCTTCTAGGTCATCCATCATAAATCTGAAATAGAAAAACATATTATTGGTGTAATATGTGTAGCAGATGCGAATGAGTCTCCCAGAGTTATGTGGTGCTCAAATTAGGATCTCACCTCATTCATCATTAAAAATTCCTGACAGGCGGCCTCGGTGCAGGTTTTCTTTCCTCGGCTCCGTTTGTACTTAAAGAATTTTCAAAGCAATTTTCTGAAGCCTAGGAAATGATGTGATCCCACATTTGTTCAAGGTCTCCAATCTTGGGCACCATCTTGAAGTTACGCCATAAAGACACGTGGAGGTGTCCGTCAGGCCTTCCATTCCCTTGAACTTTTCAAGCAACTTCCTCAAGGGCCCGGGACATGTGGAGGGACTTCGCATGTTTGGGGACCATCCCCTAAGTTTTATTTTGAAGAAGCGCCATGAGGACACTTGGAAGCTTCCACTCACTCTACCTTTTTGTTTGGACTTTTTAACGTCTAAAGGAGACTGTCTTGGACCTTAGACACATGACCTTTCCACTGAACCTTCAATTTTTTAATAGACTCCACCGGATTGAGATACATGTTGAGCCCATGCTTGTTTGGGGTCTCTACTTTTCGGGACCATCTCAAAATGCACCATTGAGACACGTGATAGGAGGGGAAATGGAGAAATGGAGCTTTGAGGTTATTTAAGGTTTTTGACCTTTTGTAAAAAGGGATGAAATTGCAAGTTGAAGCCTGGCCCTGACAGGAAAGTAATGCCAGCATTGAATAGTCAAAAATGGAGGTGCGAGCCTGCGGGAAAAATGTGGAACTTTTTCCTTTTTGCAAAATAAGTATAAAGTGAAAAAATGAAGCGCGTGTTTGCTAGAACCCACATCAGAAGCTAAAGGTGGAAGGGCGGAGCTACGGGAAAAATTTGGAAAATTTTACTTTTTCCAAAAACAAGGTAAAATAGTAGAATCGAGCCGTGGTTCCTCTGGGACACACATTTGGACATGTGTCAAGCCCATTTTCTAATAGCGGGGGGGGGGAGAGAAAAATGTAAATTTTTTACTTTTTTCCAAATGTTATAAAATATCAAAAAGTGCTCCTAGGCCCATTTCTAATCACATATTACCATGTGGAGGGATCAGATTAAAATTTGGAAGGCAAGATCAATGGTATCTATGCATTTGATTCGATTTTGCAGCCATTAAAAGCTCCAAGATGTTTGGAGATGCATTTTTTGCATCATTTTGCATCAAAATTTTTGAAAATTTGTGTCGTTTTGGTTTGAAAAGTTTAAATGAATCAATTTGGGAGCTCAATTTATAAATTTGAAGTAATTTTGAAGTGGAGTTTTTCTTGGGATCATTCAGAAAAATAAAATGCTAGATCGAGAAGTTGCAGAGTAAAATTTTAGAGGAAAAGGAGGGAAAAGGATGAAATGATGAAAGTGTAGGCGCAAAAGGTGAAAAAGGTGTTTCCTCAAGAGAAAAAAGGGATGACCTATCAAGTCTAGCTATGCAGAAGCTCTGAAAAATGATAAAAAATGTGATTTATCACATGAAAGAATCAGAATGATTAAAGGGACTCCTGAAACCTTGTGGCATGACGTCCTAGTCATTAGTCGAAGGCCCAAGAAATGTGATCAGTTCACAATTGGTCCACCTGGCAGATTTCAGATCTTAATTTGTTAAACGTCATTGTCTGAAACAAATTGGTAACAAGAAAAGGTCCCTCAAATATTCTTCTCTTTTGGGGGGGAAATTGAGTGGGAAAAAATGTATAAATGCAATGAGAATTCTCTTGTAAAAGGCTGGAGTTTGAAATCTTGAGAAATTTTTTGAGAAAACCATCTTCCCGAGAGACCAAAGCCGAGATTACCTATTATTTTCTTCTGTGTTAGATTTTCTGTCATGTCAAGTTGGTTACAGATATATAGCCATTGACAAGCACTGATATTTCTCTAGAAGCTTTCCCCTACTGATGAATCTAAGCAATTTTGGAATTAATTTGTGTCTAATGTCTAGCAATTTTGTGTTACTTTATTTTCAGAATGTCTGCAAATAGTTTCTTTCATTCCTATTGCAATCTTACATTGATTTTTTTTGACATCACACATGATCTTGTCCTTATGATAGTCTAATGGTATTTTCAATTTAATTTCAAGAAGAGCCTTCATCTTGGATGACATAAACAAATTTAAAATCAATTCATTGTCATTTATTGATAAAGATTGTCTGTAAGTCTTCGGGTGTACCTTAGGCATGATTAATCAGAAAATTTAGTGTTTAATTGAGTCTTCCAATTCGATCCTTCATGTTGGAGTCTCAAATATTATGTGAAAACGTGTTGATCTGGGCCTCCATTGAAGCACACCTTCTTGTCGAAGGAACATCTTGACTATTCTAGAGATTTCTATTGTCGAGTTGTTCATTATTGTGAATTTCCTCTGAAGATCCAATATAATCAACTTTATCCTACTTTCATCTCCCACCAAAATCATTTAAAAACCATTGATCCACCCTGAAGTACCCCTATTTTCCTTGTGTATCAACAAAGGAACAAAATCTACTTGCAAAAATATGCAGAACAATAAGGTTTTCTTAATGTCTTTAGTAACCTTTGCCTTATTTTTAAAATATCTTCATAATATGGAAGTGACAACTCGTGAGATTCAAATTTGGTGTGTAGATCATATTTTCCCAAGGTATTCTCTATAAAATTTGTGCAAAAGAGGGATTTATCAACATTCTTCAATAAAAAGGGTTACAAAATAGGTTCTCTTACCTTGGTTGAAAGGCACAACCTAAAATAGTTAGGATAAGATCACATCCTTTTAAGGTGTTGCCCACTTCTTCAAATCCTGAGTGCTAAAACTTCAGATAGATTTCTTCCCTAACTACAAAATGACACACATAATCATCTGTCTCCCTCTGAGTGTCTTGTCAAATCCATGATGTTGCTTGGCCTTTGAAGGAGATTAAATCTTGGTACCAAAAACATGTACCTGCTTTTTTCAATGGATTTCATATTGTCTTGGTGTACCTACCTTTTTCTTATATGTTTATTGAGAATTAGTAACTATGATATCTACAAAAATAAACTTTGAATTGTTTTTTATGGATGCTGGCAACGTTGGTTGATTTTGACATTGAACCTACATTATATAATACAGAAAGACCTAGACCAAGTGTTAAATATTTGGCCACAAATTTAACCTTTGATATGGTGTTGGAAAAGGGAAATCTTGAAGACAAAAATTCCATAAGACTGCAAATAGACATAGAGGACAGGGTAAGTAGAAATTAGAGAGAATTATAATTAAATTAATGGCTTAAGACCTGGAATTTGATGAGGGTAAAATTTTCAAGCAATGAAAGATGTTCATGGAGTTGACAAGTGTGTGACCTGCCAACTTCCCCATGAAATACACTTGATTAGACCTAAATAAGGATTTTCTTAGCCTGATTTATCAAATTCTACTAAGTGAATCTAAGTGAAATTAATATACACCCTTGAAGATCAATCTAGAGTATTTGTACCAATTACAAATATTGTATAATCACTGCCCTATTGGTGGAACAGTGGGAAGGAACATAATCAGACCTAGATACGTTATTAGAAGTCAAGAGCAATGACAAATGGAGAAGTATGAACTAGGTGCTACAGTCATACTCAAACAAACACCTCTTTATTTCTCACTGTAGAAAACAAAGTGTACAATGAGAATAGCATATTCCTCCAAAATTCTAAGAATTACTAGGATGGAGAATGGTTATATAATTTTCATGTCAGTTATCATATAATGCTACAATACTAGAATACTAGAAATTTAAATGAATTGGTTTGATTTATTCCTACAACGAATTGTACCATATATAATGTGGGAAATGGGCACTTTTCCAATTATATTTTCTTATTTTGGTTGAAATATTTTAAGGTATGTGTTGTAAAACTTGTTTGAAACATTTGGTCCAAATCTAAAAAATGCCTTATTTTTATTTATTATGTTGCCGAATTCCTAGAAATTAGCTCCATATATTACAATCTGCCTCAAAAATAATTAATGCTAAGATTATGATTTCTTTCATTGTTCATAGAATAGATAAATAAGTTTAATTTTTTAAGAGAGAAAATCACAGCGAAAACAATTTTTTTCTCTTTCAAAAATTAGATCTAATCGTATTGGGCGATTTATTCTCTCAAGCATGACTTGGATAGGTTATTTAAACATTATAGATGACTTGCATATTTCAAAACCAAAAGATAATATTAATAGTGCATAATTGGCATTTAATAAGCAAAAAACAACAAAAAGTGACATCGACCATATTGTTGTAGAATGGATATTCATCACCTCCTAAGAGTAGCATTATAAGTGATTTGGAGCTAATCATTTCTGAGGTATAACGCATTACTCTGGACCATTGCATGGGTTTGTTCCTTACATAGATTTGAGAACAAATTTTAAAATTATTGATAAATTGGTTATTAAATTTTACACAGTTTTCTTTATTTGGCTTGATATCCAATGTTGGGGCAATGATTGGAACAACGGTCAGTGGGATACTTATTGAATATATTGCAAGAAAAGGGCTATGTGCTTAGATTATCATGGTCTTTGATGGAAAAATATAATTTGAAACATAAAAAATTAAATTATTCCTTTCAATCTAATAGATGTGGTCAGAGGCCTTTTGCATGAATTCTAATCTTTTTTCGAGATTTTTATTTACATACACAGGCATTGGTAGTATCCTTAATACCCAATATTCTAGGGTGGACTGCCATTTTTTTCTCAAAGGAAAGTTGTAATTCTTCCATTAATGAGATATGTAATATAGGCATGGCCAAGAAATAAATAATCCTAGAATTATTACGCATATTTTTTAGTTCAATATAAGAACTTGTGTTGCAACTTGGTGGAAAGGGTATAATTTTTATGTTAATTTCATAAATCTGTATTGATTAAACACAATACAAGCCCTAAATTTCTAGTTGATGGTCCATGTGATTTAGAAAATATGTATGGTCATCTATCTCCGCTGCTATGTAATACATGAAGAAATTTGATCGAGATGGTTATGGTCTTATTGCGAATGATAGGTTTCCTGATCAGAGCTATGATAATTGGCCAATACTTGCACAGATTAGTGCATATTTTGGGGGTCTACGAATTGTTACACTTCAATATCCTACTGCAACGACAGATAAATTGGGCCACAAAGAGTCTACAGAAAAATATAGGATTCAATTTCAAATGGCTAAGGTGGAATATGAGAAGATAATATGAAATGGATCTCATTTTAATTATGATAGTGGGACTAGTAGCGCCAACAACTCAATTGAGCGAGATAAATTGGTTGGACAAAAGTAAGCATGAGAATCATTCATAACAGTAATTTTTGATAATGGGAAAATATGAAGAGATCTGCAGAAAATACACGATTTCAATGTAATGGAAATTGGAGGAAGAAATATGGGTGTTGTGAATGACATGCACCCGAATGGAAAAGTTGATGAAACGTGCATGCAATCCCTAGAGATTTGGATGACTGAAACATATGGCATTGCAATGACTATGCTTCATGTAGGAATGGATCATCAATAATTGAGTACTACTGAGGGATTTTTTCATGCAAGATGGTTAGAAGATGGTTTTTGATATTGGTTTGAAACACCACAAGGTTGGACAATCAATGGTCACTACCGATCCTTAACCTACATGCACCCTCTTGCAATATGGGAAATGCAATTTGATTTCTATCCATCTAAGGTTATTGTAAAGGATCCCAAAATAAGTGTGATGGAAAGGGAATATGTATCACATTTCCAAACAATATTTGTTGTTGTTTATGAGGCGTTTAAGCATGTGCATAAACATTGAATTTTTGATTTCTCAAGCATGATTTCTGGTTTTAGTTGGAGGTGTAATTACTAGTTATTTAAGTTATGAAAAAAATGTTCTTGATGCAATTACTAATGAAAATAGATTTGATTGGAGCGTTATTTACAACAATTAATTGTTTCTAATCTCTCCATGTGTAAAAATGCAATTGAATATTTGGCACATTTTTATAGTTTTATTTTTGATCCCTGAACCAAGACATGAGAGAATATGTTGCTGATTTACTCCTCTAGTACAATGCTAATGGTAGATCCATATGATTAAAAGAGAGAGAAAAAGTAATTATTGAATCACTTATAAACCTTGCAACTAACAAGAAAAAGTGATAATAGTTTTCTTGAGTGATTGTGCCTCTAAAGGATAGAGAAAAAGAGATGGAAGGTACATATGGGCATAAGTCGTGGCTTAATGACAAAACTCTATTATTGGCGGAGGAGAAATATTTAAAAAATTCAATGGAACCATGGATATAGGACGATCATCTTTCTAAAAGAAAAAAACAACATGAAGATTGAAGAGCTCTAAGGGGGTACTGCTCATTAACAAGCCAATGGTGTTACAACTATGGTAATGTGATACATAGAGAATTTATGAAACCAAATAAATACTAAGCATGATGAAGTGCACAATATTTCACAATAGATGTGGATGAAAGTAACTAGGCCATGCAATTAAAACTAAAAAACATATTATAAATATATTCAAATGGAAGATTTGAGTGATTTTTGGTGATCTCAAACCAAAAAAATAAGAAAATGTGCATCCACAGCAATTGACCAATTTGTTGACCCAAAATATTTTTCTTATTAAAATTGTATCAAATTTTCATTTTTTATATTAGATATTATGCAGGTGAGGTTTTATGATTATACAAGCTCAAAATACATTTTATAATTTTAATTGTGAAATACTAATAATGTTCTATAAAACAATCTATAAGCTGTGTCAAAATTAAAGCATGTTGATTTAAAAGTAGTTTGCATTATCGTTTGATTGATTTATCTCACTTTCTTATGTCTAATATTTGTATACATTGGGGAAAATTAGAGGATTGTGGTCCCTCCTACACCGCATTTAGGTTTTGATGGGCTCAGCTAGTGTGAATTTTATATGTTTTTTGTAATCATGCTCTTGCTAAAAAAAATGTGTATTTATGCCCAACATAAATTTGAGTATGTCTTGTAAATGCCATGTGATTGCAAAAATATGAGTAACTATGCTCAGTGTTACTATATAGTGGGCTAAGATAACAAAAACAAGTGTATATATTTTACCCTTAACTTCAATTGAGTTGGATGAGTGGTTTCTTACAAATAAAAGTGTTTGTCCTAATTGAACTTTTGATTGTTGCTATGATTTCTAGAGACTAGGGTTTAGAAAATTTAGTATTCAAGGATGTGAAGAAGAGCATTAGAAGAGACATGAAGTGTGCCATTCAGGAAAGAAATTCTTATGCTATAAGAGTTCACATGTCGGACAACATAATTGGAAAATCACAGCACCCGGCCCCCCCCCCCCCGCCCCCCACACACACACACATACACACATATGATCCTACATTGAAAGGTATTTCTGCATCCATTAAGAAGTTTGAGCTACAACAAATTGGAACACATCTTGCACGTACTCCTTAATGACATTGCAATACAGAGAGCTGCCCATTCCAGTAGTACATTTACAGTAGCAAACAATTGCATGAAACCTTAAATCAAGACAATTGAACAAAAAATTATTTTTCTAAACTAAACACCCATTCCCAAAACAAAACAGAAAAGGATAATACAAAACAGAAATGGAACATACTGAAAACTTATGACGATTTTGGTGGGAGTTTTCTTGGCTACGGAGGTGACCCTGGTAATCAATTTTCCTGCTATGGAGGCTCTCAAATAGTGACTATAGCAGGCACCGGAGGCAAGAATAAAGGGAAAAAAATTTATTTACGGGGTGAGAAACAGGAAAAAACATGACATTGTTGGTTTCCCATGCCATCACAGAATTTCAATAATAATGTGGAGAACACTGGGTGCCATTTCAAACAAATCAGCAGACCCTGACATTATGCCAGCACACCCGGTAATAATGCAATGTAGGTCCCACGCCGACGTGGAAAACAAGGCTGACAGAATTGGTCTGTGATGGAAAATTGTTTGACTCCATTTGGTTTGAGCATCAGGGATAGGAACGGGTATACGCCATGTCAAATGCTGCATGCTGGTTTTGGTCACTCGTAGTACCCTTGGATGCTGCAAGCATAATCTATCTTAAATAAATCTATGTGAAAAAATTCAATAGATATCATTCTCAAGGCACCTATTCTAATTATGTCACAAATATAATATAAATGATTTGAGAATGAGTATCTTGCCACATCTTTTACATAAATTCATATAAGATAAATATACTAGTATGTAAGTATATATGTTGTATAATTTAATCAATTTAATAAGTACATTAATAAAACTCACTCAGTAATATTATATTTAACATCCTCTCATAGTCATTTGCTTCTCAATAGGAATTTGTTGGGCACAAATATATTTACTTAATAATTTGAAAACTACACAAATAACTGAAACAATCACAATACACGGCTCTTCTTTATTTTGAGGCTCTCAAGTGATATATGCCTCTTATTTATTTCATATGCAATTTATGTTTCTCCTCTCCTCTCATCACACGGTAAGAGAATGAGAAAGAGATTTGCACAATTTATTCTGTAGAAAAAAATAGTGTAATTAATTAAGCGCATGATCTGGTGCAATGACATCCGCTCACTCCTGAAACCATCCTTTAGGACAGGGCGGAATTGAATACTATGACAATTCTTGCCAAAAATCATATTTGCTAATTTCAGTGCATCGTCCCTCAAATGCACATTTGATTCAATACTTTCCCTTCAGTGTATGCTCTTAAACCATAACTTTGACTGGGAATTACGTTACTAATCTCCTTCGCCTGGGAAGCTTTTGCACTCAAAATACTATTTAACAATCCAATTTGGTTGGTTTCCATATAATAGGTCTCGTTGGCCTGCCATTTTGGCGAGTTTTTCCAAACATTTAAATTATATCCGTGTGTACCTCATCCAAGCCTTTTCTTTTCCCTCCTAATTGTATATTGTCAATCTCCCAATTTGATATCAAATACTATTCGTGTACATCATTCCATTCTATCCTCTTAGTTTTAATTTTATAGTTTTATTTGAGTAGACCGAACATCTGGAATGTCTCAAAAATAAGTTTCTTATTATTATCTTCTATATTTTCTGCCTGAATGGCCATCGATGGTCATTTTAAAATGTAAAATAAGTATATTTGATTTGAGTAATAAACAAATGAGAAGAAGGAAAGGTAGAACAAACAAATATATTAACTCACAACATAAAGAATTGATATATGTTGGAATTTATTTCCATAAACCAAGCCTAATTGGGATTTATATATTACGGTAAACCAAGCCTACCAATAATAATAGAAACATACAAGAGTCATTATGAACCCGTCATAGAGTTTGGCATGTCATTTCCTTAACACCATCATCCATTACTGGTTTCTTCCGCAAATACGAAGATTTGTTAATTTCTCTATTAACGAGGCACATCCTCGATTTCAGATTCAATAATTTTCCCTTCCTTGTATGCTATTAATTAATAAACTTTGACGTGGGAATGTACGTTATTAATCATCCTTCGCCTGCACTGGCTATGGTTCATTGTAAGCTTTTGTAGTCAAACGCCTATTCTATTCTGCAACTAATCCATAGATCTACTCTAAAACCTACTCTATCTTGCCAAGGAGACAAGGTTGAGAAGATGTGAGAAAATAAACCTAAGCTAACAAGGTGATGCACCAAAGGAATGTTAAACACCCATTTTGCAATTTAACACAGACCATAGAAATGCAATACAACCACCATGCATAGATAACCAAACTACAATGAGAGATCAGAATACAACAATGAACACATGAGAGGGTTGAGAATCATCCACAGACATATATTATTGCTCCAGAGTTGATACAGTACATTACAGTAGCCAAGAGGAAAAACTTTGTATTACAACTTGAATGGGAGGTTTGGAAAACTCCACAAATTCACTTGCAGACAAGGGAAGAAGGGAGGGTGCAAAACAAAAATGTCCAACCCTTTACAATGAGCCAAGCTCTTACCTTTATAGATGCAATGAAGAGAAGAGGAGAGAAGAGGTGGGAAACCTGATTTGGAGCTCAGCTACCAGCCATCAATGCCCCTACAAATCCACCCACAATCTATCGAGTCTGCCACTCTATGTCTGTTCAACATGTTGAAGAAGGAAGAATGACGGATCAAATCGAATATGATCTAGTTGTTGAAGCAATCAGATCACATATTAATGGCATGAAGACATTTTCCCAATTTTCACCCACCTAAACATGTCAAAATTAAAGTTTCAGGTTTCCATGGCATAGACGAGGTCGAGACCTTTCCAATGGTGCCAAATTTGTTGAATTTTGAGCACTGGATCGAAAGATATGTCCATTTGAATGTTTGAGTCGGATCCATACAAAAATGGTGAAAAACTAATTTAGCAGAATGGGTCCATGGGCCCAAAATTCACTTTGCACCTTTTGCACAAAAATTACAAAAATGCAAAAAATGCCCCAGCAGCCCCACAATTCACTTTTGGCAAAATTTTAAAAAAACATCTTTGGGCCCATCGGCCCACATTTTCCATTTGGGTGAAAAGTCCTCCCTAGGCGCATCGGCCCATCTAGCAAAAAAATCCTTCCAAGGCCCACCTCCCCACATGTAATTTAGGCCTGACACGTGGCTCTCTCTGGGTCGGTAGAGGTGGCTTATTTTAACACTTTACACCTTCTTCGAGGCCAAAAATTTCAAACTACCTCCGGTGACCCACCTTCCCACTTTGACTTGAAACATGGCCACGTGTAGAGATGGTGCTGTTTGAGGACCGCTTTTGGATTTTTCTTTTGAAGTTGTGCCGAAGAGACACATAGTTCCTTCCGCTACTTTTCTCTGTTTCTTTGTGTTTTGGCTAAGTCCTTTTATTTAAAGGGGCCATATGTCTGACCTTTGACACGTGGAGGGATGGCACGTGCTTATTTGGGACTCTGCTTCCCGATTCTACCTTTTGAATTTGCGTGGAGATGACACATGTGGAGGCCTTCCACTGTTTCCCTTCCATACTTAGTCAATTTAAGCGGTCTGCTTTGTCCCCCTTTTTGACTTTTGGACACGTGGAAGCTCCAACACTCATTTGAGACTGGCCCTTTGGCCACCCCTTTTAAATTTTGTGGATTGAGACACGTGGCACCCTCCACTGACTCTGCTCCATCTTGACTTTTCAACTGATCAACTCTTGGGTTTTTGACCTGAGGACACGTGGAAGGCTAGCACTTGTTTGGGAGACTCCACTTTTAGATTTACCTTTGAAGATTGCCGAAGAGACATGTGGCACCTTCTGTGATTCTGCGATACTTAGCCAATTCAACTGATGCTTTTCTCTTTTAAGACCTAGGACTACGTGGAAGCTCCAGGCGCATGTTTGAGTCTTCACTTTTTTATTTATCTTTGAAGTTGCATGAAGAGACACGTGGCAGGCTTCTGCTGAGTTCTTTTCTATTTAGAATTTTCAACTTCGGCCGATGTCCCCTTTTCAGACTTGACACGTGGAGGCTTGCGCTTGTTTGGGAACTGGCCTTTGGAGTTGATCTTTGAAGATGTGTCAAGTTGAGACATGGAACCTTTTTGGCTCTTCCCCTTTATAATTTTCATTTTGAAGGGCCATTTCCTTTTCAGACTTGGGACCACATGGAGAGCTTGCACTTTTTTGAGTCTCCACTTTTTGGATTTGCCCCTTGAATGTTACCATTGAGACACATGGAGGCTTCTGCCACTTCTTCTATACTTAGTCAATTTGGTGGTTCAACTTTTTTCTCCCCCCTTTTTTGGTTGGGTCCTTCACTTATGTGGAGCGAAGCTTGCGCTCATTTGGGGTCTCCATTTTGGACTCTCCCCTTGGAATTGTGCCAAGCTAACACATGGTGCCTTCCACGAGTCCATTTATACTTGGGTGGTTTGGGCCTCAAGTTGAATCATATGTGAAGTCCAAAACTTCGAGCCCCTTGATTCAATCTTCTTCTGCAAGCTCTGATCTCTCTTGATCCTTTGGCCCCATTTTCTGACCCTGCTCCTCTATTTCAGAGTCTTCCTACTCATATTTGGGATCAATTGTTGGATTTGAAATGTGGCTCGCATGACAGAGCTGACCCTTAGATTTTCTGTGCAGGGTCATGTTTGATCAATTTTGTCAGGGGGAAAATTGGGATAACAATTTGGTGACTCATGGGGACATCTTCCTGCTAGATGAAGAGACCAGTAGCCTTGAAGCATCCATTGGGCATGGAGTCAAGGATGATACTGCCTGTCCATACTAATCCTTTTTTTGCTGACCCTGAAACTTCTCCTCTCAATTTTTTAAGATCCTGGAGATGAGATCCTAAACTTGCCCTGACCTGGGGCTTTACCTTGTCCTTGGAAATGGACTCCCTCAAAAATGATTTTAGTTTCTCTGTATTTATTTCATTTGAGATTAGCAACTGTTACAGGAAACTATGGGTCTCTCTGCTACTAACACTGAACGACCTGGCATATGGTACCTATGAAGCAATATGAATCAAAACTTATATACAAAGACTAAATCATACATGCCTCAAATAAGACATGCAGAGTGTGTAAAAGCACTTCTTCTGCTGAAAACAAACCTAAACTATAACAAGACAATGTGCATACACACTTAGAGGAATAAAACCTACTGCTACCCTACACTAACGAAAGAGACAAGCAATTTCAAACAAAACCTGATACTGGCAATGCAAAGTAGCTGCCCCTTCTTACAATTTGCAGCCATGAAGATGATTTGGCACTGAATCTGGCTGTTGGTATGAGTGAAAAACTGACAATAGGCCAATCCTCCACCCAAATCATCAAGGTATCAACTGGAAACAAGACAAATACCTCTTTTAGTTGCTCTGTATTTGGATTGAAGAGGCATTGCAGTTGATCCTTGGTACTTTGAAGCTCATCCTCATGCTCAGGAGTAAGCATGACTGGTTGTGGCTTCTCCCTTGGCTCCAATGAAGCCAAGTATCTGATTGGGCAAGGTCTGGTCCTTTGAATTTTCCCACTGCTATGATATTTAACTCCAAAAATGGAGTCTTCTTGCAGATCTTCCCGAATGGATGATGTGAGAGGGATGATAGCCTCATACTCTTTCCCTTCCTCTACAATAGGTGTGACTTTTGGAAGATCAAAATCTTCCAACTTTGATTCAGGAGGCATGTTGCAAACTACAGGTTGTGCTTGCACGTTCTCTTCCATGGCAGCAGGTTCTTGTGGTTGAAGAATGAATGATGGGGGAGAAAAGATTATTTCAACTGGCTCCTTCTATCAAAACATTCTTTTGAGTCTGATAGGAAATCAAACTCTTTATTGTCCTATTGTAGCAAGGTCTCTCCCTCTTGCATGGTGATCTTAAAATCTTCATTATTTTCACCATATGAAGCTTCATCTTCAAACATGAAGCTAGTGAGTTCAGGATCTTCCAAAAAATTAGATTTTTGGAGAGGTTGAATGGGAGAGGGGTCTGTAATTTCTTGTGCAACCGGCTCATGATTCAGTGCCTCTGAATCTGTCTTGGTCACCTCCATATGCTCCTCTTTAACTAGACTTGGAGCTGATTGTTCTTCTTCCTTCTTGACTGATTGTGCAGCTTGGATTAGATCAACATCCTCTTCAGAAAAAGTGCCATTATGGACACTACATTTAGAGAAAATAGATTGTTGATCTTCTCCTTCTTGTTCTTTGTTCTTCTTCCCCTGTAAACTCAGCCTTAGCCACCACTGGCTCTTCAACCTTGACCTCCTTTGTTGGCTTAACCATCAAGGGGATCTTTGTAATCCAGAATCTGGAATCCCAACTCTTCATATTTTCTATCATTTCTTCTCTATTGGGTTCCTCCTCTCTTTGTTTTTCTCCTTGACTGGATTCTTGAGTCTCTTCCCCACATGGACTTGGGAAAGCAGGAGGAGTGGTAGGTTGGGATTCAACCAGTTTTTCTATTGTTTGTGGTAGAGAGGGAAGTGGAACTTCTTTTTTTTGGAGGGAATGACTACTTGGAAGGGAAAAGGGAAGAAGAATTAAGATGAGATGGGAGATTAGGAGATGGAGAAGAGAAATCAACACTTGGGGCAGCAACTGAGGGGCTTGACTCTTGACACTGCTGAAATGATAAAGCTTGAGAAAGAGAAAATGAAGGACAAGGAGCTGGTGATTGACTTACCCATTGACAAGGTTGTCTCACACTTTTCTCATATGCCTCAATATCCTCAATCCACTGTGTAAGGTGAGGCAACATTTCAACCATGAAGTCAACCTTCTCCTAAGGGTTGTAATGTCTTGGCATAGGGCCGGCCCATGGACAAGGTGCCCTATAGCCAATCCTGAATGCTTTCATCTATGTTGTAGCCCTTGAATGCACCATGCATGTCTCCATCTCTTGAATATTCTCCAGGAGATCAAAATTTTCCATGTAGTTTCACCATCATATGCATCCCCTTGTTCTTGATAAGCTTCATGGCCAAACTGGTTTTGACCCTGCTCATATGGGTAAGCATAATGGTTCTGGATCTGATCATAATGCTGATCTGGAGGAGTTGGGAAAAACATTGGAGGTGGACTGCACTGTTGTAGGTGTGAATTCCATGAAGGGAATGAAGTCATGATTGCACAACTTCATGGAATGGAAGAAAAATGAAAGATATGGAAAGAAAAGTGGGTGGAAATGGATGGGAGAAGGTCTGCAACTTCAGAGATGGGTTATTGACCAGATGGAGTCACCAGATGTGCTTTTATGTGCCTCAAAAGGATGAACCTTAATAGGAACACATGATCCTGCTAAGATGAAGTGGTAAGGTTCTTAAGACCTTGTCCCACCTTAAGATTTGCTGTTGATAATGAGACACCTTGGAAAGATGAGAAAAATATAACCTCGGGCATGCCAAAACTGTTAGTGCAAAATCACAGCACCCCTGAATGTCTGCAACCTATGGGTTGAGACTCTCAGTGTGATAGCATAACATGGAGCATCTCTCAAAGTGTGGGACTTTGAAATCAAGAGAGCTCTCTGGATGAAGGTTGGTTCCTATTCCTCTGTTCAGGTGCACACAAATAAATTGCAGAGGATCTACTCTAAAACCTACTCTATCTTGCCAAGGAGACAGGGTTGAGAAGATGCAAGAAAATAAACCTAAGCTAACAAGGTGATGCACCAAAGGAATGTTAAACACCCATTTTGAAATTTAACACAGACCATAGAAATGCAATACAACCACCATGCACAGATAACCAAACTGCAATGAGAGATCAGAAGATAAAACAATGAACACATGAGAGGGTTGAGAATCATCCACAGACATATATTATTGCTCCAGAGTTGATACAGTACATTACATTAGCCAAGAGAAAAAACTTTGTATTACAACTTGAATGGGAGGTTTGGAAAACTCCATGATTCACTTGTAGACAAGGGAAGAAGGGAGGGTGCAAAACAAAAATGTCCAACCCTTTATTGTGCTTTTGCAAATAGGGCATAAAGTGAATTTTGGGCCCACAAGCCAGTGGGGATCTTAAATCCAAATGAAGAAAAATGCTTAAGGCCCGCAAAGGGACATGTGGCCATGTTGAAAAGTCAAAGCGGGATGGCGGATCTTTGGAGGTCAATTTGAAATTTTTGCCCCCAAGAAGGCGTAAAGTGAAAAAATGAGCCGCACCTCCACCGATGCCCAAAGAGCCACATGTCAAGCCTCAATTGCATGTGGGCCGATGGGCCTTGGAGTGAATTTTTTCCCAAATGGAAAAAGTGGACCGTCGGGCCCAAAAATGATTTTTTGCCAAAAGTGAATTGCGGGGCTGCGGGGAAATTTTTTGCATTTTTTTTTTTTTGGTGCCAAAGGGCACAAAGTGAGTTTTGGGCAATGAAACCATTCTACTCACTGGTTTTCACCATTTTTGTATGGACCCAACTCAAACATTCAAATGGACATATCTTTCGACCCAGTGCCCAAAATTCAACAAATTTGGCACCATTGGAAAGGTCTCGACCTCACCTACACCATGAAAACCTGAAAATTTAATTTCAAAGAGGTTTGGTGGGTGAAAAATGGGGAAACATCTTCATGCCATTAATATGCAATCCGATTGTCCCCAACAACCAGATCAGATTTGATTTGATCCGTCGTTCTCCCTTCTTCAACACACCGAGCAGACACAAAGCGGTGGACATGACAGATTTGGGGTGGATTTGCAGAGGCATTGATGGCCAGTAGCTGAGCTTCAAATTAGTTTTCCCACCTCTCTCTCCTTCTTCTCTTTGTGCTAAATCTATAAAATAAGGGGCTAGGCTCATTGTAAAAGGTTAGACATTTTTGTTTTGTGCCCTCCCTTCTTCTTTTATTCACAAGTGAATTTGTGGAGCTTTCAAACCTCCCATTCGAGTTGTAATACAAATTTTCTTTCCTCTTGGCCATTGTAATGTATTGTATCGACTCTGGAGAAATAATATATGTTTGTGGGTGATTTACAACCCTTTCATGTGTTCATTGATGTCTTTTTGATCTTTCATTGAATTTTGGTTACCTGTGCATGGTGTTGTATTGCATTCTTGTGGTCTGTGTTAAGTTACAAAATGGGTGTCTAACATTCCTTTGGTGCATCACCTCATTAGCTTAGGTTTATTTTCTTACATCTTCTCAACCCTGTCTCCTTGGTAAGATAGAGTAGACTTAGAGTAGATCCTCTGCAATTTATTTGTATGCACCTGAACAGAGGAATAGGAACCAACCTTAATCCAGAGATCTCTCTCAACTCAAAAGGTCCCACATCTTGATAGATGCTCCATGTTATGCAATCACACTGAGTGTCTCAACTCATCTAGTTGTAGTAACTCAAGGGTGTTGTGATTCTGCACTAACAATTTTGGCACACCCAGTGGGACCAAGAAGTCTCCATCTTTATTGCAGTAAGATTGATGTGCACTTGCTGTAATTTTATCTTTTAAGAAGCTTTGAAATTACACATCTGGTGACTCCAAAAGAATCAGAATCTACTGGTTTCAACAGTCCAAGCTTGTCAAGTTCATGAGAAGAATACAAACAAGGTCAAGAACCAGAGAGGAGGGACTATTTTTCTATCTACACTTGTCCCCAGATAGAAGGGGAAGAGGGAGAAGAGCCCAGAGGTCTCCATCTCCACCAAACAGAACCTTGTCAACACCTCCCCTTGGTAGGTCATTCATTCAATCAACAAGGGTTCTTAGACCAATCAGGATGGCACAACCAAATCCTTATGTCAATTTCACTGGTAGCAACCCACTCGCCCTCAATGCACAAAATCTAGTCCCAGTGGCATAGCATTAAAGAGCATCCCATATTTCACTGGAGAAAACCAGACTTCTCCTAGTGACCACATTCAAGACATTGCAAATGTTTGTGCAATTCATGAGATCATTGAGATGGACATTGCAGTCAAGTTACTAGCCTCTTCACTCAAGGGTAAAGCTTCACAATGGTTCAGGAGTCTAACAACAGGCTCTATTCAAACTTGGGACCATCTGTGTAGAGCTCTTCATGATCAATTTGGAGAGAAGGGAGATAATTTATCCCTGTTGGAGCAATTGACAACAATCAAGAGGGCCCCTAACAAGCAGTTGATAGATTTCAACCTCATATTTCAAAGGACATGGGACATGATTCCATTGGCTGTAAGGCCCACAGATGAAGGTGCTTTCTTATACTTTCTTAGAGCTCTAAATTTTGATATTGCTTTAATGATTCAATCAATGGGAGGCACCACCTTACCTACAGCCTATAGCATTTCCATAAGAGCTGAAAATTGTTTAATTCAGGCTGGCAAACTTGCTCCTAGGCCACCCATGCCTCTATACCCAGAACTAGGAGATCCAAGTATTAGTCAGACACCCACATTAGCTCCTATACCTACTCCTAGGAATCAGAGTTCAGATGAAGCCTCCACCTCATCCTCTAGCACCTCAAAAGAGCTTCAAGAAGTTATGAAACAACTGCAAAACCTAGGGAATGAGCTAGTGACTATCAAAAGGCAACAAGCTCAGAGTTCTAGGCCATATCAGCCTCAAGCTCAGTATTAGGCTAGACCCCCATATCAGCAAATAGGCCACCAGCTCAAGCTACAAATCAGAACCAAAACCAAGGACAACCTCAAGCTGCTAGGCCTTTTAGGTCATATGATCCAAAGGTAGCTTCAACATCAAAGGCCTTGGTTCTAACACAAAACAACATGGCATAAGAATATGATTGGTGTTTCCCATGTAATCAGCCCCATAACCAATCAATGTGTTTTAATGGTGCACTAAACCAGGCCTTGATGGTACAGACCATTGGTGTGTCACAAGAGTCCAGCCAAGAAGAAAATCAGTAGTAAGGAGCTCAACAAGAGGCACCTCCAAGTGAGACTATGCTTTTCAATTGGTAGGCTGAAGATTTCTGTGGGATGAATCAAGCACCTTCTCAAAGTGTAGCTACCAATACATGGTCCAAGAAAAGGAATATTGGAGAAGGAAAATCACCAAACTCAGGTAATCCTCAACCCTCCATTACTCCACAAGGTATTGGCACTCAGAATGTAACTCCCAATATGTAGAGTCATTCCAAGCCACCTTCCAAACCCACTCAGGCACCGGTTGTAATGACCCATGTGTAAGAGAAAAATGTACTAGGAAAGGGGCAGTAAAAGGATATCTCATTTAACTTCATTGAACAAATGAAGAAAAAAATGTGAACATTTCAATGTGGGAGTCATTGGCTATCCAGGACAAAGGGATTGGTTGCAGACTGCTATGGCCAATTGGTCAAGCTCAAATCAGCCCCCTAACCAACAAGAGAAAGTGTTTACCAATGCAGCTCAGACTAGGGGAAATCATGGAGGACAACAAGGTAAGAATCTGAAGCCCCCTCCATTCTATGTTTCATTGATCATTGGGGACAAATTGGTACATAATTGCATGATTGATTCGGGAGCAAGTAGCTCTGTAATGCCAAAGTAAATAGCCAATCAACTAGGTCTTCAATACAAAGTCATCTCCAAGGGGGTAGTGCAATTGGATGGGACAACAGTGACAACTGTTGGAGTCATCAAAGATTTGAGCCTCACACTGCACGCCTGCCCCAATGTGACTGTGTTGCATAACGTATCAGTCATAGACTTGCCACCACATTTTGTATTATGTTTTTCAAGGGAATTCACTGCCAAAATTGGGGGCTATCTATTTGTTGATTGGTCAAACATGCTCTTTAGAACAAGGTATGGAGCTAAGGCCACAATTAGATCCAAGCCCATTGTAGATTACCATATTGAGTCTTATGTACCCAGCTTGATCAATGCCAATTGTTCAGCCTTTGATCAAGAGGACCTCCCAAGCACTTGTGAAGCAGATACCAAGGTGGGGTGTATCCCAGACTTGACCCTCGACGAGTGGGTGACAAGAGGCATAATTTTGACCCCTATAAAGAGATGGAGGAATCTGAGCTAGGAGTCTACTGTTTGCATGAGGAGAATCATCCTCTTCCTGACATCATTAAGCCAGAACACAAAGATGATAATGAAGTATGGAAATTATTCTTTGATGGCTCAAGAAGTAGGCAAGGAGCCAGAGGAGGAGCTATGATTGTGTCACCTCAAGGTATAAAATACTACTCATCTTTCTATTTCCAATTTTCCTATTCAAACAACACATCAGAGTATGAGGCTTTGGTCCATGGACTGCATTGGGCAAGAAAAAGAGGGATTAAGAAACTTGTAAGTGTTTGGTGACAGTGAACTAGTTGCTAATCAGGTCTGAGGACAAAATTCTGCCAAGAATGACCTGCTAAAGAGCTACAAGAACCAGGTATGGGACCTCATTGAGGATTTTGAAGCATTCAACATCAATTCCATCCCAAGGAAGAAGAATGAAGTAGCAGACAGACTGGTAGCGATTGGGGCATCCTTTGATGTTGTGGAGAGTATCAAGAGTGATAAATCTCAGCCCCATATTAAGTTGGTTGTGAGGCCAGCCATCCTAGACAACAACACAAGTTGGCAAGTCTTCGAAAATGATCAACAAATTGTCAACTTTCTACAAGAAGAAGTTGAGTTCTCCTCCAGGAACCAAGATAAGTTGGAGCAGCAGTATGGTGATCAAGTGGTGCAGCTGAGGACCAACAAACTACCAAAGGGTCTTGTCACTTTGGAATCAATCTTCAACCCAAATGACCAATTCTGGAAGGAGAAGGTGAATATTCAGGTAAAGGGTGAGGATTCAAAGCCCATTTCCATAGAAGAAGGAAAAACATTGTAGATTGGAAAGGTAAGCACTCAACAAGAAAAATATGAGTTTATTCAACTTTTTCAAGAATTCCCAGATGTCTTTTCCTGGACTTATAAATATTTAAGAGGTTTCAACCCAAAGCTGGCACAACACACTATCGAGCTGGATCCAGGATCTAAGCCTTTCAGACAGAAGCAAAGGCCAGTAAACCCTCACATAGAGCCTCTCATGAGAAAATAATTGAACAAGCTAATTGAGGCCAGTATCATCTTTCCTATCAAGCATTCAAGTTGGGTTGCAAACTTGGTACCTGTGAGGAAGAAAAATGGAGAAATTAGACTATGTGTGGACTTTTGTGATCTAAACAGAGCATCACTCAAGGCCACTATCCACTTCCCTCAATGGAACAAATATTACAGGTTGTAGCTAGGTTCTGAAAGGTTTTCATTGCTAGATGGATACTCAAGGTTATAACCAGATAATGGTGAAAGAGGAAGATCAATTCAAGATAACCTTCATCACCAAATGGGGTAAATATGCTTATAAGAAGATGCCATTTAGGATGTTGAATTCTGGATCAACATTTTAGCAAGCTATGGACACGGTATTCAAAGGCTTGATCAATAATATTTTCCTGGTGTATCTAGATGATATCACCATCTTTTCAAAGGATGTTGCAGACAATATCTTCCACCTAAGGAAGGTGTTTCAGAGGTGTAGAAGGTTCGGAGTATCATTGAACCCAAAGAAGTGTGTGTTCCTGGCTCATGAGGGGAAATTGTTGGGCCACATTGTCTTGAGAGAAGGGTTGACAATTGAACGTGAAAGGGTGGAAGCCATCCAGACACTTCCATTGCCACAACACAAAAAAACTCTCCAAAGCTTCTTGGGGAGGATAAACTTTGTTCACATGTTTGTACCTGATTTTTCCACTCTTGTGAAGCCTTTAACAATGATGTTAAAGAAGAGTCTTGCATTTAAATGGATAACAGAAGGAAAAGAGAGTTTTGAAGCCATCAAGCTCACAATATCACAAGCTCCAACTCTTATTAACCTAGACTTCTTAAAAGACTTCATGTTATATGCTTTTGGAGGGTCAGAAACCATCTCAGCCATCTTGGTCCAGCCCAATGAGGAAGGTTTAGAACAACCAATAACCTTCTTCAGTCAGAGCTTGGAGGAATACGAGGTAAAATACTCTATTTCATTGAAAAACATGTCCTTGTTGTTATTAGGAGCTTGAAGAAGTTCAGACACTTGGTCTCAAACAATAAGATTCAACTGCTAGTATCTCATGCTGGTGTTAAGGATTTTCTCCTGAACAAGGACTTGAATGAGAAGAGAGTAGGTTGGATCACTTGGGTAATGGAATATGACATTGAGATCAAGGTGACCAAACTGGTTTGAGGCAAGGGTTTATGTGAACAACTCACCTCCAAGAAACAGGTTGAGTTAGCAGGTGGAAAAGAGGTTGTCCTATTTATATAGGATGATCAAGATCAACCAACTAATTATGCACCTACTACATGTTAGACCCAAACCTTGGTGCATTACCTCCAAATAGGATAGTGTCCCCTAGAATGGGACAAAGCAAAGAGAAGATACTTCAGACTACAAGCCATCCCATATGTACTTGTTGGTGTTGTCTTGTTTAAGAATGATATCAATAGTGTTCTATTGAGGTGTATTGGGATAGGCCACATTGATAGAGTGTTTCATGAGTTCCATGATGGAGAAGTAGGAGGCCACTTTTCTCCTCGAGCAATAACTCTCAAAATCATAAAAGTTGTTTATTATTCACCTATAGTGTTCACGGACTACTACTCATGGGTCAAGAAGTGTAAAAAGTGTGCATTCTTCACAAGAAAGGAGAAAGCTAATAGCCCTGCCCCTTCATCCAATTTCAGTGGATCAACCATTCATGCAGTGGGGACTAGACTTCATTGGGGTGATTAACCCAAATTCAAGCCAAGGCCACAAGTGGATACTTACTACAATAGATTATTTCACCAAGTGGACCGAAGTAGTGGCACTAAAAGAAGTAAATGAATCCAACATCTTGGATTTATATGAAGGAATAGCCACCAGTTTTAGAGTCCCTACCACCATTATATCAAATAATGCATTGGCATTCCTTGGTACAAGGATCACTGAATGGGCAGTCAAGAATGGTGTGTACCTTAACACTTCATCAAACTATTACCCTCAAGGTAATGGCCAAGCAGAGTCCACAAATAAGAACCTACTAAGGATTATAGAAAGGACTCTTCATGAAAATCATAGAACTTTGCATACAAAGATAAAACCAGCTCTATGGGCTGATAGGATCACATCCAAAAGGTCCATAGGAAGCTCCCCGTACAAGATCGTATATGGAAAAGAGGTAGTATTTCCAATATCATTGGAATCTCCTGCTCTGGATCTCATGAAACATTTGGAGCTAGCCGAGTTTGAACCTATGGAAATTAGGTATGCAGAGCTGATGGAAGTACAAGAGGCAAAAGATCATGTAATGCAGGTCATGGAGAAAGATAAAGCATTGATCAAGAAGATCTTTGATAAGAAAGAAAGCAAGAACATGACCTTTCAAGAGGGGGACTTAGTTCTAAAGTGGAATGTAGATCATGAAAATCTAGGAAAGCATTCCAAATTTGATGCCATTTGGAGTGGCCCTTACATGATCATAAGGTGCAAAAGTAGCAATGCCTTCCAGCTGGATAAATTGGATGGCAAAGAATTGCAAATACCAGTCAATGGGATCTACCTCAAACACTGCTACTAAAAGGAAAAATTCCTTCCCCTTGTAAAATATTAGACTAGGTTTCTAATTTCCCTAAGTGTGTATGAACATTGTTTTATTGTAGCATAGGTTTTATTTCCGTAAGTGTTGTGGCACAAGTTTTTTATTGCCCAAGGTTTACGTCGTTATACAGTTTTATGTGCCTCTAGGTGAATGCACCAAGGCCTTCAACATTTGCATCAGGGAGACCCATAGTTTCCAAAATTGATAATTTTAAAATGGAACAAATACAGAGCAACTAAAATCGAGTCTCGAAGGGCCCATTTCCAAAAGATTCAGGGTCAGCTCTAGTTCCAACAATGTCCAAGCAGCTCAGGGATCAGATTTTCAAAGTTTAGATCAGATCAGGCTATCAATTATGACTCCATGCCCAATGGATGCTTCAAAAGGCAGCTGATCTCTTCATCTAGCAGGAAGATGTCCCCTTTGAGTTGCCAAATTGTTATCCAAAATAAGCTCATGCTTATTTCTGATTAACTGCACCCATTTTTCCTCTTTTTAGTGCTTCAATCAATTTTTCAGATATTCTAAGCACTTAAGGTTTCCTAAAAGCATCTTCATCAGGTGGGAAATTTTTTCCCTTTCCAAAAATATAAAGAAGTCCTAAATCCTTTATATTTTGAACAAGTTACGAGCCGACGGGCCTTGGAAGGTATTTTTGCCCAAAAGTAGGCCGACGGGAAGTTTTTACGGATTTTTACCAATGTGGAGAGGCAGGTCGGCGGGAGGATATTGAGACTTTTCACCCAAATGGAAAATGCGGGTCATGGGCCTGAAGAGGAAAATTTTCCAAATGCCAAAAGTAACCGACATGTCTGCAAGTTTTGGAACCTTTTTGTGCCTTTTACAAATATGGAAAAAAAGTGAATTTTGGGAAACCAAAGAATCCCATGGGGAATCTTAAAGCCAAATGAAGAAAAATGCTAAGGCCCATAAAGGGACACGTGGCCATGTTGAAAAGTCAAAGCGGGATGGCGGATCTCGGGGGGTAGTTTGAAATTTTTTCCCCAAGAAGGCGTAAAGTGAAAAAATGAACCAAGGTCTGTTGATGCCCAAAGAACCACGTGTCAAGCCTCAATTGCATGTAGGGCAAAGGGCCTTGGAGTGACTTTTTTCCCAAATGGAAAAAGTGGACCGTCGGGCCTGAAAATGATTTTTTGCCAAAAAGTGAATTGTACTGTAGAGAAAATTTTGCGTTTTAAATTTTTGGTGCCAGAAGGGCACAAAGTGAGTTTTGGGCCATCGATCCCGTTTTTAGGAATGTTTTTGCCATTTTTGTGTAGGACCTGACTCAAACATGTAAATGGACATATATTTCGACCTTTTCTAGTGCCCTTGAAATTAGAACAAATTTGGCATCAAGGTTGGAAAGGTCTTGACTTCACCTACGCCAAGAAACCTGAAACTTTAATTTAAAAGAGGTTTGGTGGGTGAAAAAATGGGGAAATGTCTTCATGCCATTAATATAAATCTGATTGTCCCCAACAACAGATCAGATTTTATTTGATCCTACCATTCTTCCTTTTTCAACATGCCATGACAAGACACAAAGTGACCAGACACATGATATGATTTGGGGAAAATTTGTAGAGGCATTGATGGCCAGTAGTTGAGCTTCAAAATTAGTTTTCCCACCTCTCTCTCCTTCTTGACTCTTTGTTGAGGTCTATAAAATGAAGGGGCGGGGCTCATTGTAAAATTCAAATCAATCATTTGTTTTGTGCCCTCCCTTCTTCTTTTGTTTTGAAGATAATTTCATGGAGCTTTCAAACCTCTCATTTATGCTAAAAATAACAAAGTTTCTTACCTCTTGGCCATTTAATATTGTATCAACTATGTGGGTGTGCAATAATATATGTCTGTGGGATTTCTAACCCTTTCATGTGTTCATTGTTGTCTTTAACATCTTTTTATTTCTTTACATTTTTCTTTACTTGTGCATGGTATTGTATTGCATTCTTGTGGTCTGTGTTAAGTTATAGAACAAAGTCTAACATTCCTTTGGTGCATCACTCGTTAGCTTAGGTTTATTTTCTTGTATCTTCTCAACCTTGTCTCCTTGGTAAGATAAAGTAGATTTAGAGTATATCCTCTAAAATTTATTTGTATGCACCTGAACATAGAGGAATAGGAACCACCTTCAATCTATTTCAAGAGCTCTCTCAACTCACAAAGTTACTCACTTTGAGAGATGCTCCTTGTTGTGAAAATCACACTAAGAGTCTCAACTCAAAATTTGCATGCAAATAGGGGTGTTGGTGATTCGGTTAGAACTAACACCAAGCCTCTTTCCCTTTATGAAATGCAGTTCCAAAGAGAAGAGGAGAGAAGAGGTACCAAACTGATTTCAAGAACTCAGCTAGTAGAGACCATCAATGGCCCTTGAAAATTCCCACAATCTGGAGGTGGTTTTTCCAAAGCCACAAATGTCTGATTGTGAAGTCTTAGAAGGAAGAATGACATATCACATGGGTGTGGTAGCCTCTTGGGAATAACTTCATCTAATCTAGTTGTTGGAGCAATCAGATCACATATTAATGGAGTGAAGATCATTTTCCCAATTCTTACCTTTTCTAACTTCATCAAAGAATTCCTTTCCCTCCAACTTATTAGAGTTTCCATTATGCAAATGAGGTTAAGAATATTTCTAATGGTGCCAAAAATTTTTAATTTTTAGTACTCCTGGATGGAAAGATATGTCCATTTGAATGTTTGAGTTAAATTTCAAATGCACAAAAATGGTGCTAAAACTAATTTATTTTGGGTCTCGTTGTTGCACTTTGTGCATTTTTATAAAAATACAAAAATGCAAAAAATGTCCTTCAGCCCCGCAATACAGTTTTTCCAAAAAATTTTTGAAGTCTATAACATTGTGACTAGTCCAGGATTTTTCCATCATTGGGATCGAAAAAGTCCTTCCTAAGGCCCATAAATCGAATTGTAATTGAGGGATTGACATGTGGTTCTTTGGGCATTGGCGGAGGTGTGGCTCATTTCTTCACTTTAAAATTTCTTCCAAGTTGTCATATGTCCATAAGGCCCACATCTAGCAAAAAAACACTAAGCAAGGGTACCTTTCCATGTAGATTTAGGCAACTACATGTGGCTCTTAATGGAATCGGTTGAGATGTAATTAAATTTTATGACTTATGACGATCTTCCTCAGGCCAAAAAAATCAAACTTTCCTTTCCTTTCATTCCCCATTCCTTTTCACCTCAATGACTTGGAAACAAAATGATTCCACATGTAATTGGAAGCTTTTGAATTAGAAGATGAACCTCTTGATTTCTCCCCTACTCCTCCAAAGTTTGAAGAAGGAAATGAAAATTCAATAGAAGATACTATTTATATTAACATGAAACCGATGAAGATCCCAAGACCTTGAAGTTGGGTTCTGTAATCTCTCCTTGAAGAAGTAAAAGAACACATTGAAGATACATGTAAAAATCATGCACATGCTTTCCAACTTTTCCTATAATTACATGTCTAAAGTGGACCCTAATTGGTTTTCAAAAACTTAGTAACTAAGTGATGCTAAGCCTATTAAAAGAAAGAGGAGACCTTTGAATGCCCAATGTCAATTTGATGGTTAGAGAAGATGTGATGTAACTCATCCAGGTTGGATTCATCAAGTTCATTGACTACTCCATGTGGGTTTCCCACATTTTCCTGGTCATTAAAAAATGCAAAAGATCATATGTACATTGACTTCTGAGCATAAAAAACGCTTGTCCAATTTAGGACGATTTTACTTTAACCATCCATGGATGTCAGTATTTGATGCAAATAATGTATGTGAGCTATTGTCTCTTATGGATGGTTTCTTGGGTTATAGCTAAATTGAATCTTAGAGGAGGACCAAACAAAAACAACCTTCACCACTCCTCATTTAACCTTTTGCTATCACATTCATGCCCTCCGGTTCAGAAAACACCGATGCCACCTATCAAAGGGCTATGGACCCATATTTTTCATGACCTCATCCACAATGTTGTTGAGATCTATGTGGATGATATTCTAGATACTTAGAATAAAATAAGTGGTCAACCATAAAGTTCTGTTATCAACGAATCACAGCACCCCTATGTTTATACAAGTGCATATACTTGAACTCACGGTGTGATTGGATAACATGGGTACTATCTCCAAGTTGTGGGACTTGCTACTTGAGATAGACCTCCAGAGAAAGATGGTTCTTGCTCCTAAACTACCTGCCACAATCTACTCTAATGCAGGGTAAACTAACTATTCTAATCTAACTTTCCAAGGGACCAGGGAGAGAGAATGCATAAAATGAAAGCCTACACTAGAGGTGATACACCAGAAAAGGAGGGTGTGAGAGTAGTCTTCCAATGCGTGAGATACAGAAGTAAAGTGCACACTAGAAGGGGTGATGACAGTTCTCCATAATCTAACAAAATGCATTCACAACAACATTTCAAACATACACAATGATAATGGATCCCTACAAGAACATAAAAATAGACACAATATTCTTGTAATCAAGGTTGAAGAGGAAGGAAGAATGCAAGAAAACACAGCAGGGGAAGATGCATCCACAAACTTATATTTTATTGCTTCCTGATATGCACAGTTCATTCGGTTACAAGATAAGGGCCTGGATCACCATGCAAGGAGTCCACAACAAGGGCCTGTAACACGTTGGCTTCAAAAAATTTTTTTGGCAGAGCTTTGCTACAAAAACTACTCTCCCTTTATAATGAGCCCAGTACTCCAATTTATAAGAAAATGAGAAGAGAGAGAGAAGGGGAAAATGGAAATCCCGAAATCTGTCCTTCAACCACTTGTAAGAGGCATCAAATGGAGTAAAATGATTATATATTACTTGCAAAAGGCTCCCCATACTGTCCCAGGTGCTGCAGCAGAGAAAGAATGATGACCATGCCTCTTAATTCCACTCCCAACCACCAAAATAAAACACTGTTATGAACACGGCCACGTTTTCTGAAAAATCCCCATCGATATCTCATCAAATCCTAAATTTCTTGATTTTTGCGTGTCGGACTCGGAGCCATGATTCCAACGGTACCAATTTTGTGCGATTTCATTGAGAAATGCAAAAGTTATGGCCTTCTGAGTGCGGGCAGCTATTTTGGGTCTGGCAGGCGTTTTCTGTCATTTGACGGGAATGAGCATTAACTGACTGGAGCCGAATATGTTTCTTTTATTTAAATATATCTACCCTCATTAAAAATAAGAAATCTAGTTTTTGTGGCGTAGAGGACGCCGTGCTCGTTCCAGAAAGTCCAATTTTGTGAAAATCGGAGCTCGGAGTCAAAAGTTATGGCCGTTTGAAGTTCACAGGTCAAATGTTGACTTTTCTTCTTTGCTGCAACCATTTCGGCAAAATCGGGTCCGCGTGTCCCGAACGGATTCTCCCGCATCGGCCGATTCAGGTCTTCTTGTCCCCTTTTGCGGCTTTTTTGCCTTTGCGCGTCCCGTGCGTACTTTTGTCCCGGTTGTCCCGGACGAAAATCTCCGCACTACCCGCAATAGACCGTCTTGCGGCAAATCGGCCGATTTGCGCCCCGCGCGTACTTTTGTTTGTCCAAACTGCGCGAAACAAAAAAAACTTGCACGATTTTTATTGCCTACGGTTTGTGTTTTAGGTTGATTCACGTCCCGCAACTGCGCCGACCTGGGAACAAAAAAACTTTTTCCAATTTTCATTGCCTGCGGCCGCAAACTTGGCTTAGCGAGTCCCGTCCCTTGCGTCCCAACTGTCCCGCAGACCGTACCCTTCAGGACCTGAAATGATTTTTTCTGCAAATCAGTCCTGAATGAGCTTATCTTTTGCATTTTTTCCGTTTTTCTCTAGCTCTTGGGATTTTTTTTTTTTTTCTTGGATGGGAGAGTTAGAGAGAAGCCGATGGGAAACCCCCAAAAACACGATTTCAGGCCTTGAATCAATCTACTTGCTCGTGACTGAAGAATTTGATGCATGTTATCAAAATTTACCTTGAGGGGTGAATTTTGGATAACACCGCCATTTTTTGACTATTGGCCACATGAAGAGCCTGCACTCATTTGGTGTCCCCGCGTTGGAATCTCCCCTTGGAATTGCATCGAGCTGACACATGGTGCCCTCTACGAGTTTGTTTATACTTGGGTAGTTTTAGCCTTGAGTTAAATTGTATGTGAAGTTCGAAACTTCAAGCCCCTTTATTCAATGTTCTTTTGTCGAGCTCTAATCTTTCTTGATATTGTTTGGCCCCATTTGTCCAACCCTTCTCCTCCATTTTGAGTGTTCCTACTACTTGGATTCGAGATTGATTTTCAAATTTGAAATGTGGCTTGCATGATAGAGCCAACTCTTACATTTTTCTGTGCAGGGTTGTGTTTGATCAATTTTCTCGAGGGGGAAAAATTGAGATAGCACTTATGCTTTTTCAAAAAATCCTAAATTATTGCCTATAGCAACATAGAATGAGTTATTCTAAAGTTGTAATAAGAGTCGTGACAAGCAAACATAAATAGGGTAGGTATCAAAGGATTCTTTTAGAGTATCAAAATTTGGATACTAGGCCTTGATCATGAGCCTATGTTCACCCCAAACCCAATACTTGTCTAAAATTATATCCCTTTCTTCAGGGGTTTCAAAAACAACAATGAAATAATCTTTAGCGTAGGTGTAAATATAAATCTTACCCTTTATATTTTCTTTTAATCTTTCAGAAATCTAGTTGTGAAGCTGAGATAGGTTAGGCTGGAACTTGTAAAATCTGCAGATGAGTCCAAGATAGGAGAGATTCTCTTCCTCATTAGGAACCTTTTCTAGCAGATCCTTACCTATCCTCAACAATGGAGTCGTCTGTAAGGGTATTAAAATATTACAATTTTTTCGGGTGCTATTATTTTTCTTGGAAACCATGGCTGTAAATTTTTGGCCATTATATTACATAACAAAGGTATTGTTAAGGCTTTGTGGATTCCACAAAGGTGTAGGGGTGCCACCTTTGATGACAGAATCTCTAAACTTGATTTTTTTGGTAAATTTGACCCCTAGTTTTTTTACCCTGCATGACCTGAGAGCCATTACCACCTCCTCCTTTGATAGGTAATCCATCTTTGTCACCATCCTTTGTAGGATTCGTGACTAGGTTTTGCATAGAGGAAACGTGATTAGGGTTTGCAGAAAAAACCATATTGATCCATGATAATTCATTAGTATATCTGTGCATAGTTCAAGCACCATCTTGGTTGATGCCAGATCCATTATTCCCCTTATTTTGGGTAATATTAGACCCATTCTTTCCATTTCCACCTCCATCACATCTCCATACATAAAAAATGTTATGTATCTTTGGAAATGGTATTATAATGTGTAAGGGTTGATGGAGATGGTGACATGTGACATTTTCCCTTAGTTAGTAATATGTTTATAATAAATTGGTTTGCATAGGAATTAATTATATTAGGTAATGAGTCTTCCTACATTGTGATTAGATGTTACCTATCCATTAAGACTAATGTAAGTCTATATAAGGATATGAGTATGATTATGTGATATATGAGTTGTGTTTTCTGCTTGATATAGGTATATTGAAAGTGTCCCCCTCAAAGTGAATTCCCATCCTGGGAGATGGAGGAGTTACTCCTTCCTTCAGGATAATTGTATGTTCTTTCCATACTGTTGTCATCTATTTTTCATATATCAACAATTATAAATTTCAAGCATGATAACTACGCCCAAATGTTAAAATTTTCTCCCGAGTCTTCTTGAACACATATTTGGATAAATTTTTATAATTTATCATGATCATCCAAACCTTTGAGGTCCACCCCATGTGTTCAAAATTACTTCTCTAGTGTTTTTAATGAGGTAACATGGTCATTTATCTCATATAGTAAAGTGTTTGCTAGGACTACTTCTTTGATAGGCTTTGAAAGGCTAATGTTGGTCTGTTTATGACTAGTGTGCATCCTTCGGGATGGATCACAAAGGCCTTAAAAATTTGAAAGTGGTATTGGATATTTATGAAGGTATTAGAAATTATTTCAGAATATTTAGGGATGTTTTACAGGTTTGGGAACAATTGATGTGAATGTGGGTTTTCAGGATCAAGTAGTAAACAATCAAATCTGGTATCTGGACTTCACCGAGTGATTTTAGGAGCTCTATAAGGAGTTAGAAGAAAAAAATAGGAATTGTAAAAATTATTGAATTATTTATATGGTGGAATTATCATATCACTTAAAATACCTGATGGCTTCTCAGGGATGCTAAATCTTGGTAGACACGCCCTCATGTTTTGAATAAAAAGTGAAAAAAATTAATGATTCAAACCGATATGAAGTCTAAAATTATTCTCATTATTCTTTAAATGATCTCAAGAGTAAATATATTATTAAAAATCATGTTAAAATACCTTTTGGACCTCTAGGAATCATCTCTCCAAGTTCTCTCTAGTGGAGGTATGTTTCTCATACTTAGGAAATGTTTTTGGGTGACAATGTCACTTTATGGACATGGTGCAATTTTTGGTCCCTATTTTGAATTTTCTAAGGAAGAATATGGGACAAAAAAATCTGCCTCACTTCATCCATTCCATCTGGTCCCTTATTGTGAGCCAGGTCAGCCCTGTAGAGGGCTTATAAGGCTTATCTCATCTCCCCCATCTCGCATCTTGTGAGTGACAGTTTGCATCATATGGTGATGGAAAAATTTATTTTCTCTCTTCTCCCCATTCCTAAGCATACAAAGGATAAGTAAAAATAAACTCCTCTATAGGATTTCTTTAGGTTCATCATGCGACTAGATGACAACTCCCAGGAGTTAGGCCACGTTTTCCTCCATCCCTCAATTCTTACACGATAAAGAATTACTTGTCATCATCTGGTGTGGGTACATTTTCTGTCTCCCTTGTTCCCATTCACAAGTGGATAAAGGAGAAAAAATATTTTTCCCCATCCCCAATATTTAAAAACACTATATTGAAAACTGGAGTTGCATCATCATCCATGAATAATACTAACTGTTGGTAGCTACACAACATGAAATAACATACTTGCAAGACCATTCCTTAAAAAAAATTTAAAATGATGTAATTTTTAAATCCATTAAATATGTAAAAACATTAGAGAACAATATTTATATGTTTCAACATGTTACATACTAGCCTTGAGTGTGAAAATGAATCTTTTCCTATGATTCCTCATCTGAAAATATAATTCTACCAAGAATTTACCCATTTTTCTTCTCCCACACATCTCTTCAATTTGTGATGCTTTGAGCCTTCATTAATGGATGCCATCAACAAATAGTGTGCCTAAAATCCTCCATTCCAAAATTTTCCTTTTTGATTTGCAATAATTCAAGTGGGTAGAACACGACGGAAATCGAAGCACGAGATCATAGTGCAAAAATGAATTGAAAATGATGTTTTTGTCACAAATTGATACCAAAATGTCTGTTTCATTGAAAATAGAATATTCCATGCTCATTCACATTATAAAAATAGTAAACCTATAAAAATTTAAAGTTTGTATCATTCAACACATCTGGAAATAGTGTAAAATGGCAAATAGATCAAAATTGGTTATTTTTTTCACAAAATAAGAGGTTCAAAAAAATTACTTAATAAAAATAAAAACTTGATAAAAAGGGTAAATCATCATCAATAGAGGTGAATTGAGTATGCCAAGATATTTAAAAGATCAAATTTTAGAAAAAGGAAAAATATTCGATAATAAGATATTTAAAAGATCAAATTTGAGTATGTAAAAAATAGGGATGCTTGTAAAAATAATATTGATGCTGCCAGAGTTGCATATTTTTTTAGAAGTGGTTAGATTGCATGGATTTCTAAGAATGATCACTTCATATCAGGACACAAAGTTTTTGAGTCACTTTTGGAATAATCTGTAGAGGAAAATGGGGACAAAGCTATAGTTCAGTAGTACATATAACAAACAAGACTAATGGGTAAATGAAAGTAGTGAACAAAAGCTTGGGAAATATCATATGTTGCATAGTTGGAGAAAATCCAAAATAAAGGGATTTATCTTTACCACAAGCTGAGTTTCCCTATAATAGCTCAGTAAAAAGGTTAATAATAAGGTCTCCATTCCATATTGTTTATGGTAGGAATCCTAAGGGAGTCCTTGATCTGATTGTACTACCTAGTGAAGATAAAACTAGTGATGATGTAGAAGCATTTGCAGAACACATTCTACAGTTGTAGAATGAAGTTAGGGAAAAGTTTAAAGTTATTAATGCACAATATAAAGTAGTTGCAGATGTCTATAGGAGAGTAAGTGTATTTGAAGGAGACATGGTGATGATTCATCTTAGAAAGGAGAGGCTTCCAAAAGGGACATATAATAAACTAAAGTATACAAATATTGGGATGTGTAGGAATCTAATAAAATGAGTGATAATGCCTACAAGGTGGATTTACCTGAAAACATTGTTATATCACTTTTTTTTAATGTTTATGAATTATATAAGTTTCCATGTCATGACAAAAACATTGTAGACGAGGAACAAATAAATTGGGAGTAAAATATTGTGAAGATAAAAAAGGAAAGGGTAATACAGGTCTTAGACAGAAGATAGTCTTTACTAGACATGGGAGCTATAGTAGATATTTGGTGTAAAGGGAAGATTTGCAGAAGCAATAATATATTTGTATTTTTGAGTGGGAATTGAATAATATTGAAAAGGAAAAATTCAATGAATTTGGTCAACTGAATTGGTAGGAGCTTAATTTGATATCAAATTTTTCCGCTCAAGAAAAATTAGAAAAACGTCACCTTAGACAAAAATAAAATGGAGAGATTGATTTAGTCATGGGAGCTTGAATTTTTGGATTGGCCAAGAATTTTGAAGCATGTCAAGCACATTATAGAGAAGTTCAAGAAATGAAAAGGATTCTAAGTCTGAATTTCAGACTTTGGAGGTGGGGTCGTTCAGAGGTAGGCTAAAGAAAAAGTCAAGGGACTGACAAAAAGAAACATGGAAAAATGAGCAAAAGGTTTGAAACCCAAAGTCTAAATTTTAGACATTGGGGTTTTGTATTTTTTTAGGTTTCATATGCTCAAATGGACAAAAAGTCTCAAAACCCTTGAAACACAAAAGTATTGAAACCCCAAAACCCGGAAGTCCCGAAACCCCCGAAAGCCATAGTCCCGAAACCCCTAATAGTCAAAGTCCCAAAAACCTTGAAAGATGAAGTCTTGAAATCCCCAAAACCCAAAGTAAAGACAACCCTAAAACCCAAAGTCCCAAAAACCTTGAAACCTAAAGTCCAAAATTCAGACTTCAGGGTTTCAACATTTTGGAACTGTGAAGCCCCGGAGCATGAAAGTCATAACTTGAAGTTCGAAACACAAAATCTGAATTTCAAACTTTGGGGTTTTTGAGTTTCAGAGGTTTTTTCAGCCCAGGAAGATGAATAGTAACCCTAACTCTAAAATGAAAATGTCCGATGTTCCAAATCCCGAAGGTCTAAAATTTTAGATTTCTGAGGTCGCAATGCATTTTCAAAGTTAAAAAAAGAGAAGATCGGGCACTCTCATTTATTATAGTATGGCACCCTCATCTTCTGATGGCCATAATGTTTTCAAGGAGTGTGGATTTTCACAAGTTAGGAATTTTTGGGAAGCTCTCAGTGTCATCTACACAAAAATGGAAGATTTTCTTCATTTTAATAAGATTAAATATTTCAAAATGGGGAAAGACAATCCTCCATTTTAGAGGTTCTTCACCTACCCAAAATTATGAGGTATGGGATTTCATTTTTCCCCAACAAGGCAAGGTACATGGAGGTATGGGATTTGTAGTGGCACCCATAATTGTTCCAAGATATTTTAATGCATTTTTTGGAGGTTGAAGCAAGATGTAACAACCACTTAAGACACACACACAAGAACAACATGAAAATTAACAAATAATTTTTTTTCTTGAAGTTTATACGACACCACAAGTGATCACAATGGGCTACAACCAAATATCAATAGGTTTGACACAAAATTTACCACCTAGGTACAAGGAAACCTATGACACCCATCATGAAACTATTCACTTCCCATTTCGACAAGACATCACATACTAGTCCAACCACAAAACACACATACAGTTAGGGGCATCCCATGGTGAAAGTCTTTTAAGTTTTCTTAGTTTACTAAACCAACTTTCAAAATTTTTCTTATGTTTTAGGATATTTTATGATTTGCTTAAATCTTCTTACAAAGCATGATTTCTTCCTTTTATACTAATAGGTAATTAACTTAAGGTCATCTCTACTATGATAAATATTTGTTTTAATTCGTTTGTTAAAACATGGAGGAATTCAAAGCCACAAGACTATCATATAAAATCACGCTAATGAAACTTATTTTGAAGCTCCCTTATACAAGAATACGATCATAAAATACAATTAAGATGGATTACCAATTAGGTTCGGAGCTAATATCTCCTTAAGAAAGGATCAACATTTAACAACACCAAAGAGATAATTACAATTTACGTTGGTAAAAGTTATAGGAAGAGGGTTATATGGAATTTATCTTCAAGAATCTGCTAGTAATAACTAATCTATTATTGAGAATAAGGAATTTATTTGGATTGGGTAAAAGCTTCATTTAGGCTTCTCTTGGTTGATTTTAACAAAGGAATACATATTAGGTTTCAAACAGATGAGTTAGAATTAAATGATTTTTTATCAATCTTCCCTACTTACTAAGGCCTAGCCATTTTCCAAAATCCAAACATTGATTACACCTTGATTACCTTTTTATGCCCCACAACAAGAATTAGATTTTATTATTACATCTTACAATAGTAAGGATAAGTTTTTTTAACACATGAATAAATTTTCCTTATCTTCCACTGAAATACTCATGACTTCATCGAAAGGATTACAACCTCTTATTTATTTTGTAAAAATTTTATGAGGATTACCAATCCATTTTATTATGCCCAAAATGGCATTATTTACATAATCGGGAAGGGGTATTTTAAGCACAAAGCTATAATTCAAGGAGTTCGTAAAATCCCTAACAATGAAAACTAAACATGATTACAACATTTACTATTCAATAGGACACACAAACCAAAAAGTGACAATTGATTCAAAAGTACCTTGAATTGGAACAGAAAGGGTAATCACAATTCTTCAAGAAATGCTATGCTATAATAAATATTACTATAATACATTAAAACTTCCCATAACAATGCCATGAATAAATTTGTATCTTCACAATAGTATTTACAAGTTAAGGTTTCAGATGGTTATGCTGACATTACTCCACAAAACATAATTCTAAGGCAATGAGCCTCTTCTAAATTTTTCACAAAACCATTCAAGAGCTTTACAACTCATTAATGATTTGAACAAAAGAACTCCATTAGTAAAATGATGCAAATTTTTACAATTATTTTCCCCATCTACTCTAGGTAAATCCATTTACACCTTTATTATCCTGAGTCAGTTCACAAAACCTGAGCATGATAACAACTACACATAACAAACATATGGTACTATTTAACAATATCATGAAAAGAAACATTCTAATTCAAGAAATTTATTAAATCTCTCACCAAAAATCAAATCTTAAGACAAGTAATAAAATTTTTACCGTGCTAACTAAGAAGGAAGCCATGTCTCAGTTAAGAACAATATTTATAAAAACAACAAGAGTTTGACAACCAGGTCAATAATCCCACAATATTATAAGATTAGGAACAAATGGTCAAGAGTATTACGATTTCAATCATTTAATCCTATAGATTATGTGATTGAAATATAATAATCAACCCATCAACCTACATTCACACTGAGAAGTCAAATATACTAGTTATGATCATTTTCACAAAACAAACACTAGTTTAACAATCATTCTAAAAGGGCCATTGGCCAATAAACTAGAAAAAAAATCAATTGAAAAAGATCCTTTCCATCATGTAATCATATAGGTTATAAGGTTGAAAATATGATATTCAAACGGTCCACAAACAATATCTTCTTATCTGAAGGTGACTTCATAGTTATTAAAGATGAATGGAAATGATGGCTAACGATGTTTGAAAAAGCTAATGCCTAACAACCTTCCAACTTAATATATTCAACATTGTAATAGCGAAAAGCCTCAAAACTACCTAATTCCATTATACAAGCTAGCATTCTAAACACCCACCCAAGTTCATAACACTATAGATTCATAACCCTCATGATAAATATATAGTTTTGGTTCATAAAATAAAATTGGTTACCACCTTCTCAAAACAAGACTTTTTAAAGTAACCCTCGTTACCATATTCATAACCACTCTTAAATATGTAGTTACATATATCACTAGATGCCATTTTCATAACCACACTTCCCATCATAGATTAGCAAAGCATATATATATAATATAAATATAATATCATTCAAGATATTAACATTCTATATCATAGCCATCAAAAGAATATATATATGTGTGTGTGTATGTGTACATATATATTTTGTGTGTGTGTGTGTGTAAATCCATCTGTACATTTATATCCTGAGTAGTTTTGAGTATGAGCTTGATATATGTACGCAACCAAAATATCCATAACAACATTATCATTAAAAAAAGTGAGATACATAAAATTTATATAATTCCCAAATATAATAGATATCTTAAGATAAAAAATTAATCTTATTCCTATAACATCCATTTCATGCCATACAAGGAAGCACATCTTTTGAATAAGAACAACAAGAGTTTGACTAAATCAAAATTCCATGGATTTTATAAGATTAGGAACAAAGGGTCCTAGAGTATTAATATTTCAACAAATCATATTAAATCTAATACTCAACCCAGTATCAGAAATTTCAGCTAAGAAGTCAAATATATTATATATTTTCATGTACCAACCAAAAGTTTAAACAATAATAGAAGGGTCAATTAAGAAAAAAATGAGAAATAAAATTGATATATAATAGGTTATAAGCTCCCCAAATGGGGTTAAAAACAAAACACATCTTTTGAATAAAACCGGGACTAAACAAATTCCGTCAAGGATGAAAAATACCTAGGTACGGAAGTCAACACTATGTCTATAAAAGTATAAATATATATTTAAAGTATCAAAATTCAGCTAAGAATTTATCCTTTGCTTCAAGACTAAGGCATTAATCCAAATAGAAGTATTACATTCAATTTTGAACCATATAGGAAATAAAGATAAATATTAATTTCCTTCTCAGCTAATAAAATCACTACCAGCTACAAAAGCTTCGATGTCATGTAAGTAATCTTATCTCCTATAACATCAGACATTTCACAAAATGCAACAATCATTTACACCAAATGGACAACTTTAAAGAAAACAAAAAAACTATGTGATGTATGATGGAACCCTACCCATCAAACGAAAATGCTAGTAATAGTTTTTTAACTAATAAAAGGGGTCATACAACACTCAGGAATTCATATCCACAAAGAATAAGGAAAATAATTTATATTCTAAACTAATATAGATTTAACATACAAGAGAATAAATATTCCATGTCGAAGCAATTTTTTGTTTCCCATTGTTTCAACAAGATTACAAGAAAATCAAATCGCCCATCATTACCCATACATCAAATTTAATTTTCATACAATATTTTTCAAGGGAATATGAGATATTTAATAGCTAGGCATCTAAACCAACCATACATTTTCAAGACAAAAATTACCCAAAAGGATTTTTCTCAAAATTAAAGCATCCACAGAAACCCTAGAAGACCAAAACTAGAGGCAAATCTAGAAGTAACCAACCACTAATCAAGGACTGAACATAATCCACACAATCACAATTGTAATACCAATTCAGGAAAGAAAATGTTTCATTTCAAGAGGTTTGTTAGATTTTAGCATATTATGGAGATGGGTAGCTTATCATGCATGTAATACACTTCCATAATTTACAAACATGCTGAACATAGCTCAAACAACAACAAAATTCCAAACTTCACTATCCTAAAGCATGATGGCCACTCATACTTGTTCATGGCCATGTTTGGCACAAGCATGGGTATGTGGCCAGGGTAGGACCTCCAAAATCTACAAGTTGCATTTTCCTGAAAGAACTGTGGTCTCAAGGACTGCAATGATTGCAATATATGCACAAAATGGGTTTGATAAAATGGATCTACTTCACCATATGTAACCAACAGGTGTCCAACCTGATTAGTTCACATTTTCAAGAATACACACATAGAAATGCAAAAATAATAGCTTTGAAATAGGTATGGACATCCACCCAAGAATTATGGAGAAGAGATTTTTGTTATATGTTTCAGTTGCAAGTGTCCTATTATATATGTATGAAAAATGTGGAAGTAACTAAAGATATGAATTTTTTTTGAAAAAATTCTTGAAAGCTTCTATGCTTATTAAACCAAACATGACCTCCACAATCCTGAGTTCTTTTCAGTCTACGCAACAATCCTCCATGGGAAAAACGAGGTAAAAAACATGTCAAGGTGCATATCCACAAAGAGAATTAAAGGATGGTAGGTGGCCACAAAACTCTACCCCCCTTTACTAGCTCAAAACCATGGTTTTAGCAGAAGAAATCAATTGGGTGTGCAACAACATTAATTGTTTTTGTTGGTGAAGCCATGTGCTAGGGATAGGTCATTGTCAGGGAGGATGAAGGAGTTACTAGATATAACATTAAGTTTTGTATTAAATAGTAGTCTTTGATCATTGAAACAAAAACAATCCCCTCAAAATTGGTTCCTCCTCATAAACATCTCCTCTCTCTACGCAACAACTTAGTAAAGATTTCATAATAAGCTATTTCCAGTGATAGATAAAACTCCTTTTACTATTTTTTTAAAAAATTGGTTCAAATGCTAGGTATATTTTTAATAATATATGCCTAAAATAACTTTGAAAATATTTTAGTATTCCATTAGAACTTTTAACAAAATGTCTATAAGAATTCCAATGATCAAGAGCACAATTAGATCATAGAAGAATGTTTAAAATTGTAAGTTACAAAAGACCCTCGGTAACAAATAAACACTTACAACAAAACGAGAAGGTGCGATGGAAAAAAAAGAAGAAGAAATGATGCTAAAATAACTTCACAACAGGGTTGCAGTCACCTAACAATCAAAAGTGAGCTCAAAGCAACAGTCGATGTTATGCAATAGTGCAAGGAAGTAAAGGAGAAAGTCAAAAAAATACGAGGCATTAATCAAGATTTATAATTTCTTCTCTCTCCCTTTCTCTCATTATTTCTATATATTGTAAGGAGGGGATCATTTCAATAGTTAGAAACCTTGTATATGCCCCTCCCTTCTTTCTTGTTTGTAAGATATTTGTGGAGATTCAAAACCTCACTATTGGACATTATAATGTAAAATATGTCCCTTTAAGCTTTAATGTGATGTATTGTATTAACTTTGAAAGCAATAAAATCAGACCGGTGGATGTTTCAAACCCTCTTATGTGTTCTATTGCATCTTTTTTATCTTTCATTGCATGCAAGGTTATTGTTTATTGTTGTGTTTTCATTGCAAGATTCTAGTTATGTTGTGTTTATTGTGCAAGTTGTTCAACATCCTTCTTGGTGCATCACCTTCCCTTAGAGTAGGTTTTAATTTTCATACATTTTCTCTAACTCTGTCTCCTTGGGAAAGCATTAGATTAGTGTTAGATCTACAACTCTTTGCACTTTGGAGTAGTTTGCACTAGGAAAGAATAGGAAGTCGGAATTCTCCAGAAGGTTTATCCTGATTACAAAGTCCCACACTTTGGGATATCTCCATGTTTGACAAATTACACTGACTGCCTCAACCATTCACTTACAAGCAATCAGGGGTGTTGTGATCTCACCATAAAAAAAATTGTTTCCTACCAGGGGAGAATGATTCAGGAGCATAACTTGTGAAGGCCATAAATTTTTATCCGATTGTTGGAGCATCTTGAAATTTTCCATGGTGGTAGATATTGAATGTTATTGTTTTGGGGCCAACCTTTCTTGAGAGGTTGTTTCCATTTCATAAACTTCTTGGGTCCGGATTCCTTCATCTAATCGTATAAAATTAGCTCCAAACATTTTTTTTATTCTTATTAGGTCTTAAACTTTTAAAAGCTTTTGTTTTCCTTCTTAGGATAAGTCAAAATTTTACGTGAGCCTTAATTTATGAAGGAATACTTGGCACGTAATTTTTGGCATTTTAGGGATTTTTTACATTTTAGGGTTTTTTTTTAATTGATGCGAAATAAAAGAAAGATTGTAATGATGTAAAATATTAGTGTGGATTATAGAATGAGAAGAAAGTTGATTTGAAGCTTCTGGTTTTTATTTTCAAACTATTTGCTCCTGTTTTGGAGGTATTTCAACCTCTTACAGTTGGATCCACATCACCACTCCATCTTTATTAATTTTTATTTTGTTTTCATCATTGTGCACACCTTCATTTATAAACCCCTCTTCTCCACCTTTATGAGTTTCTAATTTCACGCACTCAACTTCACATTCCTTCTCATTTCCCTAAACTAGGTTTCTAGTTTTATGCTCTCTAAAAGACTTAGCTGTGTAATCACCTTCTTGTTCTACTGCTACAGGATCTCTAAAAAATTATAGCCACTCTTGTTTTATCACATTATGATGCATCATAAAATCATCTTCCATGTGATTACGATCTGTAAAACTATATTCTCCCCAAAAACCTCTATCTTATTTAGCGTAAGACACTTAAAGAATTCTATCAACATGAAATTCACTCTCTAGAATTTCACTTCTTGCATTCTCTCGATTAGGAATTCATTTATTTATTGCTCACATTTATATGGTTTTAAATATAATATAATGTTAAGATAAATAAATATAAATGTCTTGTTAATTAAGTGAGAGATTTATTACGCCAAAGGAATTTATAAGTGAGATTAGCCTTGCCTCATCTGATATCCATAAAAATTTAATCGATAGAGATTGAATTTCAAATGGTGTATTGAAATCAAATGGTGTACGTAGTTTTGCACTACGGCTTGGGCTGATTTCTTGCCTACTCAGACTATTACAACTCAAGCCCTGCACATGGCTTCACTCCCCAACCCACTTGGAAAAGTAGTGGACCTTCCACTCCTCCCCACATCTCTTAAACCACTTTTTGTGTCACCGTAGATGTTTTGAGCTTCGTGGAAAATTTACAAAATTAGCAGAAATTGCAACATTTGGGGGTGTAGAAAAGGGTGTTTTTGTTTCAGCCTCAAGGGTAACAAAGGACATTTTTCATCGAATTTGAGTAACAAAGTGCCCTAGGTTATAACTGTGGCTATCAGTAGTGTCGACAAGGTATTTCCCTTCTTCTGTGACAACCCATCAATGATTCATACACAATGGAGCCATCCAACTCATTTTCTATCGTTGCAGGCCATGTGGATCTGCTAGTTGTTATTAATCCTATCCTTGTCTATGATATTAAACCATAATACTAGATTAAATTTCTCTTCCATCTCAACTATACCAGCCAAAATATCACTATACTCATTAACAATTTATATTTCTGCACCAAATCACTCATTTTCTATTTTGTTTGACTCCAACTCAGCCATTAATGGAGTTGTTCAGAAAAAGAGAATAACCGTCAAGTATGTGGGATCATCTCTAGCCCCAAATAAGCCTTTGTGATTTCCTTCATTTTCATAAGCACCATGGAAAAAATGTCCTCCACCAGAAATAGTCCTTGAATTGAAGTTTCATTCTTGGATGTTAACAACCTTCAAAGGAAAGAGCTTCATGTTGCTCTACACGGAAGGATCAGAAATATGTTGAATGATGAGTCAATTGGCATTGAACAACGTGTTGGTGGAATTCATGGCCACCTGGATTTTTTTGGTGTCAATAATGAGGCAATTGAGTGTTAGACTGACAGTGAAGGCAACGTAAGATGGTGTCATTCAGTGGTCTTGGTCTTTGACAATAATCTCTACAATTTCATGTTATCACACACCTACATGAATGTATGTAGTCCCCAGGTCGATTCTGACAGTATCTCCTCCTCTCTTTTCCATAATACACTCTAAATTGAATTTAAAATTTCTACAGAAATACATAATTTTGAGGGATAGACTACAAAAAAATCTACCTATAGAAAATTCCAACTCGGTTTTAACCCAACCATTCAAAAGATTTTATATGGAAAGCTGTGCAACAAAAAATTTCTTGTAATAGTAGACCAATTTGGTGAGTGAATGTTTGAAAAAGTAAAATGGATTTCTGTAGAATGTATTGTTATCTCAATTTTCACCCTATGACAAAATTGGATCATCCACGACCCTGTGTAGGAAGAAATTCAAGAAATGGTTCCATCATACGAGCCCATGCTTCAAATCCAATAGACAAGTTACATGCAGGCTCTACAAAGGAGTAGCAGGGTCAAGGAAGGAGAAAACAAAAGGAAGAAAAATAGAGGCTCAAAGGAAAAGAAACAGAGAAGGTTCGAAGTCTTCGGGATCTACAAATGATTCAGAACGAGTAAAAAAAATGACCAAGTATAAAGGAGACAGCGATAAGCTGCCAAGTGTACAAATGGAGAACCTCCAAATATTAATCCAAAATCCAGGAGAATGAAACAAGCGCCAAGCCTCCACATGTCCATAGCCAAAAATTCACACCTGCCGTTGAAAAGTCTTAGACTTAGCAGAAGGTGCCAATTTTCCAAACCGCACTACATCAAAGATAAATCCAAAGAGCAGAGACCCAAATGAGTGCATCTCGCCATATTCCAAATTAAAAAGTGGGACAGAGCGGGCCCAAAAATTGGTTAAGCATAAGGGTGCAGGAAGAAGGCATAACACATCTTAATGACACTCCTTCAAAGGTAAAATCTTGAGCAGGTTTTCAAATGAGTGTGGGCCTTCCACGTGTCCCAGGTTTTAAAAAAGGATAGTCTCAGGGGTTGAATAGTCAATGAAAAGGTAGGCTCAGCGGAGGGAGCCAAGTGTCTGTTTGACACTATTTTAAAGGTAAAATTTGGGGCAGGTTTCCAAACAAGTGCCAGGCCTCCACGTGTCTAGGGTCAGACTTTTGGCCTGCCAAGCAAAGAGACTGAGGAAAAATACAAAGGAACCCAAGGAGCTTGTAGAAGCTGCCACGTGTCAATCTGGAATAATTTCAAAAGTGAAATGTAGGGGGTGAATCTGCAAGATGTGCAAGGCTACCACGTGGACCTAGTATGGACAGACTCTTTAAAATATTGTGCGCCTGTGACCCAAATATTCAAATGGCCATATCTTTTGACTCAAAGCTAGGATTTGGGTGGGAGAATAATTTTTGGAAACATCTCGACACCCTCTACACCATGGAAACATAAAATATCATTCTTAATAGGATTTGGTGGGTGAAAATGGGAAAACATCTTCCAGGCCATTAATACAAAATATGATTTCTTCAACTACTAGACTAGATTTAATTTGATCCGCCGGGGAACAAGAATCGACAAATTGTAGGCAGATTTGAGAGGGGTATTGATTGATAGTGGTTGAGATTTCAAAGTAGGATTCAATGAATATCTCGAGGTGGTTGAAGTAGGATTTGAAATTTTCCTCCTCTCTCTCTCATTCTTCCTATATATTGAAATGAAGGGGCATATTCAAATGGTTGGTCATTGTTTCTCCTCTATCCCCCTCTCTCTTTCTTCATTAGGTTAGAATGCGGAGTCTAAGCCTCCTCCCATGGCTCTGTAATGGTTGTTTTCTTGCCTCTTACCCACTGACGATGTACCATGTAACATTTTGGAGTACTAAAATCTGTTTTGTGATGCATCTGTCCATCCTTGGCTTATTTTGTGGTCTCTTCTTACCTCTCATTATTTCAAGGTATATTGTGCATATTCTGATGTTTTTTTTAGGTCTTGGGAGCTGTGCTTAATGGTTTTTGAAGTGGTGTTTCTGTGTGAAATTTATCTCTGGTCCGTGGTGCATTCTTTCCACCCTCTCCTCTGCTCACCTCTCTCCACTTCAGGCAGTCGGATATGTGATTCAACTACTTCCTTTTCTGGTGTATCACCACTTAGTGTAGACTCTTTCACCCTCTCTCTCTCTCTCTCTTTGTCCCCTTGGAATGGTTAGATTAGGATAGAATAGATTCTACCTGCACTAGAGTAGCTTATGGTAGGTAGATTAGGAAGTAAGAACTAGATTTCTCTGGAGGTCCATCTCAAGTTTTGTAAGTCCCATAGCTTGAGAGATTGTCCCATGTTGTGCAATCACACCGAATGTCCCACTTCACACCCAGGACATTCATAGGTGCTATGATTCTGCACTAACACGTACTATTTTAGATTTGAGTTTAATTTTTTATTTATAGCTTTAACTGAGTGACCCCTCGAGAACAATGCCCCCATCATCATTTTTATCAACAACCCTATAACACATTTTTTCACCATCACAAGTGATTAATATTGTTCATGCTACAATGTATTTTTCAGTTTTTGTTTTAGTGGACACATGTTACTCAATAATTATTTAATCATATAGCCCATAAAAAATTTACATCCTTATTTTCTCCTTGGTACAAAATAAATTTTAATGGGTGTTATATAAATGTGGAAATATCTTCCCATATTGTTCACTTCTCAAATATTTTTAATCGAAGTAAATTGATCTATCATATTTAGCATATTAAATTCCATATTAACAATTGCTTTAATTTCGTCCATTCAAAAAAATTAACACCATAAAAAAGTAAAATAAAAAAAATAGAAAATATTTATCGATGGAAAAAATATTCATTTTTTTCATACTTCCAATCATTGAAGGATCTCAATTATTGATGAGTGTTCCTACATCTCCTATTTTTTCAGTAATTACTTGACCTTGAAACTACAAAGCGTGCTTGTAAAGTGTTACAAGAAGCAACAAGTGTGGAATGTGTGTGTATTCACTACCTTTTGATGTTAGGTCTACTCCATATCTTCTTGTCTCTATTGTTTCTCATGAAACATGTGCTTGAATTCCCCTTGCATTTACATCTATGTTACCTACCCAATAAATGTAAGAGATGAAATTGTAAACAATTTTTTACTTCACCATTATTTTTTGACCACTCCTTACATTATGAAATATCTCCACATGTAGTTGCATCAACATCTTATACAACCCACCTTTTTAACTTTGAACGATTCAAAGAAATTTCATGTGGTTGTGTGAGGGTGGAGTTTCGAATTACCTTCCCATTCCAACTTCCATGACCTTGCACTTCTCCACCCTCATGCCCCTTTTTCTTCACCCCTCTTCCTCTGCCATTAATTCTCTCCCTCCACTTTGAATTCTTCAATATATCCCCTTCAGTCATTTCCATCGTACATTTCACGTATGATTGGTAGTTAGTAACAATTCAAATATTTAGGAGATTATGTTATGAGTTGTTTTATCATCTTGTGAATGTTTAAGAGAGAAGTTATATGAGTTATTATAGGCCTTCTATTATATAGAGACTTCTCTACATATTTATAAGATCTAAATTATTAACTATCCCATATGATTTGAATTCAGTCTCTATCATTTCAAGTTTTTAGTTTTGTGTCTTAAATATTGTTCTAAACTCTGACCAAATTTTCATTTAGTATTAGACCAATGGCTGACAGAAGTGAGAGTGATCTATGAGAACAAGATGAATTATAAAAATGAGTCTTTTAAAATAATCCTCTCATCAATGTTTTAGGTTTCACATAGGCAGATGTTCATAATTAGCAAGCACAAACTCGGTGGGTCCCATGGTCTAGGAAACCATTGAGTTTTCATTATTATTAGATTAAACATTCACAAGATTGATCAACACATAGCACTTGAAAAGGAGAAGACTGCAATTCTTCCAGAGGCACATTATATCATAGAAGAGTCACTGTTAATGTTCTATATGTCGGTATTGATTCATGGTCACCATTTTATTGATCTCTGTATATTTCTATTATATTTTTTTCTGCATCAGAAACCTTCTTTTTGGATAATTGATGTGCTTACACCTATGACTACATTCATATCTAGTATGTGATCTCATAGTTGGATCTTATTCTATCCTACAAGCTCATCTAGGTTATTCAAATTGAAAGTGTGTTGTACTATATTCATTTGATCTCAAGCACTCACTGACATAGTCTTGATCAAGATCTACATTCTTGGATTTACATATCCTGATGACATTCAACTTGAAATACAAATCTATCATGGATTATTTATAATGGATTCTGACATGTAAATTTTCACTTGTGTCTCTATTCAACGTGTCATCCTTGAATTAATATGCTACCAATTTAAGGAAACTTTTTTCTAGATATTTTACATAACACACATGACCTCCATTAACCAATGAGTATCTATAATCGAGAGAATAGAGGTCGATTTGTATATTGTAACAAGGTTTTATATTTCTGTAACATACCATTGGATTCCCCAGCTACAAAACCTACTTAGGAAAAATCTTCTCAATTTGCCAATGGAAAACACTGGCTCTTTAATGGGAAACCTCAGTGTATCCATCTAATGGTTTTTGAATTAGTCAAAACTGAATCCACCATTGTATCTCAAGAGTGCACATATTTTTTTTATAGAAATTTTTATTACTCATGTTTATCATTTGGTTTCATTTGTATGTGACTTGTTGAAATTAAATTTTTTGGTATTCTCGAGCCCCATGCAGATTTTCAAATATTTTTTTTCCTCTCTCCCAACCATTATGGAAGACAGGCATTAATTTATTTTTTAGTTGTTAAATTTAGAAATCATTTCATAAACACGACATGTGTCATCATTTTAGCAATCTCCTAACCAAAGGCCTCTAGACGACTTGAAGGTTGCAAAATAAGCCACATTATATATAAATTTTCTATGGAGAGTGTTTTTGTAATACCCACTTCTCTTCAACAATGATTGAACCATGTTTGGTCAATTTCTAATTGATTTTTAATCTTGAATATTACTACTTTAATCTAGTTAGCATGATAATAAGATGTGTGGGACATCATGACTCTATTTTGTTTTGATTATTAGTTTGACTGAATGGTTGTATTGTGGACCTTTATGAGAGTTTAAGGATATGATGATGATCTAGAATGGTTTCTGCTATCCATATTTCATCCCGAGCTAAATATTGGATCGAATCATGACCTTGCATAGGAGGAACCTGAGAAAACTAATTCAAATCCTGTAAATTAGTTGCAAAAAAATTTCCAGGAAGTGGCAGAGATGAAGAAAGAGAAAAGGATCCTGTATAGAGAGAAACGACTCTGTTCGGCCATTTCTACATCTTAAATCCATTCTCCAAGTTACAGGAAGGCAGAACTGTAAAATAGCAGGGTTAGACAAGAAGGGAAGACGCTACGAAGGAGAAAGAAGCAATAAGAAGGAAGAAAAACAAAGATTCAAAGTCCTTGGGCTTGAAACGGTTCAGGAAAAGGTCAAAAAATGACTAAGTATGGAGGAGGCAGCGGAAGAGACACATGTCCTAACGACGCTTCTCCAAAGTGAATCCAAAAAAGGGGAGCTCAAACTTGCGCCAGCCCTCCACATAGAAAATGGTCAAAAAGAGTCAAGGGGTGGGTAGAAAGCTTCAAAAAATGGCTAAGTATGAAAGTGTAAGTAGAGAATGCCAAGTGTCAGTGTGGCGCATCTCCAAGAGTTGGTCCCAAGGTGGAGACCCAAATGAGCTCACGAGTTCGCCACGTAGCCCAAAGCCTAAAAGTAAGAAGAACCATTGAAAAGTCCACAGAGTAGTGGAGGCAACAAGTGTCAACTCAGCACTCCTCCAAGGGAAACTTTGGGTTAGATTTGCAAACAAGCGCGGTGCCTCCACATGTTCTCAAAGGGGGGTAGAGTTAGTTGAATAGTCAATGCATAAGCCAGGCTGGCGAAGGCTGTCAAGTGTCTTAAGGGCATCTTTGTTTTTTCCCAAGGGTTAAAATAGAGAAAAGGTTCCCGAGTGAGCACGCCAGAGTGACATGTGTCCCAGGGAAGGCGGGGCGTTGGGGAAAAATTTGATTTTTCGCCCTTTACCCTCAAAAGGAGTAAAAGTTGCAAAATGGCCCACAACTTCCACCCAGAGGAAAAAGTCAGTTTTTTCCCATTTAGACCCGAGTCAAAGCCAAGGCGAGGGAGTCGGGGAAAAAGGTGAAAGTTTGCCTTTCGTTCAAAAGGCATAAAAGTAAAGATGGAATCACATTTCCCAGCCAACCAAAAGGAGCCATGTGTTCATGCGGAGCTTTGGGGCTGCGGGGATTTTTAAAGTTTTGCATTTTTTGCACAAAAGGATAAAAAGTAAATTGCGGACCCATGGACCCAAATTTTGTCCCAATCTGGCTACCACATGTCCCAATCCAAAAGGGGGACCCATTTTTCAAATTCTTTTCCTGCCCATTTGTACGGAATCGATTCAAACTTTAAAGGAGCATATCTTTCAACCCAGGGCTTAAGAGATTGCAAATCTGATACCATTGGAAAGATCTCAATCTCTTCTACACCATGGGAGTCTGAAACTTTAATTTTTGGGAAGTTAGGTGGAAGAAAAATGGAGAAACATCTTCAAGCTTTCAATGTAGGATCATCAGTCTCAACAACCAGATCAGATTCGATCTATTTCTGTCATTTCCTCTTCCTTCAAGGCACCGAACCAAGGATCGATGCAAAAGAGATGGATTCAGGGGTAGATTTTAGAAGAAGCATTAACAGCAGGTGGTTGAGCTTCGACCCACTTTTCCTACTTCTCTCTCTCTCTCTTCTCTTTCTCTCTTAGATCAAATCTATAAATACGGGGGAAGGATTCATTGTAAAGGGTTGGATATTCTTAGTTTTGTAGGCTCCCTTCTCCTTTTAGCAAAAGATTTGTGGGGTTCAGGCCTTCCATTAAAATTGTAATACATTTCTACCTTTTGGCTATTCTGTAATGAACTGTATCAATCTATAGAGCAATAAAATACATTTGTGATCGATTTTAGATCCTTCTTGTTTCTTTTGCTTCTATCTGGTCTCTCATTACAGATCTGGCTATCTGTGCTTGTTTATTGTATGCATTTTATTGGTTTGTGTTGAAGGAAAACTAAGTGTTCATCATTCCTTTGGTGCATCACCTGGTAGTTTAGTTATTTCTTATTTCTGTACTCTTTTATCCCTGTCTCCTTGGCAAGTTTTAGACTAGGTATAGATATAGATCCTCTGTGAATCCTTACGTATGCACCTAAACAGAGGAATAAGGAACCAACCTTTAATCTGGAGAGCTTTTCCAATTTGTAAGGTCCCACACCTTAGGAAAAGTTCCATGTTATGCAATCACACCAAATGATTCTACCTTAGAAAAGCAAATCTTTAGAAATCATTTGGGGGTGTTGTGATTTCGCACTAACAGTTTTGGCACACCCGGTGGGACCTTAGAGGTCTTCACTTCATTGTAACAAGATTGATGTGCACTTGTTGTAATTTCTAGCTTATGAGAAGCTTCAATTTGCACATCTGGTGACTCCATCTGGTAAAAAACCCATTCTCTGAGTTATAGACCTATTTTCCATTCACTTCCATTCATCCTTATTTCCATATTTTTCATTTCTTTTCTATTCCACGAAGTTATGTAATCATGACTTCATTTCCACCATGGAATTCACATCTACAGCAGCAACAATACATTCCAACTCCAATAAGCTTTACAACTCCTTCAAATCAGCATTTTGAGAAAATTCAAAATCAGCATGTTTACCCCTATGAGCAGCAGTGCCAAAATCAGTTTGGCTATGGAGCTTTCCAAGAGCAGGGGTATGCAAACAATGAAGAAAATCAAATGCAAGATGTTGGTCTGTTGGAGAAGATCCAAAAAATGGAGATTGGCATGGTGCAATCAAGAGCTACAGCTCAAATGAAGGTGTTTAGAATTGGTTACAGGGCACCTTGTCCATGGGAAGGTCCTTTTCCAAGACACTACAACCCTCAAGAGAAGTTGGACTTCATAATTGAGATGCTGCCCCAACTTGCACAATGGACTGAGGAGATAGAAGCATATGAGTAGAGTCTGAATCAACCTTGTCAATGGGTAAGTCATTCAGCAGTTCCTTGTATTTCTTCTTCTTCATCTCAAGCTTTACCATTTCAACAATGTCAAGTTGTAAACCCAGCCAATGCTGCTCCAGTTGTGAAAACCATCCCTCCATCCCTTAGTCTTCCCATCTCATCTCAAATTTTCTTCTCTCTTCTCTTCCAAATCCAAATCCCCTCCACAAGAGAAAAAAGAAATACCTTCCACTCCAAATAAATAAGAAGTTCCATCCTTCCCACCACCACAAACAAATTAAAAATTGATCGAATCCCAATCTGCTTCTCCTCTTGCCTTCCCAATTCCATGTGGGGAAGAAGAAATTACAGAAATCAGTCATGAAGGATAGCAAGAAGAAGAAGTGAAAGAAGAAGAAATGATTAAGAGCTTAGTGAGCTTAGGCTCTTAGGTTTTGGGATTAAACAAATTCCTTTGTTGGTTAAGCCTTCAGAGGAGGTAAATGTTGAAGAACCAGTGGTGGCTAAGACTGAATTTGTTTAGTAGAAAGAACAAGAAAAGGAAGAAGAAAATCAGCAGTCAGTTTTCTCATAATGTAGTGTCCATGTTGGCACTTTAAGTGAAGAGAATGCTGATCCAATTCAAACTGCACAATCAGCCATGGAAGGAGAAAAAAATCAGCTCAAAGTCCCATTGGAAAGGAGCAAATGGGTGAGACCAAATCAGAGTTTGTAGCAGTAGAAGAAGAAGACATCATTGATAATTTCTTACTTTCATTCGAAGGGCCTATTTTGGTTGATGAATCCACCATGGAAAGGAGCTCTGAAAGAAGATCTTGAAGTCCCAACTTGTCCTGTAGAGCAGTAGTTTGAGGACTTTGATATGGAAAACTTCATGTTAGAGGAAGAGTTCAATCAAGAGCAAGATGGTATTAAAACAACAGAGGAAGGAGAAGATGCTCCAAATCCAAAAGAAGAGGAGTACATTCCATCTGTGGAGGAGAAAAATGCATATCCAAAGGCTTTGAACACAAAATAGGCTATAGAAGAACCTTCAGTTCTTCCTTCCACTTCATCTTTCTCGAGCTCTAACGTTGGAGAAGAGTTTGATCTTTTCAAAATTCATGTTGGAGGATGAAAGAAACCATGGTAAACAAGTTGCAAACCAAAAAGACACCATGGAGGAAGTTGAACATTTGCAGCAGGACAACAATGAAGGCAGAGTACTTGTCTGATTTGGAGGACTATTTTGATGGAGAAGAACCAGTTGAAATTCTATTGTTTTCTCCTTCATTCATCCACCTTCCAATATGTGAACCTGTTGTCATGGAGGAGAGCATTCATTTGCAGCAGTATGTACTTTATAACAGCATCTTTTGGAATCTAAGTTTGGAAGATCAAACCTTCCATGTTCTTCACAAGGAGGAAGAAGAGAAAGAGCAGAAGAGTTCCACCACTTCCTTCCACGCCATTCACCCAAAGAGGTCTACAAGAGGACTCCATTTTTGGAGTTGAAAATCATAGCAATGGGAATATCAAATGGATCAGACCTTGCCTAATCAGGTATTTGGCTTCATTGGAGCTAAAGGAGAAGCCAAATCTAGTCATGCCCATTTCAGGACATGAGGATGAGCTACAAAGCACCAAGGATCAACTGTCATACCTCTTCAATCTAAATGCAGAGAAACTAAAAGAGGTATTGGTTTTGTCTTCAGTTGATACTTTGGTGATTTGGGTGGAAGATCAACTTGTAGTTAGTTTTTCACTCATCCAACCAGCCATGTTCAGTGCCAAATCAGTTGCATGGCTGCCATTTTTGAGGAAGGGAAGCTATTTCTCCCTACCAGTTGCAGGTTTTGTTTGAGTTCCCTTTGCTCTTGGTTAGAGTAGTGTAGGTAGGTTTGTTTTTCAGGAGAAGAAGTGATTTTTCACACTCTGCATGTTCCATTTGGAGCATGTATGATTTTCAATTTTGTACATAGTCATGGTGTTGTTTTGTTGCTCTTATGCAGTTCATTCAGAAAAATAGATGAAGCCCTATTTTAAAACAATTTTCTACTCTCAAAAATTTTCAATTCAATATTTTCTTATAAAATCTAAGAATGCAAGTGGCCGGGCTCGTGAACTAGAGGTAGAATTAGTATCAGACTATTATTCTTGACTCCATGCCCAAAAGATATGACAAGGCAACTGATCTCTTCATCTAGCAGGTAGATGTCCCTGTGAGTCACCAAATTGTTATCCATATTTCACCCCCAAGATAAATATTGGATCGAATTATGACCTTGCATAGGAGAAACCTGAGAAAACACACTCAAATCCTACAAATTGGTTGCAAAAAAGATTTAAAAATGAAGTGGCAGGGATAAAGAAGAGAGAAAAGGATCCTGTACAAAAAGAAATGACGACTCTGTTAGGCCTGTTTCTACATCTTAAATCCATTCTCCAAGTTACAGGTAGGAAAAACTATAAAATAAAGGGTTAGACAATGAGGGAAGATGCTACAAAGGAGCCAAGAAGCAAGAAGAAGGAAGAATGACAAAGATTCAAAGTCCCCGGGCTCGAAATGTTCAGGAAAAGGTCAAAAAATGACTAAGTATGGAGGAGGCAGTGGAAGAGACCCACGTGTCCTAATGGCACTTCTCCAAAGTGAATCCAAAAAAAGAGGGAAGCTCAAACTTGCGCCGCCCTCCACATAGAAAATGGTCAAAAAAGTCAAATAGGTGGGCAAGGGTGGGCCTCAAAATCAACTAAGTATAAAAGTGTAAGTGGAGAGTGCCAAGTGTCAGCTGTGGCGCATTTCCAAGAGTTGGTCCAAAGGTGCAGAGACCCAAACAAGCGCAAGCTCACCACGTAGCCCAAAGCCTAAAATGAGAAGAACTGTTGAAAAGTCCATAGATCAGTGGAGGCTGACAAGTGTCAACTCGGTGCTCCTCCAAAGGAAAACTTGGGTCAGGGTTTGCAAACAAGCGTAGGTGCCTCCACGTGTTCTATCAAAAGGGGGGGCAAGAGTTAGTTGAATAGTCAATGCATAAACCAGGCCAGCGGAGGCTGCCAAGTGTCTTAAGGGCACTGCTGATTCAAGGGTCAGAATAAGAGAAAAGGTTTCCAAACAAGTGCCAGAGTGACACGTGTCCCAGAGGAAAGCGGGTCGGGGAAAAAGTTGATTTTTTCCCTTTTCCTCAAAAGGAGTAAAAGTTGCAAAATGGCCTGCACTCCACCCAGAGGAAAAAGTCAGCATTTAGACCCGAGTCAAAGCCAAGGCAAGGAGTCGGGGAAAAAGGTGAAAGTTTTCCTTTTCCAAAAGGCATAAAGAGTAAAGATGGGAGCACATTTCCCATCCAACCAAAAGGAGCCATGTGTCCATGCGGAGCTTTCGGGGCTGCGGGAATTTTTAAAGTTTTATGTTTTTGCGCAAAAGACAATGTAAATTGCTGACCCATGGACCCATTTTTTTTACCAATCTAGCTGCCACGTGTCCCAATCCAAAAGGGGGACCCTTTTTTCAAATTGTTTTCCCACCCATTTGTATGAAATCGATTCAAAATTCAAAGAGGCATATCTTTCGACCCAAGGCTTGAAATATTGCAAACTTGACACCATTAGAAAGATCTTGATGTCATCTACGCCATGAGAGTCTGAAACTTTAATTTTTGGGAAGTTAGGTGGAAGGTAAAATGGAGAAATTTCTTTGAGATTTCAATGCAGGATCATCAGTCTCAACAAAAATATCAGATTCGATCTATTTCTTCTGTTTCCTCTTCCTTCAAGGCGCCGAACCAAGGATCGATGCAAAAAAGATGGATTCAGGGGTAGATTTTAGTAGAAGCATTAACAATGGTGGTTGAGCTTTGACCCATGTTTTCCCGCTTCTCTCTTTCTCTCTTTCTTCTCTCTGATCAAATCTATAAATTTGGGGGCAGGATTCATTGTAAAGGGTTGGATATTCTTAGTTTTGCAGGCTCCCTTCTCCTTCTAGCAAAGGATTTGTGGGGTTCAGGCCTTCCATTAAAATTGTAATACATTTCTACCTTTTGGCTATTTTGTAATGAACTTTATCAATCTATAGAGCAATAAAATATGTTTGTGATTGATTTTAGATCCTTCTTGTTTCTTTTGCTTCTATCTGGTCTCTCATTACAGATCTGGCTATCTGTGCTTATTTATTGTATGCATTTTATTGGTTTGTGTCGAAGGAAAACTAAGTGTTCATCATTCCTTTGGTGCATCACCTGGTAGTTTAGTTATTTCTTATTTCTGTACTCTTTTATCCCTGTCTCCTTGGCAAGTTTTAGACTAGGTATAGATATAGATCCTCTGTGAATCCTTACGTATGCACCTAAATAGAGGAATAAGGAACCAACCTTTAATCTGGAGAGATTTTCCAATTTGCAAGGTCCCACACCTTAGGAAAATTTCCATGTTATGCAATCACACCAGATGATTCTGCCTTAGAAAAGCAAATCTTTAGAATTTGTTTGGGGGTGCTATGATTTTGCACTAACAGTTTCCTTGTTACAGACTGATTGTGATGTCATTTCTATTTTGTTATGTCTCTTCTCACACTGTATTGGATCCCTATACCTTGATATCATATTAGATATTAGACATTTCAAGATGAGCATTGATACACTTGTTTTACTTATTTTATAGATAGTACATACGTGTTAAAATTGTGACATGATGTGACTATTGTGATGAATTTTATATGCTTGATTCATATATCAGTATTTGATGTTCTAACTATTACTACTTTATTGACATATTGGATGTGATTTATAGATATTTCTGGATGATTGTTGATGTTGTGATCTTAGTAAAAATTGATGGATTGGTAGAATCAAAATGTTAGAAAATTGAACAATTGGTGAATTACTTGATTCTAACATTGGTTTAATAATGATATTCGATGATGTAAATTTTTATGTATACATGCATGTGTTTTATGATTTCGACGTCATTAATATGGCCATGAGGCCAGAAAGGTATTGTTTGATTTTGCAGGAAATTATAGCACAACAAACTATGGGGGATAGGAGACCAACAATGAAGGAATGTGGGGTATTGGCAATAGGTCACCATAGCAAATCGTGTATTCGTATGTTGTGTATTGTTTTTTTGTTTTTGGAGGTCCCCATTAGGGGGTGATCTCAATAGTTACCTTGGGTAAGTTGGTGACTTTATCTTGTTGATTTTATTTTATTTGTGACTTATTGTTTTTTTTAGTATGTGGAGTCATTTTTATTATTATTTTTAGCACCCCTCTATAATTAATTTAAACATGTTTAACTTGTGCTTATTAGGATGTTAAAAATGGGGGGAAATAAATGTGATTTGGTAGCCTTAATGTGTGTTGGATTATAATGAATTAAATTTGTTTTAGAGTAGTGTGTACTCCATATCTCTAGTGAAATTAGGATTTTGACCTTCTAGACCATTTTGGTGACTTGTGGGACAAGTTAAGCATGTCCCACACCTCTTAAAGTGGCCCACCCACTAGGCATGTGATGTGAGGGACTTATTTTAGGTTCTATTTTGTGTTTTTATGGAGTATAAGAGAAATTCATTTCACTTTTCTTGCATGGGTATTTCAATTTATCCTTAAGGGTTGTGGGTTGGGTTGAGTGTCTAAGAGGGTGGTCATTTCCCAAACCACCAATTTATTATGCTTTGAGGTTTGGGTTTGACCTTGGTGATGTGGGTTGGAGGAGAGATGATTTGGCATCCTACATGGATCCACATCACCCCCTCTCTCTCTTGTTCATTTTGGGGGTGGATGCTTGGAATTTTTTTGGAGAGATTGCTTGAGAATGGTGATTTGGGCTTCAAATGGATTGTGCTTGCTTGGGATTTTGTAAGGCTTAGAACTTTTTGGTTTCTGATCCTCTTCATTTGTAAGGTAAACCTTTACCCTTGTTTTTACATTGATATTTTGTTGTACACATATGTGTGGATGATGGGTGTTGCATTTCTTATGATTATGGGAAATATATTTGATCATTAGGTTGTGGGAGAAATGGAAATGGGGTTAAAACTTGTGGGAGACATAAGAGAAATGTTATTGAGTACTCTAGGAATGAGTTGGGTTGGGATTTCCATCTTGTTGATAAACATGATTGTGTTGATCTTGTCACTTTCTTAAGCGAGGCACAAGAGTGAGGGAGACATAAGTGTGGGTTTATTTCTCGAAGGAGGCATAAGAGTTGTATTTATTCTTGGAGGGAGGCATAAGACTATTTTATGTATTGTGATGGAGTTTTTGGAGGCTCATAGGTGGACACCCAATCCCTTGGGAGGCATAAGAAAAACCCCTATGTTCCTTTCTCCTCCTTGGCTTTTGTATGAAGTATTTTTTCTTGGATATTTGTTGGTTTGTTGTAAATTTGGTATTGTGTTTTTTGTATTGAATATCTTGATTGAATATGTATGTGGAAGCCATTTTTTAGTTGTGGTTGTCTAAGTAACCCTCATTGCTTATTTTTTGGGGCTGGGGGGCCAATGAGGAAGAAGGATTCTCTTCCTCATTAGATATTTGGTTGGGTGCAGATTGTTTCCTACTCCCCCATTGTTTTGTGTGCTTGATTTTTGGTGAATATGGTGGATTTCAATGGATGAAGTGCCCTTATTGGAGGAAGATATGGGATATTGTAGTTTGTTTCTACTATGACTCTTTAACTTGCAAATTTTACCTATAAGTACATTGGATGTAATCTTATTCATTGCTTAGATTCTTGTAAATGGTTTATTATGATCTACATTACTTCATATGAAATGTGAACTTTGTAAGTATCTTGTAATGGAAATTAAGCTCTCACAAAACAAAATTGTGTTTAGGAGTTGCATTCCAGATCTGGTTACTTTAAAGGGCTAGTGCTCTTGAATGGGAAATAAATGTTAATTATTTGCATTATTGACAATCCTTGTTTACTTGAATATTGAATAAATTTCATTTAAGAGTGATGTATTTTTCCCTTATCCAACTAAATGTATAAAAAGGATTAGATAGAATTGATTTATTAATATAATTTCCTTTTTGTTGCAATAGGAATTGTCTTAAGTAAATGAATGAATCAATAACAAATCATACACTTAAAATAGTTATATAAAGGAAATTAAAAGTGATAATTATTTATGTTTTGATAATACACAATTTTTACTCTACTATAATTACTTTCATGTATGCAAATTTATACCCATATAAATTTCTAAATTGTAAAATGTATTTATTTTCCATCTCTATTTACAACCTCCTATATTAATGGAAAACTTAATTAAATATACAAATATATATTATTAATATATAATATATATATATATTAATAATATACATTGAATATTTCAAAATTTATAATATTATTGCATAAACATTATTAATAAATATTAATACTACCTTAAAAGTCATATATATATATATATATATATAAACACATTATAATATATATAAATACATACTATATATTACTAATATTAATAGATAAAATTAATATTACCAAAACATATAAATCTGCCAAAGAGTTAAATTTTCTTTAATTAAATAAATAAAACAAAAAAGAACAGAAAAAAGAAATGTGTTGTGGTCACGACCAATTTGGGGTTTATGTTTTAATTTTAATAAAGGTTGGGGGCAGGGGCGCTAACCCCACCCGCAAATCATATATTATATGGGGTGGGGGTGGGTTGGCCCCTCCTCCCCCCAACACTTTAAACACTATATTTTAATAAAATTTTACCACGTTTTTTCCCCAAGCAGCCATTTATTTTCACTATGCGGCCCTTCTTTGCAACATCGGTATGTGCCATTTCCTGTGCATTTTGATATACGCAGTTTTATTAATGTGCGTATATATATCTATATATATTTTAGTGTTTAACCGTTTATTTTTATATAAATAAAATATAAAACACACTTATTATATATATATATATATGTGTGTGTGTATTTGGACTATTTATTTTTTATATATATAATATATTCGTATACACATATGTTATATATATTATAAATCGTTGTAAATTTTCAGGTATTTATAATAAAACTAAATGGATGTGTTTACTCAAAATAAATAAGTGTAGTTTTGGGTTTACCCAAATGGGTATATACTCAGTGTATATACAATTAACCTTCAAGAAAATGTCATATTAAAACAAATAAATAAGAGAGACAAAAAACGAGAAAGGAAATGGGTAGATGTTTTCCCTAAAAACAAAAAAAAAATTATCAAAAGAGAGCTTCCAATCCTCTCTACTAGCCTCCATGGTTTCATTTTCCTCTCTTCCTTCCTTCAACCTACAACAGCAAAACAAGAGAAATGAGAGAATAGGTTTAGAAAATGAATTATAAAAGAACCCATAAGGATTTCTAGGGTTTCTTTAGTCTAACCTAGATCTAATGGCTTAGATAAATTAGATCCAATGGTGTAGGATGAACCCTACATCACTTAAGTGATGGGGTATTTAGGTGGGAATGAAATAAATAAAAAGATGTGTGTGTAATGTTAAATGGGGCCTAAGGGGTTAGACTTGGTTGTGCACCTTTCCCCTCTTGAGATAATGATTTTATAATAATATGCATGCCATTAACACTAGAGGATTATTATCCTTGTCTATTATCCTTGTCTTTTTAAATTTAAAATTGTAAATGGACATTTAAATAATAAATTCAAAGGGGATTAATGGAATTAAATAATGAAAATCTAAATGAGGATTATTTAAATAAAATATTGGAGTCTAGAAGAGAAAGAATTAAATCGTAACATTATTTTGAAATTGGGTTTAAAATATTAATCATTATTTTAGTTTCGACATCCTTGTAAATTTTTAAAATTTTATAATGAGGACTTAATTAAAATCCTAGCTAAGGCCTTGTAACCTTTCAAAAAAAAATTATTTCATAATTTTCACGGTTTGCTATCGGGTTTATCGTGGGTTTGAGTGGGAAAAATATGGGCATTACACTTGGTATTAGAGTTGTGGGTTCAACGCTTGGACCCTAGGCCAAAATTGAAATGTGAAAACTAGATAGAAAATTTTGAACATCCATAGTTAAAATAATAAAGTTGTTTGAATTATTTTACTCACCTATTTACGTTTCATCAAACTCGGTTAACGGAAATCGTTGAATTAGATTGATATTTTTGTGAACTTCTGGTGTAGCAAGAAATTGATTCCCCTCTGTAAAAATGTTGTTCGATGAGTCCTAACTCTTACTTTAGGCATATGATGTGATAAACCCATTGAGACTCATCCTTGTTGGAATGCTAAATTGTATGGTGTGATTCTTGTGGATTAGCATTAGTGGTTGTGTTCTGGGGTAGATAGAGTAAATTAGAAGTTGTTTAGTCATCTAAAGCTCCCTTTTTCCTTTAGTGGTTAGACGAGTTAGTTTTGGTTACCACTTTGGAGACTTAATCTTCATATGAGTGAGTGGATATTAGGTCTTGGTGTCGCATTTGATCTAGTTTTGTGTATGTGTTCTTAGAACTGAGCTTGAGGTATAGTACCCCTATTGGTGGCCATGAAGGGTTGGAAAGTGAATGTGATGTTGAATTTCTATATTTTACATTCGTAAACTTATGTTATTTTATCAAGGACCAACATCTTATTTTATGATTTGATTGAGAAGCTCTGAGGCTCTTTTAGTTATTTATATTTTTGTGAGATTTTCAAGGATTGCAATGTAGCTACTTAGCCATTTCCCTTGATTGCTGATATTTCTTAGATTTTATTTTTATTGGTGACTCGAAGCTCGGTTATCTTGTTGGCTACTTAGATAAATGTTACGTGATTCTTCTTGCATGTTGATGATCTGGTTCTACGTTGTTTGTATTGTGACATTTCGTTGTATGGGGGTACACCCTAGGTTGCTTGAATGTATTCTTAGGTGCTTTAAGTTATGCCTTGGTTTTGGAAGGATGGAACCTTGAGTGTTTGTAAGATCTTAGAGTGGATATTTCATTACTCGATCTTTCTAGGAAGAGAGTTCATTTTTTCATGCAGTCTAGTTGGCAGTTTGATAGTGGTGGTGGTGATTCTCTTGCAATTCTGGTAAGAGCTTTCATCCTCATCAGAGTAGATGTGTTTGACATTGGGATTATGGATTGTGTTAGGATCAGATTGACTCTTGGTTAACTGTAGATTTTAGTGGATAAGTGTTTATTTTGGTTGATGTTCCATCGATGGCATGCTAAGTTTTATCTTGGTTTCCTTGTTTCATTATAGAAAGTATTTACTTGTGGATTGTATGTATCTTGGTAATTATAATTAGATTTAAGCCCATTCGGGAAATGTGCTTAATTAAGTGTACTTGGTTTCTCTTGTTGACCCATAAATAAGTCTACCCTTTCCTTAAATTTTTCTTAATTGTTATGATTACCACTATATAACCTATTAATCATTGGGTTATGTGGAGACTCATATGGATATATATGGGTCTTTTGGACCTTGTTTTAAATATTTTAGTTTTATTAGATCTTAGTATTTTAATTGCAGTTATGATCATGTTGTACCCCTTCTTTTAAAACTACAACTCTTGGTTGTTGAGCCCATGTTGGGTAGATTAGCTGATTTTCCTCTTGCATTTGATGTCTTCTAATGGGAAATGTGGTGTCCTTGGAGTAAAATTTTCCTTGTCATCTTGTTGCTTGGTTGGTGGTATCTTGTGGAAGTATGAGTGTTTTAGAAACTTCCCTTGTCTTATTATGTGAACAAAAATTTTGAGACTAAACAACAAACATTGTTAAACCTGTTAAATTTGTAAAAGTAAATATGCCTCTTTAATGGGTCTTTTTCTTCGTAACTTCTTTTGAGACTTATGGAGACACGATCGTAGTGTTTAGTGATGCTTGTAATTATTTGGTAAACCCTTGAAATCTGTGGTGTGACTCACGTTGGTTGATTGATTACTAGTTCTTACAAAATTAATGATGTGTTTGTTATGTTGAATGTCTCTTGTTCCTTTAGAATTAAAAATGTGATATGTTGATTTATCTCTTATTCCCATAAAAGTAATAATGTGATATGTTTGACTCTTCCTTCTCATTAAAATTTAATTGATAAGATGATTCACGTGAACACAATAAAACTCTAATTGAGGGGATTGGACTTTGAAACTTAACAAGTAAACTGGAACATTAGAAAAAGGAAAATGGTCCTTGCTATAATCTTGGTAGGTTAATAGAAGAAATAAAACTATGTGAAAAATAGAAAGGAAACTTATCCATTACCTTCCCTAGAAGTAAAATAAATAATTTTCCACCTATACATAATGGCGAGATATCATGCCAACATTAGTGGTGCTCCTTAATGACGCAAATATGTGATGTCATAATAGAAGGAAGATTTTAATTAAGAAAACTTGTAAGAAGAGTTCTTAGCAAGAAAAACTATAAATTTTGACTTAATAGTTGGTTTATAAAATGAGTAAAATGTATGTGTATTGAGTGCAATGTATAATTGAACCTTTAGTTCTATCGCCTACCCAGATTTTTGAAACACCTTGTTGATAGTGATGTGTTCTAGTTGCATAGTACTCCCTTGTTCATAGACGTATGTGCTTTTCCCTTGTAGGAGTTTTGGGTTGTCATACCCTTGTTTCCTCATAGCTCGATGAGTTGTGAGTTGTGGCCTTTAGGATTGGGCCTTATCTCTTGTTTTTAAGAAAAGCAACCTCCTTGTGTGCTGATTTAGTCCTTGGTGACCTAGGTTATTGTAATTTTAAGGCAACATATGTTAAGGATATGAAATAATTTTGGGAAGTCCTCTTTTTTATTCTTCAATCTTGAGACACCCTGATGTTGTTTGTCCCCTTTTTCCTTGGGAAAGGAAGTGCAAGTTGTTTTCGTAAGTGTTACTCACATATTGGTATGATGCACTTATAGATTGTAGTTGAGACCCCTCTTGTTACTTGTTTCTTCTCTTCTATCTCCCTTGAGTGCTCTTTGGTGTTACGATTTATGCATGTGCTCTCTCTATGGTTATTTGAGATCTTGAGTAGGGGATTTAAGATAAATAAATTCCATTATGTTATGTAGAGTGAGTAGTGTCTCTTTGTATTGATATGTTAGTTTCTAAGTGGAAATATTATCTAAATGCTTAACATTCCTAAATCAGGTTAGTGTTGTGTGTTCTATCTTGAGAGTGAAATCAAGTTATAGAAAACATAGTGGTCATGATTTTTCTCAGTTTTATCATAAAATGTTAATTGAACCCTTTCGAATTATAGAAGTGCTTCCCATGAATAGTTTTCTTGATTGTAAATGTTTTTCTAATTTAGGTGTCCTTCCTTGTTGTTAAACCTCATCTTGTGTGATCTCAAAATTGTGAGACCTTTGAGTAGACATGTTTCTCGTACAAATTGGTGGTCATGGTTGATTTTTTTCTAGCCTTGTCTAAATAACAAACATTAAAGTGTAACTCAACCTTAGTGGAAGCCTTAAATTTTGTTATTGCAATATGTTGTATCCATGGGTGACTATGTGGTCATCCTGAGTTTGTGGACTCCTCCCTGTTATTATTTTACTTTAGTGGTTGTTCTTGAGATTCCTTTGATCTATTTCATGTTTTGATGCTTATGTGTTGTAGCTTGGTTGATCATGTAGAGTTACTCTGTAGAATTAAATGTTTGCAACCCAACTTTAAGAAAGTTTAGAAATCATCCCTTAAAATCTCCCTTCTTCTTGTTGAATTGCATTGGACCAAACTTGGGTTCTATAGACCCACTCTTGTTGAAGAAAATAAATTCCACAAAGGGTGTGATCCTATTTATTTTGCATTGTTCCTACCTCTTTCTCTGTGACTTCCAGGAGGAAGTCCAATATAAGGGGAGGGGGATGTAATTCCCACTCCTCTTTAACACTAATTGAACCATGTTATCAATTTTGAATTGATTTTTAATCTTAAACCTTGTCCCTCTATTCTAGTTAGCATGCTAATAAGATGTGTGGGACATCATGAATCCATTATGTTTTTATAATCACTTTGACTGGATGGTTACATTGTCAACATTGACGGGAATTTAAGGATATGATGATGATCTAGAATGGTTTCCTTGTTACATATTGATTGTGATATTGTTACTATTTTTCTATTTTTATGTCTCTGCTCACTCTGTATTGGATCCCTATACCTTGATATCGTATTAGATATTAGACATTGTTAGATGGGAATTGATACACTTGTTTTACTTATTTGATAGACAATACAGATGTGTTAGACTTGTGACATGATGTGACTATTGCGATGAATTTATATGCTTGATTCATATATCAGTATTCAATGTTCTAACTATTACTACTATATTGACATATTGGATGTGATTTACGGACATTTCTGGATGATTTTGATGTTGTGATCCTAGTATAAATTGATGGATTGGTAGAATCGAAATGTTAGAAAATTGAACCATTGGTGAATTACATGATTCTAACACTGGTTTAATAATACGATATTCGATGATGTAAATTGTTATGTATATATGCATGTGTTTTTATTATTTCAACATCATTAATATGGCCACGAGGCTAGAAAGGTATTTTTTGACTTTTGTAGGAAATTCACAACACAATAAACCAAAGGGGGATAGGAGACCAATAAGTGAAGAGAATATGGAGTATTAGAAACAAGGTCACCATGGACAACACGTGTATTCGTATGTTGTATATTGTTGTTGTTAGTTTGTAGGTTCCCATTGGGGGTGATCTCAATAGTGACCTTGGGTAAGTTTGTGACTTTGTCTTGTTGATTTTATTTAATTGTGAGTTATTGTATTTTTTTAGTATGTGGACTTTTATTATTATTTTTTAGCACCCCTCTTAAGTTAATTTAAAAGTGTTTATCTTGTGCTAATTAGGATGTGACAAAATGGGGGGGGGGGGAATAAATGTGAGTTGGTAGCCTTAATGTGTGTTGGATGAGAATGAATTTAATTTGTTTTGGAGTAGCGTGCACTCAATATCTGTAGTGAAATTAGGATTTGGAGCTTCTACACCATTTTGGTGACTTGTGGGACAAGTTAAGCTTCTCCCAAACCTCTTTAAGTGACTCACCCACTAGACCTATGATGTAAGCAACTTATTTTAAGTCCTATTTTTTTTTTTTTAATGGAGGAAAAGAGAAATTAATTACACTTTCCTTACATGGGTATATAATTTTGACCTTAAGGGGTGTGGGTTGGGTTGAGTGTGTAAGAGGGTGGTATTTTCCCCAACCACCAATTTATTATGATTTGGGGTTTAGGTTTTACATTGGTGATGTGGAATGGAAGGAGAGATGATGTGGCATCCTACATGGAGCCACATCATCTCCGAATCTCCCTCTTTTATATTTATTTCATATTTGTGTCAGGATTTGGGGGTTACTTGTTCATTTTAGGTGTGAATGCTTGGTAATTTTGGAGAGCTATTTCTTGAGAATGATGATTTGAGCTTTCAATGAATGGTTCTTGTTTAGGATTTTGAGAATGCTTAGAACTTTTTTTTTTCTTTTATCCTCTTAAATTTGTTAAGGTATATCTTTACCCTTGTTTTTACATTGCTATTTTGTGGTGCTCATGTGTGTGGATGATGATTGATTGCATTGCTTGTGATTATGGTAAATATATATGATCTTTAGGTTTTGGGAGAAATGGAAATGGGGTTAAAAAAAACTTGTGGGAGGCATAAGAGTAATGTTATTGAGGTATTTTGGGAGGGATTTGAGTTGGGATGTCCATCATTGTTAATAAATATTATTGGTTTTTACCTTGTTATTTTCTTGAGGGAGGCATAAGAGTGGATTGATTTATTGAGGGAGGCATAAGAGTTATGTAACTTCTTGGAGGGAAGAACAAGAGTGTTGTGTGTCTGGTGATGGATCTTTTGCAGGCTCAAACGGTGACACCAATGCCCTTATTGAGGCATAATAAGTAACCCATGTTGATTTCTCCTCCTTGCGTCTTTGGTATGAAGCCTTTGTTTTAATGGAAATTTGAAGGTAAAATGTTGTAAATTTATTTGTCCCTTTTTTTCTCTTATTTAAATGATTATGTAAGAATAAATTAGTAGACGAATGGTTTTCTAAATAACCCTCATTCCACTTGGTTGTAAAGGAAGCTTAAGCTCTCACAAATACCTACATATTTATAATTAGAAGTTATATTACAAATCTGGTTATTTTAAAGGGCTAGTGTTCTTGGATACCAAATACATGTTGATTCTATGCATGACTGTGAAATCCTTGATAATCTTGACTATTAAGATTCATTTCATGTAAGATTGGTGTACATTACCATTATCTAACTTAAGTGCATATAAATTTTAGGATTTAGATAAAAAATATATTTAAAAAAAAAATTCCTTCTTTGTTATCAATTTAGGAATTTTCTTCAGTAAATAAATAAATGACAATCTAACTATCCACTTACAATACTTGTCTAAAGGAAATTAAAAGTGACATAGTTATATATGTTTTAACGAATACCTAGTTAAAATCCTTCAATAATATATTCATATTTGCAGATATTTTATGCCCATGAACTACTATATGATATCTGTGTGTGTGTGTGTTCTGTGTGTGTGTGACAACCTCCTCTATGTAATTGGATACTTATATATATATATATATATATATATATATATACATATATACATATACATATATATATATATATATATGTATATACATATGTATATCGAATATGTATACATAATGTACACATAGCATATGCATACATATCTATGTATGTAATACATATATATAATGTATATACATATGTATATATATATATATATGTATACATTACATACATTATATATATATATATATATATATATATACTATATATATACTATATCATATAATAAAATAACATTAATATTAAAAAATCTAAAACATGTACACCAGCCAAAGAGTTAAATTTGTTTTTATTAAATAAATAAAAGAAAAGAAAAGAAAAAGGAAATGTGTTGTGGTCACGACCCATTGGGGGTATATGTTTTAAGTTTAAGAAATCTTGGGGATGAGGGGCACCAAGCCCATTGCCAAAACATATATTATATGGGGTGGGGGTGGGGTTGACACCCCTCCCCAGAAGGCTTTAAACCCTCTATATTTTAATAAAACTTTACCAGGTTTTTCCCTAAACTTATGTGGCCATTATTTTTCACTATCAATGCAATTGGCCCTATGGATCTCCACAGTCGGTCTGTGCCATGTTCTTGTGATTTTTTATTTTTTAAACGCGAAATATATACATACATACATACATATATGTATGTATGTTTGTGTTTATGTATGTGTGTGTGTACATGTGTGTGTGTGTGTGTGTACATATGGAAATATATATATATATATATATATATATATATATATATATGTTTTGGACTATTTATTTTTTATAAAAAATATTCATATAAATATATTTGTATATTAATCAAACCCTCTAAAATTTTTGGGTATTTAGAATAAAAAAAAATGGATCTGTTTACTCAAAATAAATATTTAGGGTTTCAGGTTTTACCAAAATGGGTATATGCTCATTGTATATATAATTAACCTACAAGAAAATAAAATATTAAAACAAATAACGAAGAGAGACCAAAACCCAGAAAGGAAATGGGTAGATCTTTGACCTAAAAAAAAAAAAAATTAACAATGGAGAGCTTGCAATCCACTCTAATTACCTCCATGGCTTCATTTTCAAGTCCCCCTTCCTCAACCTACAAAAAAAACAAGAGAAATGAGTGAATAAGTTAAGTGTTTGATTATAAAAGATCCCTTAAGGATTTCTAGGGTTTCATTAGTCTAACCTGGATCTAATGGCTTAGATAGATTAGATCCAATGGTGTAGGATGAGCCCTACATCACTTAAGTGATGGGGTATTTAGGTGGGAATGAAATAAATAATTATATTTGTATGTAATTCTAAATGAGGGCCTATATTTTCCTTTTATCTACGTGTTATGAAACATTTTATCTCTCAATGTGCATGTTCTGAAGGTTTTACCTCCATTTGAATGCCTTGAATTATTTGCAGAATCTATTTTCATGCCCTTTTTTGAAGAAGTCTTCAAGCTTGCCCTATTTTTTTCCTAATTTCTTCAAATCCGTGGCCTCTGCCATTTTTTCCTATTTTTCCCAGACCATGGAAGCTCAAGAATGATCAATTTATATTTGTATGCCTTTGAAAATCCAAATCCATGGTCGAAAACTGCTTAGAACCATGATTCACTTGGTTTTGTTTCAAAAAAAATCATCCTTAGCAAAAAATTAGATTATGGGCATGAATAGTGAATTTTAGTGTTTTTTACGGTCTGACGAGTGTCTTTTTCACGTCAAATTATTCCTCAGCATTTGGAGGTTACGTGGCTTCTTTTGATTGGTCAGGGGACGGCAGGAAAATGTTTTAACTTGTCGCTTTCTACTTTTTTGGAAAAAAGGCAATTTTGGTCCCGTAGCTCCACTCATTTCTGATTGGTTCTTTTGGTACTTACGTGGCTTCTTCTAATTAGATGACGCACAGAAATTTTATTTTATGAAATTGTTCTTTTTGGCTAATTTGGAAAAAAAATTGAACTCACCCCATGGCCCTGTCACGCTCTGATTAAAGTAAAAATTAAGTGGCAAGGAAAATTTCTTATTTATGCCCCGAAGGTGTATACATGTTCATTTTTTATTTGATGTAGCCCGACGGGTCTTTTTAGTGAAATTTTCCACTTTTGTCACATTTTTAAAAAATATAAAATTGGCCCCATGGCCCTGATAGCATCTAATTGGTTATTCAACAGATATGAAATAGCATGGAAAAGGTCTTACTTTGACCCCGGAAGGACACGTGAAAAAGTTAAAAGCAGAGATGTGGGCCTTCGGAAGCAAGTTGGATATTTTTCCCTTTTGGAAAAATGGAGTAAAGGTTCTAAAATGGAAGCGCACCCCTGCCAAATCATATTGAAGCCTTATAAGGTTCTTGAAGTTACGCCATAAAGACATGTGGAGGTTTCCGTAGGGTCTTCCTTCCTTAGAATTTTCGACAACTTCCTAAAGGGCCTGAGACACATGGTGAGCCTGCGCTCATTTTTCTCTACTTTTGGGGACCACCTCAAGATGTGCCATTGAGACATGTGGGAGTTTGAAAAGTCAAGAGGCGGTGAGGCGAGCCATTGGGGGTAACTTGGATTTTTTTCCCCTTGTTATTTAAAAGATTAAAATCATCAAAATGACCCGTAGGTGCGACAGAGAATAGTCAAAAAAATTCTCTATTCAATGGCAGAGGTGCGGACTTTCAGGGGAAATTTGGAAAATTTTACTTTCATGAAGAAAGGAGTTAAAAGTGTAAAAGGAAGGGTGGTTCCATTGGGACCCACACCAGAAACTCTAAGAGGAAGGGCGGAGCTGCAGGGAAAAATTGGAAAAAGTTCCCTTTTCCAAAAAAAGGTGAAATAGCAGATTTTAGCCATGGTTCCTTTGGGAACCACATTGGGACACGTGTCAAGCCCATTTTTCAAAGGTGGAGGGGTGGAGAAAATTGAATTTTTTGCATTTTTTCCAAAAAGGTGTAAAAATTAAAAAGGAACCCCCAGGCCCATCTTAACTCGGATCTCCCACGTGGACAGCCCAAATTCAAAAGAAAGATCAACAAAAACTGTGCATCTGTATCTGATTTTCCACCATTTTTCTCCAAAGCTCCTAGGGATGCGTATTCTTATGTTTTTTTATCATTTCTTAGAGTCTCCTACATGCCAAATGAATAGGAACATTAATCTAATATCATGGTTTAGTGGGGGGAGGCTGTAAATGTCTTTCACCATTAAAAATACAATCTGATTGTTGGATTTAACCTGATTTTTATTTCCTTGCCACGCAAGAGACCTGTTGATATCTTGGTTAGGTGGGAAAAAAATATGAAAATGTTTTTTTCCATTAAGATGTGATCTGACTATTGGCCTCGATATGATTTTCCAGTTTTTCCTTCCTTGGCACACAAAGAACCAGATTTGACAGATTGGAGGAGGAAGTAGTTGGTGCGCGAGATGAAGAATGACTTACAAGGTGAAGAGTTGAATGTTGGAAATATTTAGAGAGATTTACACTCTGCACACCTGACAAACTTTTTTGCAAATCCAATTTTGGGAGTCACGATCAAGGTCGTAACACGTGATGGTGCTTTGAATGTTTCTGGTTTTGGGGGGAAAACTCTGTTGTAAATAAAATATTATAAATTGCATGAATTTTTCATGCAAATGGTTGGAACGTGGGAGTGTTAGAGGTCGGGAGCTAATTCCTAAGAGAAAAATTTTGACAGAGCCCATCTTTCTGAGAGACTATCAGAGGAACTTGTTTATTTATTTTTTGTTAAATTTGATCATGTCAATGTGGTTGTGAGTGTACATCCATTGACAAGCTCTGAGATTGTTCTAGAAACTTTCCCCTGCTGATAAATTTAATCAAATTTGAGTAGATCTATGTTTTATTTTGACTAAAATTGTGTCTTCTTCATTTCTGAATGTCTGTAAACAGTTTCTTGTTCCCATTACAATCTTACATTGAAAATCTATTTGAATCACACAAGATCTTAGCTTTGTGATAGTTTGGTGGCACTTGCAATTTCATTTATCAAAAGATCTTTCATTTGATAGTGAAATAAACAAGTTTAAAATCACTTTACTCCTAGCATGATTATTAAGATTGTTTGTTAGCCTTTGAGGGTATCTTAGGCATGATAAAATAGAGGTTAATAGTAATTAATTAAGTATTTCAATTTGAGCCTTCATCTTGGATCCTTAAAGTTTGTGTGAAAACATGTTGATCTAGGCCTCCATTGAAGCACACCTTCTAGTTAAAGGAACATTCTAGCTGTTTTGAATCATTTCTATTGGTCAAGCCTTCCATTTTTTAAGAACTCTCAAAGATCTGGCGAGTCAAAATCCACTCTGCCTCACCTCCCACCAAAATTCATTTAAAAAAAACTAATCATACCCATACTACCCTTGTTTATCCTGTGTGTGCACAAATGCATAATTTCTGTTACTAAAACATGTAGAAGCAATTAGGTTTTCATTGTCTTTAGTAGCCTAAACCTTGCTAAGAAAATATCTCCATTATCTAGGGTGACAACTCATGAGAGTTATATTTTGTTGTATTGATCATGTTTTCTTCAAGGTATTCTTAAACAACTTTACAAAGAAGGATATCTCCATCTCCTCCACAAAGAGTAGGCTATAAAAGGGTCCTCTCACCCTATTTCAAAGGCACAACCATAATATAGTGAGGATAGATCAATTCCTCTTAAGGGTGCTACCCATTTCTCCATATCTAAGTAACAAAGAGCAAGTTGCATTTCTTCCCCAACTACAAAACTACACACAACGTGCTTTGTTTGCCTCTAAGCTTCCTATCAAAACTGTGATGCTTCTCAGCTTCTGAGGGAGAATCAATTTGGGTACCAACACCATTCTGGCACCGTTGCTGGGGACATTGTGATTGTAGTTCATACTCAGGCCCTGGTAAACATTTCTTATACATTATTTTATGCTCTAAGTGCTAGTACATTATTTCAACATCATCTTGTGTTTAGGCCTGTAAAAAGTGTTCGAAGTTACAAGTGTTGTGTGTAATATTTCTAGTTTCTATAGTTATTGCACTAAGTTTCATTGATAAATCTGGGTAAAGGAAGGTCAGACATTCCCATTTCCAGTTTCTGGTGTTGACAGACATTTGACAGATCATATTTTTAGTGCATTTGCACAACTAAGGTGAAAACCCTTAGTGGTGACTCTGTGTTGGTCTAATTTTTACAAGTACCAGTGTCTTAGCCTCTCTCAAGTGAGATTTGTTACTAATATTTGCAAAGCTGGAAGGAAGAAGATCTTTCTTCGCTAGGGATCCTACTAGGACATTATTTCCAGAGCTAGGAAAAACAAATTCAGAAGGAGAAGAGCCTGGAGAGTTGTTGGAGATCAGCAATCAAGAAAAGAGATCTCCGTTGATGAAGGTGATCAGCCTATCATTGAGGATTTCCATTCAAGTGATTTTGAATCAGGTAGTCTCTTCGTGGAGTTAAATTCTCCATTTGGAGAGGGGCCTTCATTTGAATTTGAAAATTTTACTTCTCATTCTTCTCCTGTGTTTTCTGAAGTTGATAGGATTTTCCAAGAGATAGAGCCTTTAGGGGATATCCATTTTGGAAGTTATACTCTTTTGTTTCAAAGAACCCTTGTCCCTTATCAGTTTTATTCTCCTCCAAGGTCACCTCCTCAAAAAAACATGACCCATACCCCACCTAGACCTCCATTTATTGTAAATACTTTTGGTCCTATAAATTTTAGAGGGATGGCCAGTTATCCAAATGCAGTTCCCCAAGATGTAAGAAACAAACTACCAAAGTTCTAAGGAAATAATGCTATAACTGGTGATCACCATCTAAAGCTCTTTATCAACAGGATGGAAGACTTTGAGATTGAATTTGAAGATGTATATATAAAATTGTTTATCCATACTTTGGAGGAATATGTCAGGGACTGGTATAAAGATTTGCCAGATAATTCCATTTATTCTTGGACCGAGATGAATAATGCATTTAGATTACAGTATGGTGACAGAAAATATCTTAGGTTTCTTCTGTCAGAATTTGAGAATATCAAAAAGAACCCTAATGAATCAGTGCATGACTTCAACACTAGATTCAATAAGACATTGAGGATATTTCCTGTAATTTTAAGGCCATGTGATGAACCTTGTATTATAAAGTATTCTAATGCATTTGATAAGAATTCTGCTTACTACTTGAGGGATAAAAACCCTACCAATTTGAGGCAGGCCTTTACTATGGCTCTACAAATTGAGAACAACATCAAAGCAATTGGAAAACCTCCTAAGAGGGAAGGTTTGAAACTTTTTAATCCATAAAGACCTCAAGCAAGTAAGGATGCTGATTTGGAGGAAGTTGTGAAAAATTTTGCAGGGGCTGTCAAAGAAATCTCATACAAATTAGCCCAGGAAGAGAGATAAATTGGGCATAGTTCACAAGGTTAGCATAAGCAACAAGGCCAAGATAGATTTACCAATCATCCTAGAAATGATCAGAGATCTGATGACAGAGGCAAAGGACCCATGGGATCTACAAATAGACATCCCCAAGCTAGGGAAAATAGAATGGTGCCTGATCCTCTGGCTTCCAGATTTTCTTTTGTTGAAGAAACAGATGTAATTGATTGGTGTGATGGGTGTTTCATGCCCCATGCTCCATATGAAGTAGATCAGCAAGAAGAAGAGGAGGTTGATGATGATAACACAGATGATGATGCATGCATGATGGAGTTCTCTACAAGCTCACAGCAAGGATCAACTTCAACTGAGGTAATAAGTTCTAGAACTGTTGTTGATTTTTGGGATTGCATTCACCAGGTACCTCTTCTTCCTCCAGCTCATACTTTAGAAATAGATATTGTACAAGCTTTTGAATTGCCAAATAATGAATTTGAATATTTAAGAGCTTTAATGATAAAGAAGTATGATGGAGGAGTCCCATCTGAGGAGGATGGTCAGTTATTGATGAATGATGTTGTTGCTCAAGAGAAGGATTATAATAATAGGAGTAGAGTTGGCAAAGGAGCAGGGCCTCAAGCTAAACTTAAAGCCCCATTTCTTTCAAATATTCTTAAATAGGTTCCTAAGAAATATACATCCTCCAAAGGCCTTACTATCCTAAACAAGATTCATGCTTCTCATCATGCCCAAACTGTTAAAAACCCAGTGCTATCTGATGAGTTTGTCAATCTCCCTTCCAATGCTACCTTGCCAAAATCTACTTCATATGACATTGCCCAAGTTTTGAGTCAAATCAAAGTTAGTGTTCCAATTGTTGAGCTACTTAGGATTCCTGAGCACAAAAAGAGGGTATTGGAGTATTTTGGATTGAAAGAAGAAAAGATTACCTCATGTAGAAATGTAAACATTATGGAGATTCCTCCAATCATTGAAGAGCTAGAAACATCACCAACATCAGAAGAGTTAGATGAACCACCTGAGTTTTATTTGGGAACATCCTTGGTAGACTATCAACTAAATGTGGATCCATTCTTCACCAATCTGATCATTAAGCACAAATTATTGCACAACTGTATCTTTGATTTAGGGGCATCATGCAATGTTATTCTTCTGGAAGTAATGAATGAACTTGATATCAAAGTAATAGTAGAATATGGGAAGTGTACTGCCATGAATTCTAGAGAAGTGCCAGTGGTGGGATGTGTGAAAGGTTTGGTGGTGTAACTTGTAGCGTATCTTGGTAGAGACTTGAAACTTGATGTTTTTATTGTTGATTGCCCAGCTAAGTGGGGTATGTTGTTGTCCAGAAAATAGGGTGTAAGTGTTTGTGGGAGTGTTCAAATGGATATGTGATATGCCACCATGCCAATTGAGGGCATCCTTGTCAAGTTGTATGGGGAAAAGAAGATGTTGCATCTCATTGAAGACCCCAGTAATGCACTGAAGTGTTGTAAACAAGTGTTGATGCTGATAACTTTATCAGGTTTGCTAATGGGAAAGAGAAAAAAATGGATCAATGTAATAATCTTGAACAAGTAGGCTCTCCATGGTATCTATTATATGATGGAGCTTGTGTGAAATTTTGAAATGGTGCTAGTGTAGTTTTGATTTCTCCAAGCTTGGAAGAATTTGTTTTTTCTTTCAAACTTAACTTTGATTTTGTTCGTACCAAAATTGATTCTCCCTCAGAAGGCTGAGAAGCATCATGGTTTTGACAGGAACCTTAGAGCCAAGTAAAGCACGTTGTGTGTCATTTTGTAGATGGGGAAGGAATGCAACTTTCTCTTTGTCACTCAGATGTGGAGAAATGGGTAGCACCCTTAAGAGGATTTGATCTATCCTCATTGCTTTATGGTTGTGCCTTTCAACCAAGGTGAGAGGACCCTTTTTTAGCTTAGTGTTTGTGGAGGATATGGGAGATGTCCTTTGTTGCAGATTTATTGAGAAGACCTTGAAGAAAACATGATCAATACAAAAAAATATAACTCTCACGAGTTGTCACCCTAGATAATGGAGATTTTTTCTAAGCAAGGTTTAGGCTACTAAAGACAATGAAAACTTGATTGCTTCTGTATGTTTTAGTAATAGAGATTATGCATTTTTGTACACACAGGACAAACAGGGGTAGTATGGGTATGATTGGTTGTTTTCAAATGAATTTTTGTGGGAGGTGAGGAAGAAATGAACTTGATTCACCAGATCCTTGAGAACATTTACAAAAATGGAGAGCTTGAAAAATAGAATGCTTTGGGATAGCTAGGATGTTCCTTTAACAAGAATATGTGCTTCAATGGAGGCCCAGATCAGCACTTTTCACACAAACTTCAAGGATCCAAAATGAAGGCTCAAATTGGAAAACTTAACTAAACATTATCGACCTCTGTTTCATCATGCCTAAGATAACCTCAAAGGCTAACAAACAATCTTATAGTCATGCTAGGAGTCACAGTGATTTTAAATTTGTTTATTTCACTATCAAATGAAAGCTCTTCTGATAAATGAAATTGTAAATGCCACCAAACTATCACAAGGATAAGATCTTGTGTGATTCACAAAGATTTCAATGTAAGATTACAATGGGAACAAGAAAACTACTTGCAGACATTCAGAAATGAAGCAAACACAAATTTTTCCCAAAAATAATGCAGATTAACTCAAATTTGATTAAATTTATCAGCAGGGGAAAGTTTCTAGAACAATCTTAGAGCTTGTCAATGGATGTACACTCGCAACCACCTTGACATGATCAAATTTAACACAAAGGAGATAAACAGGTTTCTTCAGATGGTTTCTCAGAAGGATGGGTTCTATCAAGATTTTCTCTTAGAAAAATTAGTCCCGACCTCTAACACTCCAACCATTTGCATGAAAAATTCATGCAATTTATAATACTTCATTTACAACAGAGTTTTCCCCCAAAACTAGAAACATTCAAAGCACCATTGTGTGTTGAGACTCCCAGAATCAGATTTGAAAAAAGGTTGTCAGGTGTGTAGAGGAAAAGTATCTCCAAATATTTCCAGCATTCAATTCTTCACCTGGTAAGTTGTTCTTCATCTCGTGCACCCAACTACTCCCTCCTCCAATATTTCAAATCTGGTTCTTTATGTGCCAAGGAAGAAAAAATTGGAAAATCAGATCGAGGCCAATAGTCAGATCACATCTTAATGGTAAAAGACGTCTTTAGATTTTTCCCACCAAACCAAGATATCAACAGGTCTCTTGCGTGCCAAGGAAAGAAAAATCAGGTCGAATCCGATATTCAGATTACATCTTTAATGGTGAAAGATGTTTTTAGACCTTCCCCACCCAACTAGGATACCAAATTAATGTTCCTTTTCACTTTGCATGCATGAGACTCCAAGAAATGATAAAAAACTATAAAAATTCACATCCCCAGGAGCTTTGGAGTAGAAATGGTGAAAATCAGATACAGATGCACAGTTTCCATTGATCTCTCTTTTGAATCTGGACCATCCACATGGGAGATCCGAGTTAAGATGGGCCCAGGGGTTCCTTTTTACTTTTTACACCTTTTGGAAAAAATGCAAAATTTCTCAATTTTCTCCGCCCCTCCGCCTTTGAAAAATGGGCTTGACACGTGTCCCAATGTGGGTCCCAAAGGAACCGCAGCTACATTCTGCTATTTCACCTCTTTTTTGGAAAAAGGAAAATTTTCCAAATTTTCCCCACAGCTCCACCCTTTCACTTTTAGTTTCTGATGTTGGTCCCAGTGGAACCATGCTTCCTTTTTACACTTTCAACCCCTTACTCCACAAAAGGAAAATTTTCCAATTTTTCCCCAAAATTCTGCACCTCCATCGCTTGACTAGAGAAAAATTTGACTATTCTCTATTGGGCTTGCGGTCACTTTGATGATTTTAATATTTTAAATAATAAGGGGCAAAAAATCCAAGTTTCCCTCGATGGCCCACCTCCCCACCTCTTGACTTTTCAAACTACCACACGTCTCAATGGCGCATCTTGAGATGGTCCCCAAAAGTAGAGACCCTCAATGAGCACAGGGTCACCACGTGTCGTAGTCTGACAGAGTCTGCTAAAAAACTTGAGAGTTCAGCAGAAGGTACCATGTGTCCAAGGTCTGAGACAGTCTTCTTCGGTCATTGAAAATTCCAAGCAAAAAGGGAGAGTGAGCGGAAGGCCCCAAGTGTCCTCCTGGCACTTCTTCAAAATAAAACTCAAGGGCCAGTTCCCAAACATGCGCAGTCCCTCCACATGTCTCAGGCCCTTTAGGAAGTTGCTGAAAATTCTAAGGAAGGGAGACCCGGTGGAAACCTCCACGTGTCTTTATGGTGCTACTTCAACATGGTCCCCAAAAGTGGAGACCCTGAACAACATTGGCTCACCATGTGTCCCAAGCCTTAGAAAATTCCTTTAAAAGTTTAAGTCCCTAGCAGAGCTAGAGGAATCCTCCACGTGCCCTCCCGGCGCAACTTAAAGGCCAAACAAAAAGGTGAGTCTTCAAATGAGCGTCGTTCCTCCACATGGGTAAAACAAAACAATCCACAAAGTTTTAGAGTGCCCCACCAAGCCACTTCCAACCAAAAAGGGCCACATTTCCATATATGTTTAAAGATGTAAATTTGACTGGGAAAACACACCCGTCAAACCGTAAAATGCAGGAAAACAACTGTTTGAGCCCAGAGATGAAATTTTCCTCAAGGGAAGAGAATTTAGAAATGTTACAGGGTTAAAACACACTCCCCCGAGTTACATCCATTCATGTTCTTCAAGTATTTAGGAAAAAAATAATAGAGACAACAATTCCCAGCTGTGGAAAATGGAAAGAACGGGACAACCCGAGTTTTTACACCCAATTTACAGGTTTTTTCAGATGAACAGAGAAACAAGGACACAACTATGGATCCATAAGTGATTCTTGGCCCAGGAAAGGATTGATTACAGAAACAAAATGGAAAATAGAGTCTTTTCAAGCACGACACATGGAGATAAAATGTGACAGGGGCCGTAAACTGAGAGATTTCAAAAGCAAATGATAATACCCCGTATGCCCAAGAAATCCATGCACCGTGCTATGGTTGGGCATAGATCCACCAATCCCATTGAATGATGAGAGAGACTTCGAGAGGTATCACATGAGTAACCCTTCCTTGCATCCTATGACTATGTCTGAATAGGGTAAGCACAAATGGAGTAGTGAAAAAACTTGATGTTTTAATCAAGTTTGAACTGATAATACTCAACTTAGGATAACATCTAGATTCAAAACTATCAGCCTCAGATTATCACAATGGTTGCCTCTACTAATCCATATACTGTCATGGCCGTCTTGGGCTTTGTGGGATAATATACTTCTTGCTATTTTGCCCTCTGGGCTCGCCTATATAATGCCCCCCTCCACTTCAAACCTGGGTATTGATGCTGAGGTTGGAGCTGGTGGAGGTGTTATCAATGGCGCCGTCACTTTAAATGCCCCAAAAAGTTTGTTTAGGAAAGTGTTCCCCATTAGGTGGATCTCTCATGTTTTGGATCTTTTCTTGAATTCAATCCTTTGTCAATTCTAACTTGAACAATGATTCTTATCTGTGCCTACTTTGATTCTCAGACTGATCCCCTCTGTAAAATAATAGATCTCACAGCCCAGCTATTGGGATCCTTGTTATGGATACTCCTCGGTAAGGGGAGGTGTTGAAAACAATGGCGACGTCAATGACACAAGCTGCATGCCAAATAGTCTTGTCCCCAAATAGTTCCATAGGTAATCTCTCGCCTTCCATATTGTTTATGAGAGTAATCCAAATGGGGTGTTATATTACATGTCATATGGCTTGATTATCAGATTTTCTGATCGGCTACTTTGTCATTCGAATAGCCTACAATAAGGAAGAAGCTGCAGAAGCATAGGTTATGCAAAATAGTAATGGGCCTAAGCTCATAAGGCATCAAACTTGAGCTTTGACGTGTCAAAACTTGACCAAATCAGTGTTCGATAGTAGGTGAGTTTTATGATACCTTCAGGCATGCCCCAACTGGTTTCCAAAAGGATGTATCTTCAAACTCCCAGTACAAGAGTCAAAATTTAACTCCCTTTAAGCTCCCCTGTGAAAAAGATAGGAATATTACGCAATGGTAGAATTGCCAGGAAATTTTTATACCTCACTTAAAGAGTTCAATGATGTTTGAAACTTATATTATTTTCCTATCGCTCCTTGTGAAGAAGCACATTAATTACCTGATAGTATTGCCTCTTCCATAGATTTGAAGTCTGTATGCATGAGACAAAACAACGCTTGGATTACAAATTTTAGACATGGTAGAAGTGGGTCTTTAACTCGCAACACTATCCACACTTTGCACATGAGTTACAAAGAGTTGGTGGACATTCAAAAAGGATTGGATACTCCACTTCCTCACATGAGTATCACATAGTGGGATTTACCTAAGCTAGTTGATAAAGATTCGCTGGCAGGCTTCTGATCATAAGACTAAGAGCACTCAACTTGTATGAGTACGTTCAATTAGCACCTCCACTTCAAGTGTTTGCTAACGCTCCTCTAGATCATGATTCTCCAATTTTTATCAAAATGCCAAGAATTGGTCATATCCTTAGGGTGTCATGAAAATCTATTTTTTTCAGTGAGTAAATGCATTGGTCAAAGTTATGCCTAAGAGTTCCAAAGAGCCAATGCTAATGCACATTTTTCGGGCTCCTCGCCATTCGGGGGCCAATGGCTTAGTAATTTGATACTTAAAGTTTTTTCCTTTTTAACGGAAATAGTTAATTTTAAGCTCTTGTCAATGGGCCCTAATGTAGGTCATGGACATTTTGGAATTCCTCTTATTTAATGCAACATACTTATGTGTGGACACTTCACATGCCCATATGAGATACGCTATGTGAACAATACAAAAATCAACAGGTTTTCACCCAAACTACTAAAAATAGAAGGGGATCCACGACCTAGAGTATCCATCTCAGTCAAAGATATTAGAGCCGACACGGAAACTTGGAGTTGAAGGAGTTTGCTTATCTAATATTGCAGTGGATTCCCTTCCATCATAATGAAAAGACTATTTATAGGCGCATTTCTTGAAGCACAACACGAGACTAGATGGAGCAATATGAGTTGAGTCGAATGGTGAAGAACATGTGCTCTTGACCTACAGGTCACAAGTTCATATCCTGTATTGTCTACTCTTAAATGTGTTTGCCTCGTTTGCATCATGCTTAGGTTGCCTCCCTTATGTAGAGTAAACATGGGTATTTCCCATTTATCTATAAGCCACTTGATTAGACTCATTTGATATGATCATTAATTTCCGACTTTCGTGGACTTTAAACATGGATCTTATAAATGTATGTCCAAACGTTAAATTGTTTCCTAATCATATCAAGTGGGTGTGGATCTTAGTGCAATGCCACATGCACATGTATTTCCACCTCAGTATGATCCAACTGGACCCAATTGTGGTCTAGATGCAATTACTAGGATTGTCATGGATCCTTCATAAAAATATGCTCGAGAAACTACTAGCATCCATAAAAAAATTCTAAATATATTTGTCGTGTACCTCCTCCCGCGCTCAGCTGGCGGTGACCATGCTACACTAGTGGCAATTTCTTTCTATAGCCCTTGAGTAATCTTTATTGAATAATTCCTTTTAGATTAATAATGTTAAATCGTTGATAGATATCAAATAATGCTCTGGGTAGTGCATGTTTTGCATCCGATTATCACAATGTACATAAGTTATTGGACAATAGTTCTCGAATTTTCAAAATATCTTTCAAAGCCTTAGAAGATAAACATGTTCTCTTTGTTCTCAAATTACTTATTTCTGTCCCTTAATGAACCCGTACTGATCCACAGCTTCTGCTTATAAATCTAGGTGAGAGCTATTACACAAGTAGGCAATTTTCCTATCCCAAATCCTTTTGATACTGATATGTTGGTATCAAATTGAACTTGAGCTCAAGTTCTTAGCAGCAGTCCTGATTTAACAGTGAATTTCTCTAGAGACAAAGAATTAAATCCTGTGATCGTTTGCTCTGGGGAGTGAGTATCTAAGGAAGCGCCCTCTGTCTAATGGCTCAAAATGGACAAAGGCTCCTGATTGTCAAGAGGATTTCCATCTGAATCCTACAAGACACTTTAGGTTGGACTGTTGCTATACTAGGGGGACTTCCATCACTTTTATATCCATGTTGTTTATCGGAGCAGAGAGACATATCCTTCCTAATGAACAGGTTAAGGAGACCTATCAAAATATGATTAACACACTCCAGGATCCTGATTTCACGAGTTAGTCACTGGCTCCCATTCACTGGGTATATTTTCATAACAAGTCGAATCAGTCTAGCTAAATTTCTTTCCCTTTGAAAACATACTGTCACTTGCCGTACATTTGTCTGCATAAAATTGGCTGGTAATGCAAATTATGGCGGTTTTATCCCACAAGACACACATGGGTACTTACGGGTAGGATTGAATGTTATTCAAATGAACTTTTGGTTTTGAGGTAGGATCCACCTTGATTCACCAAATATTTGTTATCATCTCATATAACCATGTGTGGAGCCTCAACCATGTACTTCATATGTCCTCTAAATAGCTAAAATGCATTCTTTAACTAGGACCATAAGCTTCAAGAAGGCCCAGATTAGCACTCTTTGCCAGGAATCTTTGAATTCTATATCCAAAGGCTTGAGTAGGAAACCTATTTCTGATGAGTATCAGGTATGAACTGTCGACACTAAAAATTTTCCTCCATAATTTCTGTTTCATTAATGTATGTATTAGAATAGAATGTTGTTAAGTGTAATTAGTAGTATCATCCGATAGAAGATAACGGCGCTGTCAGTACGGTGCCGCCTATCAAATAATGTAGAGTACGGTAACAGTCAAAGTATAATAGGAATGTTGTAAAAAGTAAATATTTGTCGTAAGTGGTCCAGTAATGTTAAAATGTCAAAGTTTGGGATAATTAGAGAAGTAGAGTCTACATGATTAGGAATTAGAATATTATATTAGTAATAAGGACAAATAGTGATGTCAAAAATATTTTGTGTATTTTATTTGTGGAAAATTCTAAAAATGTGGAACCCATGTAAATATGATAAGGTTTATCAGCTATCTTAAAAGATAAGCTTACATGTACAGGGCAAGAGTTTTCAGGCATGGAATATGATTCGTCAGAGTGGATTTCTTATCCTATCTTAGAGATAAGATGGATAAGCCTAGAAGTTCTATAAATAAAGAGGCCACCCCCCTCATTTAGCATAGAAGGAAGTAGTGAGAAATATTGTATGAAGTGTGTAAAGGAAGCCATCAGTTTAAAGGTGTGTTGAAGAAGCCATTAAGAGGTGTAATTGTAAAGTTTCTCCCATAGTCTTGTTGAAAGGCAAGTGAAGTCAATAACACTTGAAGTACCTCATGGGTGAGATTGTAACAATTTCATGTTAATATTATAATTTACTTTGATATTTCAGATTTATCATCATTCTTCTTATCATAGTCTATGGTATTCTTGTGTTATGTTTGTTGTTGTGTTACCAAATTACATCCACCAAACTAAAGGCTATGTATTAGCAAATAATCATAGCACGAGGAGTTCCCAGTGAATAATTATCATAGTGCCGGATTGGTGATGACATTTTAGTTCCGTTGCCGAGACCATTCCTCGTTGGTGGATTTTCTAGAGAGATATTCCAACTTGGGCAAAAATTAATTGGAGGGTAACCTTGTTTTTACTGTGCATATTAGTTACCATGGTAAAGTAATTTTTACTGTGAATAGTAGTTACCATGTTAAATTCATTTTTGCCATGAATAGTAGTTACCTTGGTAAAGTCACTTTTTGCTGGGAATAGTAATTACCATAGTAAAGTCACTTTTTACTGTGAATAGTATTTACCGCAGTAACTTCACTTTTTACTGTGAATAGTGTTTACCACAGTAAAATCAGTTTTTACCACAGTAAGTCAAGTTTTACCATAGTTTACCGTGGTCATTTCTATTTTCTATTATAGTAATTCCAATTATTTTTGCACATAAGTCTTGTTGATTGTACTTGTGAGTTGGTATTTCACAGTGGTTACTTTTGAAAATGGGAAAGATTCCCGTTTTTTCAGCTCAATCTAATGAAGATGATTCTTCTTTCATTCAAGAATTTAAGCGATCTTGTATTTGTAAATGGCCTTATAAGAAGGGAACAATGGACTGAATTTTTTCCTACCTTTTTGGATGGATCAGCACTTAGGTGGTTTGAAACACTAGGAGATAATGTGAAAAACTCATGGGATTTATTAACTGAAAGTTTTCTTGAAGAATTTGGTGAATAACAGAGATATGTAGATCTCATGATCGATATCACAAAGCTAACCCAAGGAGAGAAGGAGAAGATAATGGGATTATCATGCTCGTGTTCTAGAGCTAAGGAGGAAGCTCGACGCCCAGATCTGGAAGGAAGGATTAGCGGATGGGTTGATGAATGGCGTGGATAATCTCCTATGTAAGCACTTCATTCTTGGGATGAAGCCAGAGATCAGACAACGAGTGAAGTATGACCACCCAGCTACCATTGAACAAGCAAAGGAGATTGCAAGAAGTCAAGAAGAAAGCATGGAAGAGGAGCCCAAAGAAATTGTTGCTAAAGTAGAGCCTACACCAGCACCTTTGGTCCAGAATCCACAACCACTCTCTGGTGAGTACAAATATTTCTCCTAGTACATCTACTGAGTATGAAGATTTGCTCAAAAAAATGGGTCAGTTAACTATTAATCTTCTTCTAAGGAAAGGAATTTAATTCTCAGGGAGGAGATAGAGGTCCAAAAAGAAATATTTCTGAAGTAGTTTGTTATGGTTGTTATAAAAAGGGTCATTATAAGTATAATTGTCCAGATAGAGCTTTTACATCTGGTACAAGGAGATAATGATAAAGGAAAAGCACCTGTGAATTATTTTGATGTAGTAGATAAGAGTAGAAATAATGAAGTAGATGTGTTTGTAACAAAAGGAAAGAAAGAAAAAGATAATCAAGATGGAACTGATCCTAAGAAGATGAAAGGAGAAACTAGTATGAAACATAGGAGAAGAAAGTTGGGTGTGCAGGATTTTCTGATTTCACAGGGGCAAGGATCATACTCCATCTTGGAAGATTTGTCCAAAAGGCCTGCAGATATTACATATGGTCAAGTATTGGCTATGTCTTTTGAGAAGAGGCGGGAGTTGCGAGGTGGACTCAATGCTCGAAGAAAGAAGGAGGTTGAGGTCCTTGTTTTGGAGGCAGAGGAGGATCCCTATGCTCCACAAGCTGAGGTATTATGTAATGGTATTTCAATTCATGATGTCTTAGTTAATGGAGGTGTTGCAGTTAATGTAATGAGCAAGTTGGTAATAAATATGTTGGGTTTAAAAATTTGATCGCCCTTCAACACTTCTGTTAAGGTCATTAAATAAGGGAAAAACTAAACCAGAAGGTGTAGTTTCAAATGTGGCAATATCTGTTATGGGTTTTGTATGTGTGGTAGACTTTCAGGTGATGAAAAATGGTACTGTTGCATACTCAATGTTGCTGGGAATACCATGGCTAAGGAGGGTTCATGCAAGAAACTACTGGAATGAAGGCTTCATGACACTTGGATGTGGTAGAGAGAGGGTGAAAATAAATGTGATCCCTCGGCATAATAAAGCAGAACCTGTGGATTCAAGTGATGAAACTGATGATTGGACATCCTCTGATTACTCTAGTACCAGTGAAGTGGACACTGAAGATGAAGGAAGCGAGGTGGATGTTTCAGTCATGGATATCCTGCCAGTCACACCAACTCATGACCCCATAAAATTCTCTGAAGATTAAGTTGATGATCGTCTCCAACAAATAAAGATTGGTGATGCTGTGATGGAGAGTGAGAAGGAATCCTACCTCTAGCTCTTTCGAAGGTACATACACCTATTCACTTTTGATTACAAGGAACTCTGTCAAGTAAGTTGGGTACAACATTGTATTGAACTGGTAGATGGTGCTAAGCCCATAAAGCAAATGCCATATAGAATGAATCCTAATTTTTCTAAGACTGTAAAAGAAGAAATATAGATAAGTTGCTTGATGCAGGATTCATATTTGCCATGGAGAATTCAGAATGGGTTTCTCCCATTGTGATCTCAATAAAAAATAATGGGAAGCTACGCATTTGTGTTGATTATAGGAAGCTCAATAAGGTAACAAATAAGGATCATTACCTCTTCCAGTCTCAGATTAGATGTTGGATAAAGTAACTGGCCAGGAGTGCGTTGTATAATTTTGCTGATGGATATAGCGGATACAACCAGTTTGTATAGCAGAGAAAGATCAATTGAATACCATGTTCACCACTCCTTGGGGAACATTTTCTTATACAGTTATGCCTTTGGATTGTGTAATTCTCCGGCAACGTTCTAGAATTTGATGAATAGGGTGTTTTGAACCCTACATTGGGAAATTTATCAAAGTATTTCTAGATGATTTTTACATCTATGAGAGCAAGATGGACCACCTGCACTAGATAGAGAAAGCATTTCATAGGTTAGATGAAGCACAAGCCTCACTAAACCCTACAAAGTGTGTCTTTGGATGTTCTAAAGGCGTCTTGTTAGGGCATGTTGTATCCAGAGATGGTATTGGTACTGATCCTGATAAAGTTTCAAAAATCAAAGATTTACCATTTCCTATGAATAGAAGTAAGTTGAGATCATTTTTAGGCCATGTGGGTTACTATAGAAGGTTCATCAAGAATTTCTCAAAGATTGCACAGCCACTAACCTAGTTCTTGAAGAAGGATGTTACTTATGAACCAGGAAATAAGGCACATGAAGCTTTTGAACAACTGAAGGAAGCCCTAGTGTCTTCACCTGTTTTGAAGAATCCAGAATGGAGCAAGCCATTCATTGTGTACACTGATGCCTCAGATGCAGCACTAGGAAGTACTTTGAGCTAAAAGGATGAAAATGGGAATGAACATCCAATTTACTTTGGGAGCAGACAAATGAGCAGTGCTGAGGTAAACTATACTGTAACTGAAAAAAGAGGCTCTGGCTATCATTTTTGTTGTAAAGAAGTTTAGAAATTACTTGCTAGGGCAGAAATTTATAGTTGTAACAGATCATCAGGCTCTGAAATATATTTTCAATAAGCCTAACCCATCAGGGAGGATACCAAGATGGATAATTTTGCTACAAGAATTTGAATTTGATATTATAGATAGGCCAGGAAAGAAGCATGTCAATGCAGATGCACTCTCTCGAACCTATGATGGTTTAGGATCATCTTGTGATGATGATGATTTCCCCAATGCAGCATTGTTCTCCCTTGACACAAATCCCTAGTGAATACATAGATATTTGGAATTATTCTGAATGAATTCAAGTTTCCTGATGGTGCCAATGCAAAGACTAAGAGAAAGATTACTCAATCTAGTCGTCCATATTATATTCTGCATGGAGCATTATTTTGAATAGGACCTGATGGGTAGTACAAGAGGGCAGTTGGACGTGATCAAGGAAAGGAACTGCTAGAAGAATTCCACAATGGTACATGTGGAGGGCACTTCTCTGGACAACTTACAGCAAGAAGGATCTTGGATGCAGGTTATCACTGGCCCACTCTTTTTAAAGATTGTTATAATTATTGTAAGACATGTGATATTTGTCAAACACATGGTAACCGTAAGACTTCATCAGCTCCATTATGTCCTATTCTTCCACTTGGTCTCTTTGAAAAGTGGGGAATAGACATTTTAGGTCCACTTCCAACTACATCACGTCAAAATAAGTATATTTTAGTTTCCACAGATTAATTTAACAAAGTGGGTTGAAGCTAGGCCATTGAAAATAGCTTCCATGGATGAGGTGGCAAGGTTCATATATGAACGCATTGTCACTAGATTTGATTGTCCATTAGAAATTGTAACAGATCAAGGAAGCCACTTCATTTATGGGGTAGTAGAAGCCCTAGTCAATAAATTTTCTATTAAGCATAGGAAGACAACAACATACAAGCCAAGCACAAATGGACAGGTGGAACGAAAAAATTTTGTGTTGTGTCAAATTCTAGCAAAAGTTGCAGCCTTGCAGGTACATAAATGGGATAAGAAGGATTCATGTAGAATTGTGGGCATATAGGGCAACATCAAAGTCAAGCAACATGATACTCTCCATTTCAGTTGGCCTATGGCATTGATCCAGTTCTTCCTATTGAGTTTGATATTCCTACTGTGAGAGTTTATGAAAAATGAAAGGATGGATGAAAGTGATTCAGTAAAAGAAATGTTGGTACATCTTCATTTGCTAGAAGAAATGAGGGAAATAGCAAAGGATACAAGCCATAAGAAGAAAATGAAGCAGAAGGAATACTTTGATGAAAAGATCCTGTTGGTCTCCATTTCAGGTGAATGACTTGGTTCTAGTATATGAATTCCAGATACAAAAAAAGAAGACAGAGGAAATTTTCTTCCCAAAATGGATGGGGCCCTACAAAATAGTAGCAGTTGTGCATGAAAATGGTACGTAGCCGACTAGAGGAATTGGATGGCACTCCCATTACAAAATGGGTCAACCATGACAAGTGAAGATTTTCCAAGCACCAGAATAGTCTACTCCGAGGACGGAGTAGAAGCTAGGAAGGGGCAAGATGTCGACACTAAAATTTTCCTCCATAAGTTTTATTTCATTAATGTATGTATCAGGAATAGGATGTTGTTAAGTATAATTAGTATTAGCGTTTGATAGAAGATAACGACGCCGTCAGTATGGTGCTGGCCAATAATGTGGAGTACGGGTAACAGTCAAAGTACAATAGGAATGTTGTAAAAAGTAAATATTTTTCGTAAGTGGTCCGATAATGTTAAAATGTCAAAGTTTGGGATAATTAGAGAAGTAGGGTCTACATGATTAGGAATTAGAAATATTATATTGGTAATAAGGATAAGGAGTGAGGTCATAAATATTTTGTGTATTTTATTTGTAAAAAGTCCAAAAATGTGGAACCCATGTGAAATGATAAGGTTTATTTTATCTTAAAAGATAAACTTATATGTACAGATAAGAGTTAAGGTATGGAATATGATTCGTCAGAGTGGATTTCTTATCCTATCTTAGAGACAAGATGGATAAGCCTGGAAGTTCTATAACTAAAGAGGCCACCCCTCTCATTTAGCATAGAAAGAATTAGTGATAAATATTGTAGGAAGTGTGCGAAGGAAGCCATCAGTTTAAAGGTGTGTTGAAGAAGCCATCAAGAGGTGTAATTGTAAAGTTTCTCCCATAGTATTGGTGGAAGGCAAGTGAAGTCAATAACACTTGAAGTATCTCATGGGTGAGACTGTAACAGTTTTATGTTAATATTATAATTTATTTTGATATTTCAGATTTGTCGTCATTCTGTCTTATCATAGTCAATGGTATTCTTGTGTTATCGGTTGTTGTTTTGCTTCCAGATTACATCCACCAAACTAAAGGCTTCTGCATTAGTAAATAATCATAGCACGAGGAGTTCCGGGTGAAGAATTATCATAGTGCCGGATTGGAGATGATAGAGCCTAAGGTGATAAACTTGAGAAAAAATTAGGATGCTCGTGGAACCCTTCTAGTTGTCAGACCCAACCATTGCAACATCCTACTCCTGGATATTCCCCATAATCAATGTGGAGCAATTATGTGTTATACTGTACAGTTTGTTGCCTCTACCTTCTATCAGGATCAGCGTAAAAATGCGTATTTTGGGTCCTAAAGACCTGGTTTTGAAAGATCCTTGGTTCATTCTAAATGGTTAGAATGGTGAGGCATAGGCTCTATAAGTTGACCACCTAGAAGTTTCTAAATGCTCATGGGTTTTAAAGGGCCACAAATGGTCTATTATTTTTTAACTTATGGCACCTGCAAAAAAGTTCCCATGCTTGAGTAGAGCTGATGTTGTGCTATTGAGATCCAAGTGCAAGGTGGGGGTTGAAAGGAATAGTTCTATGGATCATGAAACTATTGTGAAACACTGGGTATGCTCCCATTTGGAAATGTGGAGATTGCATGTTGTTCGGGAGGCATTTGGAAGATGTTACCATTGAGGGATAGTGTATTGGAAGAAATCGAATACCTATTGTGATCATCCTTTCTTGGAAGACAGTATCATGGGATTGCGGGTAGACCTAATTTCATGCAAATCATGAGGGCTCTCAATTGGATCTTATTTTTGGGCGATAAATGGGAAGAGGTTGGATTGAATGATCCCCTGTTTCACCACTTTTATGCCTCTTAAAATCCAAATCTTCTAGTGGAATAATTCTTGTAATATGTTGTTTCATGAGCAATGGTTTTATATCAAGAAATTTCATTTTTCTCTTACCACATGACCAATCTCTGATTTTGGGCACTGAACATGGAGAATTTCTATGTTTTTCCTACGCTTGGCAAAGGCGTATTTTGGTTGCCATCTTACCTGTTGATTATTCCTCAGGATGCAACCTTAACATGGATTCTTTTGAAGATGGTCAGAGGATGGCAGGAAAATGGTCTAAGTCGTTGCTTGTTTTTCATTATTCTAAATTAGAGTTGTCTTAAATTTTTACTCCCGTATGCTTTATATCAATATTTCTAAATTGGTTCTAGTATAGGTACTTGGAAGTCACTTCTTATAATTAGATCTCTTGCCCTAAGTTTATTTTATGAATCCTTAAGTTATGTCTCTGGGGCCTATTGGATGCAAATCTTAACTCCACCCTTAAGGCCCTGCCAAGTTTTCCCGTATTACAAGAAAAAGGATTTGACTAAGAAAGGTAACTTAAATTTCGTTCTCCAGTGCATCACTTCTGTATAGGATGAAATGAATGCTATGTTCATTTTTTATTCTAACGCAACCCGACGGGTCTTTTTCTTTTGAGAATTTTCCAACTTTTTTTCTTCATTTAGAGGTCTATCTTAGGGTGCACATTGGCCCCGAGGTATCTGGGCTAGGACTCTAATTGGATTCATCCGTAAACATATATCAAGCGGCAATGAAATAATTAATATTATTTGACTTAGCAACTACTTACATAATGGCAGAGACACAGTTAAAAGCTATTATTAGCGAGGACTCAAGTAGCATTGTGGGAGTCATTTTTTATATCTATTACATGTTGAGAATTAAATTATGATGTTAAAGTATGGATTAATAAATTATAATTCTATTGAATTAATTTGAGTTGTAAAAAACTTAGGTTCCCCCTGTTTTAGTGCAACAAATGGAATATTGACCTTCAACAAGAAAGTTTGAAAACCCTCCTTAGGGTTTTGCGAAATGAAGAGTAAAAATTCTAGAGAGTTAGGAAGTGTGCAATTCGAGCTTTGCAACCTTCATATTGAAAACTATGCATTGAAAAATCATTTCATGGGAAGAATGTGGGCTATTCTCATGATGAGCATAATAATATGGATAGTGTGTTATAAACCTTATTTGGAAAATTTGGTATAACAAGGTAAGGGAACCATGAGGTATGGTGAAGATCTTTTATTTGAAGTCATTCATAAATGAGTTAAAGGTATGTGAAAGTGGAGAGTTACGAGATCTAAACATATTGTATGAATTTTCCTATAATTTTTAGAAAAATGAGGTAAAATACATCAGAATTAGGTCGTGATTCTCTTTGATGATGTATATTGTAGTCTATAGTGATACAATACTGAGACAAGATGCCAAAGGCGAAGGGTTGATAGTGGAGAGCAGTTAATTTTATGAATGAGTCTTGAAACTTTTTATACAAAAGGCATAATTAAAAGGTGAAAATAAACCACCATGCCCATCTTAACTTGGATTTTGCATGTAGGATTTAGTCGCAAATTCAAGAGGGAAAATCGTAATAGTTCATTATGCAAACTGTGTGTATCACACATTAAAGACCACTATTTATGCTCCAAAGCTCCTGAGAAAGGTGATTTTTTGAAATAAATTTTGCAAAGAATATCCTATTGAAGTCTGGTATACACCAAATGAATGGGAACCTTAATGGGATATCCTGGTTTGGTGGGAATATATGGTTGGATGAATCGTCTTTTACCAGTGGAATATGAGAGTGTAAACAATTGGCCTAGATATAGTTTTCTATATTTTCCTTAGAAAGGCACGTGAAGATGAAGGAAAGGGGTCTTGATAGAATATGTATGAGATACCAAATTTGTGACTACACCTTATGAGGGATATGAGGGTAACTAGAAAGTGAAATTAGTTTTTTGATTGGAAATGTTCTGGAGAGATTTTCTCTATGCCATGAACGTGACAGGAGGTTTTGCTTACAGAATCTGCATTCTGAGGGAAGTCACGCATCAAGAGTTGTAACACATTTTGGTGTTTTGATTAATTGATTTCATGTTTTATGGGAGAAATAAAATTACATGACATGTAGGGATAAGTTGTAAAAATTAAATTTAAGTTGCACTTAAGCATAAAATATTGAAGTTTCATGTTTAAGGGTTGGAGTGTTAGAACTTATCAGGAAGATAATTCCTGAGTTTGGAAAATTTTGACTAGATGGATATTTGGGTTTGGTGAGACTATTCTAAGATTAGGAACCTGTTTATTTATTTTGTGATAAGTCTCTGCATCAAATCAAGGTGGTTACGATCATGTATCAAGCCATTGATAAGCTTTTGAAGATCCCTCTAAAAACTTTCGTTTGCTGATTAGAAGGTTTGGTTGGTAAGTTATGAGTATGTACTTTGTCGACCTTCAGAGAGGATATTGTCTTCATCAAGTAGCAGTAGTATCATAATGAAGATGAACCTGTAAAAAGTTTGGCATAGTCACAAAGTTACTTTTGAATAATTCTATTACCCATTAAAGATCTCCAGACAGACATGAAACAAGATTGAGATATGCTTATAAGGGTAATATTTTTGTGGCACTTCTAATTTCAGTGTTTTTAGAAGTTCTCTCCAAAAGATATGTGAAATGAACAAGGATAAAATCAGTGTGCACTATTAGCAGTGATGGTTGGGTACAGTTTGTCTGTGAGCCATTTGAGGGTAATTTTCAATTATTCTTGTATCTGGACAGAGGTTGAAAGTCCTATAAATTAAGTATATTTCCAATGCTAAGCCTTCATTGTTAAAGTACTTACTAGTCTTTGAGCTTGGAAATGGTGCTGATATGGGTCTCCATCTAGGATTGCGACTACCATTCTAAAAAGTTTACAGGTCCATGTGTATACTATAATGTAAGTGTTTGAAGTCTGATAAAGGAGGTATCTTGCCTTTTTTTAAAGTTCTTAAAGATTTTGTGAATCATAGTCGACTCTTCCTCACCTCCCACCAAAATTCATTTAAAAACAACCAATCATACCCATACTACCCCTATTTTTCTTGTGTGTGTACAAATGCATAATTTACGTTACCAAAACATACAAAAATAATCAAGTTTTCATTTGTTTTAGTGGCCTAACCTTACTTAGAAAATATCTCCATTATCTAGGGTGAAAACTTGTGAGAGTTAGATTTTTTTTGTATTGATCATATTTTCTTCAAGGTATTTTTAATAACTTTATAAAGAAGTATATCTCCATGTCCTCCACAAAAACTCTCACCCAGGTTGAAAGGCACAAGCATAAATTAGTGAGGATATATCAAATCCTCTTAAGAATCTGCTACCCCTTCTCCACATCTTTGTGACAAAGAGCAAGCCACATTTCTTCCCCGGCTACAAAACAAAACACAAAATGCTCTATTTTCCTCTAAGCTTCTTGTCAAAACTGTGATGTTGCTCATCTTCTGAGGGAGAATCAATTTGGCTACCAACAGGGCCTAAGGAATTTGAATTGGTTGTCCACCTTTCCCCTCTTGAGAAGAACGATTTATAATAATGTGCCTTTGCCATTAACACTCATTATTATCCTGGTCTTATTAAATTTAAATTTCCAATGGACATTTACAAAGAAATTCAAAGGGGATTAATGGAATTAAATATATGAAAAGCTAATTCAGGATTATTTAAATAAACTTATTGGATACCTACAACCAGAAAGAAAGCATTAAATCATAAATTATTTTGAAATTGGGTTTAAAAATAATCATATAATTTTAGTTATGTATTGCCTTGTACCAAAAATTTTATAATCAAGACTTAATTAAAATACTTACTACGGCCTTGTAACCTTTCAAAAAAAAATTATTTCATAATTTTCACGGGTTGCTATCAGGTTTATCATGGGTTTGAGTGGGGAAAATGTGTGTGCTACAGTTTCCCTTATTGACTTAACTACATATTGGGCATATAATTGAAGTAGAACAAAAGTGAATAATCAGGAGGAGAAATACAACTATTGTGAGAGCTCCCAAGGTTTTTATTGAACTGTTACACATAATCACACCACATAGGTTAAATATTTTGTTACCCATATAGTGCCTAACATAATAATTCATGGCCTCATTCATTAGGAAATATATATTGGACTTGATTATGAGAAAATTAAATCAAACAGAGATTAATTCAATTATAATTCTTTGGAATGTTAAGTTATGAGTTGTTAATGATGTTAACGTCAACTTCATATTATATTTTTATGTAATATTGTGTAGTACCTAAAAAGTCTTATCTAGTATACACAAACCTGCGTGACGTCACTTTTCGAACTCCATGAATTGGGCTTAACGGATTCTCTCCCCTTTCCCTTTATAATTTAATAACCTTTCATACACTGACACCCAGTAAAAAGACAATCTTACCCGCCTATACACTGAAATGTCCTCAAACCTTTAACCATGTCAAATCGTTTTTCTTCCAAGCTACCAGGAGGGAATTTTGAACAAAAATTTGCCACATGGCTGAGGCAGAATTTTCAAAGACTAAAAGTGGGAAAAAATTATAAGTGTGATAAAATTTTCCCACCCGTTTGCCTGACTCCATAAAACATAAACGAAATGAATTCCTTGACAACCAACAAGTAGACACCCAATGCAAAAAAGAGGAATTTAATTTGTTTTTAAATCCTATTATGTTTACCCTATCGAAACATGGGGAACAGCACAAAAAGGATTTTAAACCATTACGTCAGAACTAGTTTATTTAATTACTTTTAAGTATTCATTATCACCAACACAAAGGTATGGGTAAAATATGATTTAAAAATCGATTTTCATGTTAATTTAATTTGTGTACATCTATGAATTTGGATATCTATTAGTGGCAGGGATTTGCATCCTATGAGTTTTTTATATTAAATAATTACAGATCTGGGGATTTAATATTAGGAATTTTTAATAAAAAATTCTTTAAAAAAATGATAGGTCACATATATGATAACCATAGATGTCCAATTTTGCACATTCATTTTTTAAAAATTTCTAGTGGGTCTTGTTGAACAAAACAACCATGCCTATCAAGATAGATTATGAATATGTTTGTTATATGCAATATTATGTAGATTGATGATTGGAATCATTGCATGTGGTCAATATTATGTCATATCCCAACTATGGAAGCCAATGAGATGCACAATGCAAGCATTTTACCAACAGAATGTACACGTTTCTCACCACCCTTCTCAGTTGGACCTAACAGAGAAAAATGGTTAGCATTGTGAATTTTCTATGGTGAATGGTTGTACAGAAACATGAAAATGAAAGACATGATTATTATATATAGGATGGTAGTTCTCCTTATCATGGATTCACGACTCACACGTACATATGTGGCTATAAGAAGATGGATCCAGGAAAATCTCTCTCTAATTCCATGGAGAGATTACCTTGGAACTTACCAATAATTTCCCTTGGTTGTACACCCAGTCCAGATGGAAGATGGTTCGGTTTGTATTAAAACATACTTGCATGATGTGATGATGTTAACTTCCATCTAAAAGAACTTGAAAATTGGATGAATGAAAAGTGGAAATTAACTCATCGCTACTCTGATTAGTGTGACAATGATTGTAGTGGGGATGCTTACACTGGCCTTTGTTTCCTACCATGATTCCACATATTTTGTGTACAAGTGGCAGAAAATTCATTGGAAAATATATTTCCCACTTTTGATAGATATATTTTGTACAACTGAATGGCTTTATAATTTTAGTAATAACAGTTAATTCGTCATTATCATTTCTATGCATCTTGGCTTGTACCTACTAATTTTTTTGATAGAATCAATGTAAATACAAACATTGAATTAAATAGGTATATTGTTTGATATATTCGTGATTGTAAAAGAATGAAATTTACCATTATAGACTATCAATTAACATTGAGGAAAAGTAAATTTATAATTACATTACATTGTTAAGGGATAACTATGTCTATTTCGCCATGAATAGGAACTAGGCCTTGTTTAACATATGTGACAATTTGGTTAGAGAATATGCAAATTTAAGGCATCTAGATTCAAATTAGGCCTACTTTTGGGTCTATATTTGAACACCAAGGGAAAAAAATGAAATACACTTTCAAACCATTTCTTACACCTAGAAAATACATTCATCTTTCATCCCTAGCAATCTCAAATCATGAAAAATTGAATTTACTAAGAAAATTGATAAAATAAAGTAATAAGACCTTGTTTTATCATGCATATTAAAGGCTTAATGGTTTGCATTATATATTGTCTAGGCCTTGAAACTATCCTACTTGACAAGTTCTCAATTTCCTTAACCATGCAAATTCTTTATTTTTTCAAATTATCTTACTAACCCAATGAGATCAAAATTTCGTAGATCCTCAACTATACCAATCCCACCTTTGAAATGGTTTAGAAAACATCAAAATGTCAAGATTACATTTAATGTGGAAAAATTCCCTTGAATGGCTTCTGAAAAAAATTCTCTTAATGCTCTCACTATTAAATTTCAACCTACATCACCCTTTTAGTCTTTACATTAGAACATTCTATTGCGATAAAGCTTGAATATACAACTATCATGTTCCACGTAAATTATGTGATGAATTGAGCTTTAAAAGAGTCAAATTATCTGAGTTGAGTTTTTTAAAATGATAATTTAAAACCTACTCTCCCTTATTCCTCCTCTGCACCTTTTTCTTTTTTTCCTTACTTTCTTGGTAAATTTGTATGGTCTCGGTCCACTTAGCGTAATCATTCTTATAAGAGGCTCTAGCAAAATAAAGCCCTTGAACCTTTTAATCATTCAATGTATGATTGAAAAAAGATTTCAATACACTCTATATGAATTTCAAACTTCATTTCCTTAGTACGAACCTTTGTATATTCTCAACCACATCACTCTTATATCCCAACATAGTCACATACAAGTTACTTTTCCTAGTGTCACATTTCACTTCTAGCTATAATAGTTTTAAAGCCTTTATTCACTTCATTTATTATATTTAGTACTTCACGTGACTAGCTAGAATATTTCAGGGATTTTCACACTCTCCAACTCTCTCAAAACATCTTCCATCACAAAACCCTATTGAGGGTTTATCAATGAACCACTTACGGTATATCTGGTTGTCGAAACCTCTAAACTCAATTTGAAATCTTATTGTTTTTTCTTAGGGTTTTCATGGAAATGATGAATCATCAAAAATTACCATCCAGGCTTGATATACCCCTCAAATTCATGAACAACCTAAAAATTATCCCACTCTACCCATCGAGAACAAGGTTCATTAGAAAATATCAATTCGTTCAAACACGATAACCCTTTTCTCACCTTACTGAGCATGGTTAACATAAAATAGACTTGCTCAATTAACTAATCCTCTTCTTACTATAGACATCAATATTAATATAAGACATTTCTCTTAGGATAAAGATTATTATTATCCTAATTAATTATGCATTGCATATTAGTTAGGTTATTTATTAATACTATATGGTTATATTAAATATAACCATCTTATTGTTTGTATTTGAACAATACGGGAGCTGTTATATTTTTTTAACAATATAATTGTTTGGTTGTATTTTTGTGCTTCCTGGATGTAATATTGCAAGCTATTGTGAGTTTGGTTGTACCTGTGCAACCTATTTGTTTTTCAGCACATGGTTGTTCAATTCCTATAAGAATTATAGCACTCCATTGTAATGATGGTTGATTGATTTTAATACAATTATCAATCTTTCGCCCCTCTTTCTCAATCTACATTTGGTACCAGAGTGAGATTCTAGACTTGTGAAGCTGCAAGGGTGTGGAAAGAGAGAGAGGTAGAGAAAGAGGAGTTTTAGACAAGTGTTTGTAGCATCAAAGAGCCTGTGTAGCCTCATGTAACCTCCTAGCCCTCTCTTTTCCTCCTCACATCCTCCTGTTCATTCTAGGAGTTTGGAATGTAATTTTTTTTTTCACTGGTGCACCCAACACAAGGTAAAATTTGCTGCAGGTATTGACAACTAAAAAAAAAGTTATTAATTTACTCCCCATTAGGGGTTTTTTCTCTAATATTAGACAAGTATTTAGAACATTTCTACTATCAAATTTGGTTGTGTTTTTGCCCAGTTCTTTGCAAGTTGTTTGTTTTTTAAGAAGCGAGCTCAGGTGTAAAATAGAGCCTTTCTTTGTTTCGAGACCAAGCCTCTCCACAATCGAGTGCGAGCCATCCATTCTGCGACTAGGTGAGTTGTGTTTCATTCTTGCCAATCAACGGACAATGGTCTAAGAGACAACGGTGAACACTAGCTCGAACATGCATCAAAAGAAAATACGCAGAGATATCCCTGCCTCCCAATTGACCTATGGCCTCCACCGTCCTGAGCAAGCTCCAATGCACGCGACTTGAAAATAGTGAAAGAAAACAAAGAATTCAGATCAAAGTAAATAAAAATTGTGGAAAGAAATATTAAAAAAAAAGTGGAGATCAACCATGGACCGCTCTGACCTTCTCTCTTTGCCACGCACCTTCACAAACAATACAGTGGATGGAGGCATATAAACATCAAGGAAAAAGGCGTAACAAGGAGAATTTGCAGGGGAAGACAGCATAACAATCACTTGCTCACAGCTCTAATGACTTGCACCTGCAAACAATCTACAACGGCATATTCCAACCTGCAACCACAAAGCCAACATATTAAAAAGTGGCTAAAGCAATAAAATATGGTGGAAGTCGAAGAATATAAAAGGTGGTTGAATTTTTACAAAGTAAATCCGTTTTATCAGAAAAAAAACCCTAATCCACAGTGACACACATGTAGCTCCGCATGCATCCTGAGCCAAGTCGCCATTTTAAAAGGTGAGTCAAATTTATCTTCATTATATACAAGTTTTTTCATTTTATCTCACAAGTGCACAAGCAGCCAAGGTGGATAGACCAAATGACTAAGTGGGAGGTGTGGGGTTCAAATCCCACCCCCAACTTGTCTTTTTGAATTTGGCAGAAAATTTGGTGGAACTACTAACTTTAGTAGAAAATTCAAATTTAGTTATAACTAACTAAATTTAGCAGGGAAATCCCTAATTTAGTGTAAAAATAATTTTTTTCCTCATTCAGCTTGTTTTTTCATTTCAGACATTTTTTATTCTAAAGGAGGCCTATCTAGAAATTACATTTTCAGCTATATGTTTGCAATTTTTTTGGCCTAGTAGGTCATTTTGGGCTCCGGAGGCAACCAGGGCCCATAAAAGAAATTTTTTTGTCTGCCATTCAATTTTTTCAAGATTTTTGAATGTAATTTGTATACTTCAATATATTGTACTAATTTTCAAGTTTCCATAGTCAACTAAAAAATTTTGTAACTGCTCAGAAAATGGAAGAATTATAATAAAAAACACTTAAAAATTAGTTCTGAATCACTCACGAGATCATACATCTCATTCGTAGCGTTCGATATAAACGATGCCTCTAGGAAGTGCTTACGAGTAAATCCATATGAATACTACTGCACTTAATGCATAATATAGCTATAACATTGTTATCTGCGCATCAACCCTTTAAATTAATGGGGAGTAATAAGGTCACAGTGTACACACTATGAGCCATCCCATCTGTATGTGAACGATTACATGACATAAATCTAGACTGAGAAATTATCCAAGTATATAGCAAACTGTCACATTTTATCCCCCTGTGTTGTGCCTAAGAAGTCTCTACTTTCATTTGTTTCCATAATTAATCTTTCCTTGGGCCGAAGATCACGTATGGATCTATATTTGTGTCCTTGTTTCTCTGTTTCTCCGAAGAGGTCTGAAATTTGGGTCTCCCATCCTCTATTCATTCAAAAACTCAGGCTTTCCCGTTCTTTCCATTTTTTACAGTTGGGATTTGCTTCCCTTGTCATTTTTCCCCAAATACTTGATGAAAAATGAATGGATGTAGCTATGAAGAGTGTATTTGAGCCTTGCAAAAATTTCTAAATCCTCTTGTCCTTGGAAAAAACTTCATACCCAGGCTCAAATGGTCATTTTTATGCATTTTACAATTGAACGGGCATTTCTCCCGATCAAATTTGTATCCTTGGATTGATAGGGAATGTGGCCTCTTTTGGTTGGACCTGGCTCAGTAGGGTGCTTTAGAAATTTTATAAATTGCCTCAACTTAAAGATTTGTCCACGTGGAGGAACGACGCTCATTTGAAGATCTACTTTTTGGTTTGGCCTTGGAGTAGTGCCAGGAGGACACGTGTAGGTTTCCACAACTTTTCCTAGACTTAGACAAATTTTTATGTAGCTAAAATAGTTTGGCAGGAAAGAGGGACACCTGGCGAGCCCACGCTCATTCAGAGTCTTTTAAGGAAGCACCAAGAGGACACTTGGAGGCCTCCGCTCACTTTCCATTTTGCTTGGGACTTTTCTGCGACCAAAAGAGACTTCCTCGGATCCTAACACATGGTGCCTTCCACCCAAGCTTCAAGCCTTCAAACAAAATTTTTCAAGCCAAGACACGTGGTGAGCCCATGCTCTTCCAATATCAAATTTTTAGGACCATCTCAAGGTGTGCCATTGTGATGCGAGGAAGTTTGAAAAGTCAAAAGGGGTGGGGAAGAAACCATTAGGGGAAACTTATAATTTTTACCTTTTATGCTCAAAAGGGTTAAAATACCAAAAATGGCCCAAAGCCCGATAGAGGAAAGGTCAAATCTTGCTCCAGTCAATGGCGGAGGTGTGGACGCTTGGGGGAAATTTGGAAAAATTTTCCTTTTGGGAGAAAAGAGTTAAAACTAAAAAAAGAAGTGCGGTTCCAATGGGACCCACATTGGGACATGTGTCAAGGGCCCATTTTTCAAGGGCAGAGTTGTGGGGAAAACTTGGAAAATTTTCCCTTTTCCAAAAATGAGGTGAAATAGTAGAATTTGGCCACGGTTCCATTGGGACCCACCTTAGGACATGTGTCAGGCTCATTTCTCAAGGGCGGAGGCATGAAGAAAAGTGTGAAAATTTTACATTTTTCCAAAAACTGTAAAAAGTAAAAGAAAAACCCCAGGCCCATCTTAAATTGAATCTTCCACGTGGATGGCCCAAATTCAAAGTAAAGATCAACGACAACTGTGAGTCTGAATCTGATTTTCCCCCCATTTTTACTGAAACACTCCTAGAAGTGTGAGTCTTCATGATTTCTTGGTATTTCCTACACGCCAAATAGAGAGGAGAGTTAATTTTGATATCTAAGTTTGGTGGAGGAGATCTGGAGACATCTTTTCACCATTAAACTAGTATGACTCTCGGGATTGATATGATTTTCTATTTTTCTTCTCCCGAGCATGCAAGGAACCAGATTTGACAGATTAGGGGTGGAAGTGGTTGGCAAGTTGAAGAAAGAGTGATCTACCAGAAGGAGGAGTTGAATGTGGGAGATATTCAAAGAGATTTTCCCCTGAGCACCTGACAACTTTTTGTAGATCTGATTCTGGAAATCGCGATCGTGATCATGGTGAGCAATGGTAGCACTCAATGTCATGATTTTTTTTGGGGGGGAAAGGGTTTTTGTTATAAATTTTATAAATGGCACAAATTTTTTGTGCAAATGGTTGGAGGTTGGAGTGTTAGAGGTCAAAGAAAATTCCCAAGAGGAAAACTTAACAAAGCCTGTCTTTTGAGAAGCCGTCTAAGAAGCCTGTACATCCTTTTTGTATTAATTTTGATCATTTCAAGGAGGTTGCAAGTGTACAACCATTGATAAGCTATCTGATATTGTTCTAGAAACTTTCCCCCGCTAATAAATTTAATCAAACTCGAGTTATTCTATGTTGATCTTGAGAAAAATGTGTTTGTTTCATTTCTGAATGTCTGCAAATAGTTTTTCTTGTTCTTATTGCAATCTTGTATCAAAATTTGTCTTAATCACACAGGTCTCAATCCTTGTGACAGTTTAGTGGCATCTGCAATCTCATTTCTCAGAAGAGATTTCATCTGGGAGTGAAATAAATGATTTAAAATCATCTTTTCTTTCATTTGTTGACAGAGATTGTTTGTAAGCCTCTGGGTGTACCTCAGGCATGATTGATCTTAGATTTTGATGTTTTATTGGGTTTTCTAACTCAATCCTTCATGTTAAAATCTCATAGATTGTGTGAAAAAGTGCTAATCTGGGCCTCCATTGAAGTACATATTCTGGTTAAAGGAACATTTTAGCTATTCTGAAGCATTATGTTGTCTAGACTTTCCATTTTGTAAGAGTTCTCAGAGATTTGGAAAATCAAGTTTATTCTGCCTCACCTCCCACCAAAATTTATTTAAAACAACTAATCCTACCCATACTACCCCTATTTTGTTCCTGTGTGTGCACAAATGCATAATTTCCATTACCAAAACATGCAGAAACAATCAGGATTCCAAATGTCTTTAGTAGCCTGAACTTGTCCTAGAAAATATCTCCACTATCTAGAGTGACAACTCGTGAGAGTTAGATTTTGTTGCATTGATCATATTTTCTCCAAGGTCTTATTCATAACCTCATAGAGAAGGATATCTCCATCTCCTCCATAAACCACAGGCTACAAAAGGGTCCTCTCACCCTGGTTGAAAAGGCACAACCATAAAGTAGTGAGGATAGATCAAATCCTCTTAAGGGTGCTATCCATTTCTCCACATCTGAGTGACAAAAGGCTAGTTAGATCCCATCCCCAGCTACAAAATGACTCATTTCAATCTATCTATCCATAAGAGTTCCTGCCAAAACTTGTGATGCTGCTCAAACCTTGAGGGAGAATCAATTTGGGTACCAACACCTGAGTGGCGCCATTACCGGGGACATAGTGATTATAGTTCATACTCAGACCCTGGTGTTGTATGCAAATTTTCCAGTCTCTACAATTTTTTTCACTAGTATTCACTGATAAATTTTGGTAAAGGGAAGTAAGATCTTTCATTTCCAATTTCTAGTGCTGACATACATTTGACAGATCATATTTTAGTGCATTTGCACAACTAAGGTGGAAATCCTTAGTGGTGACTCCCTGTTGATCTGATTCTTGATGAGTACCAGTGTCTTAACCTCTGTCAAGTGAGATTTGTTACCAATCTTTGCAAAGATGGAAGGAAGAAGATCTTTCTTTGCTAGGGATCCTGCTAGGACATTATTTCCAGAGCTAGGAAAAGAAAAATCAGAAGGAAGAAAATCCTAGAGAGTTGTGGGAGATCAGCAGACAAGAAGAGGGATCTCCATTGATGAAAGTGATCAGCCTATCATTGAAGACTGATATTCAAGTGCTTCTGAATCATGTAGCCTCTTTGTGGAATTGAATTCTCCAACTGGAGAGGGGCCTTCATTTGAATTTCAAAAGTTTGCTTCTCATTCTGCACCTTTCTTTTCAGAAGTTGATAGGGATTTTTAAGAAACAAGGCCTTTAGGGGGTATCCATTTTGAAAGTTATACTCCTATATTCCAAGGACCATTTACCCCTTATCAGTTTGTTTCTCCTCCAAGGTCACCTCCTCAAAAAAATATGGCCCAGTCCCCACCGAGACCTCCATTTGTTGTAAACACTTTTGGTCCTATAAATTTTGTGGGAATGGCTAGTTATCCAAATGCAGTTCCTCAAGATGTAAGGAACAGACTACCAAAGTTCCAAGGAAACAACGTTATAACTGGTGATCAACACCTAAAGATTTTTATCAATATGATGGAAGATTTTGAGATTGAACATGAAGATGTATATATCAAGTTGTTTATCCATACTTTGGAAGAGGATGCAAGGGACTGGTATAAAGCTTTTCCAGATAATTCCATTGATTCCTGGACAGAGATGAGCAATGCATTTAGATTGTAGTATGGTGATAGAACTGACCCTAGGTTTCTCTTGACAGAATTTGAAAACATAAAAAAAATCCTAATGAGTCAGTACATGATTTCAACACAAGGTTTAATAAGACCTTAAGGAGATTTCCTGTTAGGATAAGGCCATGTGATGAATCATGTTTGATCAAATATTCAGATGCATTTGATAAAAATGTTGCTTACTACTTGAGGGACAAAAACCCTACTAATTTGAGGCAGGCCTTCACTATGGATTTGCAAATTGAAAACAATATCAAGGCAATTGGAAAGCCTCCCAAGAGGGATGGTGTGAAGCTGATTAACCCAGAAAAACCTCAAACAAGTAAAGCTTCTGATTTGGAGGAAGTTGTGAAGACTTTGGCAGGGGTTGTCAAAGAAATTTCCTACAAACTAGCTCGGGCTGAGAAAGGAATTGGGCAGAGCTCACAAGGTCAACACAAGCAACAAATCCAAGATAGGTTCACAAACCACCAAAGACCTGATGATAGAGGTAAGGGACTTGTTGGATTTGGAAATAGGCAGTCCCAAGGCAGGGAAAACAGAATGGTGCCTGATCCTTTGGCTACCAGAGTTGTTGTTGTGGAGGAGACAAATGTCATTGATTGGTGTGACAGATGTTTCATGCCCCATGCTCCTTGTGAAGAAGATCAACAAGAAGAAGAAGTTGATGATGATAATGATAATGATGTCTGCATGATGGGTTGTTCCACAAGCTCACAACAAGGGGAAACTTCAACTGAGGTGATAAGTGCCCGGACTGCTGCCACTTTTTGGGACTGCATTCATAGGGTACCTATTCTTCCTCCCTCTCATTCTTTAGAAGTAGATACTGTGCAAGATTTTAAATTGCCAAATAATGAATTTGAATATTTAAGGGCTCTAATGATAAAGAATTATAATGGAGGAATCCCATCTGAAAAAGATAGACAGTTACTGATGAATGTTGTTGTTGCTCAAGAAAAGGAATATAACACAAGAAGTAAGGTTGTTCAAAGGGACAGGGCCTCAAGCCAAGCCAAAAGCTCCCTTACTTTCAAACATTCCTAAAGAGGCTCCTAAGAAAGATGCATCTGCCAAATGCCCTGCAGCTCCAAACAAAAATCATACCCCTCCTCATGCCCAAGTTGTCAAAAATCTTGTACCACCTAGTGAGTGTGTTAGCTTTCCTTCTAATACTACCTTGCCAAAGAATGTCCCATATGATATTTCCCAAGTTTTAAGTCAAATCAAATTCTCTGTTCCAATTGTTGAGTTGCTTAGGATTCCTGAGCACAAAAAGAGAGCATTTGAATACTTGGGGTTGAAAGAAGAGAAGACTGCCCTAGGCAGAAATGTAAACATTGTGGAGACTCCTCCAATCATTGAAGAGTTAGAGACACCACCAACATTGGAGGAATTAGGTGAACCACCTGAGGTCTATTTGGGGACATCCTTGGTGGATTCTCAGCTGAATGTGGATCCATTCTTCACCACTTTGATCATTAAGGACAGACTACTCCACAACTGCATGTTTGACTCAGGGGCATCATGCAATGTCATGCCTCTGGAAGTCATGAACGAGCTGAATATCAAAGTAACAACAGCATATGGGAAGTGCACTACCATGGAATCCAGAGAAGTGCCAGTAGTGGGATGTGTGAAGGGTTTGGTGGTACAACTTGCAGCTTACCCAGGTAAAAATTTAAAACTTGATGTTGTCATTGTTGACTGCCCAGCCAAGTGGGGCATGCTATTGTCTAGAAAATGGGCTGCAAGTGTTGGTGGGAGTGTCTAAATGGACATGTCCTATGCCACCATCCCAATTGAGGGCAGCCTTGTCAAGTTGTATGGGGAAAAGAAGATGTTGCACCTTATTGAAGATCCCAACAATGCATCCTATGAAGTATTGTACACAAATGTTGATGCTGATAACTTTGTAGGATTTGCTGATGGAAAGGAGCACAAGATTGAGGAATGTAGGTGTCTTGAACAAGTGGGATCTCCTTGGACTCTATTTTTTGATGGAGCTTGCTCCAAGTTTGGGAATGGTGTTGGTGTTGTTCTGCTTTCTCCAGGTCAGGAAAAATTTGTTTTTTCCTTCAAACTCAACTTTGAGTGCACTAACAACATTGCTAAGTATGAGGCACTATTGTTGGGTTTAAGAATTTCTTGGAAATATGGTGTCAAGGACATCATTGTCAAGGGAGACTCAGAATTAATTGTAAAACAAGTCAGAAAATTGTATGCCACAAAAAATCAGCGAATGAAACAATACAAGCATGCAGTTTGGGATTTCATTGAGATGTTTGATTCATTCAACATTGTGCATCATGATAGGAAGTTCAATGACTTGGCAGACAAGATTGTAGTGTTGGGGTCTCATTTTGACAATTGTGTAATGTCCCCATATTGTGAATATGATGTTGAGGTATTGACAAGACCCTCTGTCCCTGACAACATTAAACACTGGCAGGTTTTTGATGATGATGCTCAGATCAGAAGATTTTGTAGAACAAGGGAGAGTTTTCTGATCAAAGTATTGATTGGGAGCCAATGGTATGTGTGACAGAGGGGAAGGAAACCTTGTTTGGCAAGGGCATCATCCAACTAAAGACTAATACCATTCCTAGAGGGTTGGTTGCTCTTGAATCAAATTTTGATAATGTTGATTGCATTATTAATAGACATATGGCAGCCTCGAGGGATGTTGAGGAGCATGATCTTGGTACAAAGGAGAAGCCAAGAAAAAATTGGTTAGGTAGCAATCTCAGCAAAGAGGAGAAGCATTCATACATCCAATTGTTGAAGAAATACCAAGATTGCATGGCTTGGACCTATTCTGAATTAAAAGCATACAGAGAGGACCTGTTTCAACATGAGATTCCCTTGGAGTCTAATGCAAAGCCATTCAGGCAGAAACAAAGGCCAATCAATCCACTTCTATCTCTCAAAATGCAAGAAGAACTGAAGAAGCTAAGAGATGGAGGGATTATTCAGCCCACAAGGTATTCTTCTTGGGTTGCAAACCTAGTACCAGTGAGAAAGAAGAATGGTGAAATCAGGTTGTGTGTAGATTTCAGAAATCTAAATAGAGCATCAATGAAGGATAATTATCCTTTACCAAATATGGAAAACATGCTGCAATTAGTGACTGGTTCTGAATTGCTCTCCACCCTAGATGGTTTCTCTGGTTATAACCAAGTTGTGGTGAAGGAATCAGAAAGGATCAAGACAACCTTTACTACTCCTTGGGGAACCTATGTATATGTCAGGATGCCCTTTGGTTTGATGAATGCTGGAGCTACCTTTCAAAGAGCAATGGATGTTGCTTTTTCTAGTTACATCAATGAGTTTATTGTTGTTTATCAAGATGATGTGACTATATTTTCCAGGAAGAGAAGTGATCACCTGTTGCACTTGGAGAAGATGTTGATAAGATGTAGAGAATATGGCATCTCACTCAATCCAAAGAAGTGCCATTTTGGAGTGCAGAGGGAAAAATTGCTTGGCCACATTGTGTCACAAGAAGGGGTGATGATTGATCCAGAGAGGGTAGAGGCCATCAGCAAGGTCCCTATTCCAAGGACCAAGAAAGGAATTCAGTCTTTCTTTGGGTAGATAAACTTCATCAAGAGATTCATATCAAACTTTGCTGAGTTGACCATTCCAATCACTTCCATGTTAAAGAAGGACCAGGTCATCAAGTGGGAGGAGGCTTCCATCCAATCTTTCAATGGGATTAAAGAGGCACTAAAGCATGCACCTATTCTGGCAGCTCCAGACTATAAGAAGCCTTTCCAACTATTTTCCTTTGCTTCAGAGAACATTGTTGCTTCTGTCCTACTGCAGAAGGATGATGAGGGGGCTGAGAGGCCAATTGCCTTTTTCAGTAAGGCCTTGCAAGGGGCTGAGCTGAGGTACACTATTATGGAGAAACAAGCATTTTCCTTGGTAAAAGCAACAAAGGTTTTCAGGCCTTACATTTTGAGTTCTAAGATTGTTGCTTATGTTCCCCACACCATGGTGAAAGACATTTTATCAGAGATGGAAGTCTCAAGAAAAAGGTGCAGGTGGGTGAACAAGTTGCAAGAATATGATATGGATATCCAAACCATGAAGTTGGTGAGAGGTTTGGGCTTGGCTAAGCTTATGGCTGAGAGAAACTTGCAAACTATTGAGGTAAATGAGGTAGAAGAAGAAAGGGTAGGTGTTTTTGAAAAATTAATGAGTTATGAGTGGTACAAAGATGTAATTTTTTATCTCAAACATCTGAAATACGTTGAGTATTTAAGTAAGAACTAGAAAAGAGCCCTTAAGTTGGCTTCCCAGAAATATGTCATTACTGATTATGGGTTAGCTTGGAGAAACCCAGAAGGAGTCCTCTTAAGGTGCATTACTGAAGAAGAAGCCCCCAAGATAATTGTTGATCTCCATGGAGGAGTTTGTGGGGGGAATTTTCCTATAAGAGTCACAACACACAAGATCCTGAGGGCTGGTTATTGGTGGCCAACTCTCTTCAAGGATACAACCTTGTTGGTTAGAAGATGTGAGAGTTTTCAGCACTTCTCTAGAAGACTGAAAGCTTCAGGCTCCCTTCCTTTGCATCCTGTATCAATTGAAGCTCCATTCAAGCAATGGGGAATGGATTTCATTGGTGAGATTTCAGACCCTTCAAGTGTTGGCCATAAGTGGATTCTTGTAGCCACTGATTACTTTACTAAATGGGTGGAGGCAATCCCCACCAAGAAGGAAACACACCAAATTTTCATGGACTTTCTGTTGAACCATATCATCTGTAGGTTTGGGGTGCCAGTCAAGATTGTTGCTGACAATGCCATGAGTTTCAGAGCTAAACCTCTAGTGGCAATGTGCAAAGAGTATGGGATCAACTTGACATATGCCTCTAATTACAACCCCCAAGGAAATGGACAAGCTGAGTCTAGTAATAAAAACTTGCTGAAGATTATCAGAAGAACCTTGGAGTTGAACAAAAGGAAATGGGGTGAACAGTTGAAGTTTGTTTGTTTGGGCTGATAGAATCACTGTCAAGAGAGCTACTGGAAAGAGTCCATTTGAGTTAGTATATGGAACTCACGCCCTGCTACTCCTGCATATGCAACTATCCTCATATCATTTCATTCAACAGCTGGAAGATCAAGAGGTTAGTCCTTATGATGCTCGCATTAACCAGATTGTTGAACTTGATGAAGAAAGGAGGGCATCCCACCAGAGGCATGTAAAGTTCAGAGAAAAGATGAAGAAGTTATTTGACAAGAAGGTCACTCCCAGAGCTTTCAATATTGGAGATCTTGTGCTGCTATGGGATAGCAGACATGAAGATAAGGGAAAGCATGGAAAATTTGACTCATTATGGATGGGCCCTTACTCCATTGATATTAGAATTGGTGAACACACCTTCTTCTTGAAGGATTTGGATGGTGATTTGCTTGAATTGCCTATTAATGGTAGGCATTTGAAGCATTTCTTGGATTGATTCCCTAGAATCAAGGTAAACATATTTTGTACAGTGTATAGTTGCTTGTTTGTTTCTTGTTTTTTGTGTTTCTTCTCGTTTTGATCGTTAGTGACCTATTTTTGTTGGTTTATGGATTCTGTTTCATTTTTGGGAGATGGCTCTATTTCTCTGCTCTATGAGATGACTCCATTTCCCAATGGATATTTTGGCACTTGGTCTACTATCATTCTTGTGGCACTCACAAGGAATTCCCATCCCCGAGTCAGAGCTGATGTTGGTGCTCAAAATAGTCTCACCCCATTTTGCCTTTGAAAATCCATTGATTTACGGCCTCTATCACATTTTATCCCCCCGTGTTGTGCCTGGGAAGTCTCTACTTTCCTTTGTTGCCATAATTAATCTTTCCTTGGGCTGAAGATCACGTATGGATCTATATTTGTGTCCTTGTTTCTCTGTTTCTCTGAAGAGGTCTGAAATTTGGGTCTCCCATCCTCTATTCATTCAAAAACTCAGGCTTTCTCTGTTCTTTCCATTTTTTACAGTTGAGATTTTCTGCCCTTGTCATTTTTCCCCAAATACTTGATGAAAAATGAATGGATGTAGCTATGAAGAGCGTATTTGAGCCTTGCAACATTTCTAAATCCTCTGTCCTTGGAAAAAACTTCATCCCCAGGCTCAAATGGTCATTTTTCTACATTTTACGGTTTGACGGGCATTTCCCCCAGTCAAATTTGCATCCTTGCATCGACAGGGAATGTGGCCTCTTTTGGTTGGATGCAGCTCAGTAGGGTGCTTTAGAAATTTTATAAATCACCTCAACTTAAAGATTTGTCCACGTGGAGGAACGACACTCATTTGAAGATCTAATTTTTGGTTTGGCCTTGGAGTAGCGCCAGGAGGACACATGTGAGGTTTCCTTTTGCTACTTTTCCCAGACTTAGACAAATTTTTATGCAGCTAAAACAGTTTGGTAGGAAACAGGGACACGTGGTGAGCCCGTGCTCATTCAGAGTCTTTTAAGGAAGTGCCAAGAGGACACTTGGAGGCCTCCGCTCACTTTACATTTTTCTTGGACTTTTCAGTGCCAAAAGAGACTTACCTCAGATCCTAACACATGGCACCTTCCGCTGAGCTTCAAGCCTTCAAACAAACTTTGTTGGGCCAGGACACGTGGTGAGCCCACTCTTCCAAGGTCTCAAATTTTGGGGACCATCTCAAGGTGCACCATTGTGACGCGTGGCAGTTTGAAAATTCAGAAGGGGCAGGGGAAGCAGACCATTGGGGGGCAACTTAGAATTTTTGCGTTTTATGGGAAAATGGATTAAAATACCAAAATGGCCTGTAAGCCCGCTAGAGGAAAGGTCAAAGCTTTCTCCAGTCAACAGCAGAGGTGCGGACTCTCTCAGGAAATTTGGAAAATTTTCCTTTTGGGAGAAAAGAGTTAAAAGTGAAAAAGGAAGCGTGGTTCCACTGGGACCCACATTGGGACACGTGTCAGGCCCATTTTTCAAGGGTGGAGCTGCAGGGGAAAACTTGGAAAATTTTCCCTTTTCCAAAAATGAGGTGAAATAGTAGAAATTTGGCCGGTTCCATTGGGACCCACCTTAGGACATGTGTCAGGCTCATTTCTCAAGGGCAGAGGCACGAGCAAAGTGTGAAAATTTTACATTTTTCCAAAAGTTGTAAAAAGTCAAAGAAAACCCCGGGCCCATCTTAAATTGAATCTTCCACGTGGACGGCCCAAATTCAAAGTAAAGATCAATGAAACTGTGAGTCTGAATCTGATTTTCCCCCCATTTTTACTAAAACTCTCCTGGAAGTGTGAGTCTTCATGATTTCTTTGTATTTCCTACATGCCAAATAGAGAGGAGAGTTAATTTTGATATCTAAGTTTGGTGGAGGAGATCTAGAGACGTCTTTCACCATTAAAATGGTCTGACTCTCAGGCTCGATATGATTTTCCATTTTTCTTCTCCCGAGCACGCAAGGAACCAAATTTGACAGATTAGGGGTGGAAGTGGTTGGTGAGTTGAAGAAAGAGTGATCTACCAGAAGGAGGAGTTGAATGTGGGAGATATTCGAAGATATTTTTCCCCTGAGCACCTGGCAACTTTTTACAAATCTGATTCTGGAAATCACGATCGTGATCATGGCGAGCACTGGTAGCACTCAATGTCATGATTTTTTGGGGGGGAAAGGGGCTCTGTTGTAAATTTTATAAATGGCACAATTTTTTCGTGTAAATGGTTAGATTTTGGAGTGTTAGAGGTCGAAGAAAATTCCCAAGAGGAAAACATGAAAAAGCCTATATTTTGAGAAGCCGTCTAAGAATATTGTATATCTCTTTTGTATTAATTTGATCATGTCAAGGTGGTTGCAAGTGTACAACCATTGACAAGCTCTGAGATTGTTCTAGAAACTTTCCCCTATTGATAAATTTAATCAAACTCGAGTTATTCTGTGTTGATCTTGAGAAAAATGTGTTTGTTTCATTTCTGAATGTCTGCAAATAGTTTTTCTTGTTCCTATTGCAATCTTGTATCAAAATTTGTCTTAATCACACAGGTCTCAATCCTTGTGACAGTTTAGTGGCATCTGCAATCTCATTTCTCAGAAGAGCTTTCATCTGGGAGTGAAATAAATGATTTAAAATCACTTTTCTTTCATTTGTTGACAAAGATTGTTTGTAAGCCTCTGGGTGTACCTCAGGCGTGATTGGGTTTTCTAACTCAATCATTTGTGTTAAAATCTCATATATTGTGTGAAAAAGTGATAATTTGGGCCTCCATTGAAGTACATATTCTGGTTAAAGGAACATTTTAGCTATTCCGAAGCATTCTGTTGTCTAGACTTTCCATTTTGTAAGAGTTCTCAGGGATTTGGAAAATCAAGTTTATTCTACCTCACCTCCCACCAAAATTTATTTAAAAACAACTAATCCTACCCATACTACCCCTGTTTTCCCTGTATGAACACAAATGCATAATTTCCATTACCAAAACATGCAGAAACAATCAGGATTCCTAATGTCTTTAGTAGCCTAAACTTTGTCTAGAAAATATCTCCACTATCTAGAGTGACAACTCGTGAGAGTTAGATTTTGTTGCATTGATCATATTTTCTCCAAGGTCTTATTCATAACCTCATAGAGTGAGGATATCTCCATCTCCTCCATAAACCATAGGCTACAGAAGGGTCCTCTCACCCTGGTTGAAAAGGCACAACCATAAAGTAGTGAGGATAGATCAAATCCTCTTGAGGGTGCTATCCATTTCTCCACATCTGAGTGATAAAAGGCCAGTTAGATCCCATCCTCATCTAAAAAATGACTCATTTCTATCTATCTGTCCCTAAGCTTCCTACCAAAACTTATGATGCGACTCAGACCTTGAGGGAGAATCAATTTGGGTACCAACACAGTTGGTCTTCTCTTTCCTCATGGGAACATAACAGATGTCCAAATGTGGATTACGGCAATTTCCATGCGACTTCATCAGCTGAGGTTACCGATGTTGAGATACCACCATGATGCCATCATGGTTATGATGGATAAATTGACGAAAGTAGCTCATTTTTCTATGGTGAAGACCACCTATATAGCCAGTGTAGTGGCACTAGTATATTTTGATGAGATTGTTAGATTACACAGGATTCTGTGGAAAATCCAATTTGTGACCAATGGTCCCTTGTATACTTCCCACTTTTGGACTACAATTCAACATGTTCTCTGGACATCTTGAAGATCAATTTTAGCACAAATTATCACCCTAAGACAATGGATGGATAGACTGAGTGGGTGAATCAGATCTTCAGAGGACATGCTTAGGATGTACATCATGGACCATCAGTCAGATGGAGGAGTATCTGTACTTAGTTGAGTTTTCCTACAATAATTTTTCCAAAAGAGTTTCGATAGCGAATCGTGCCTCCTTTTCAGGACATAATTTGGTAAGAGAGTGCAGGACACCTCTTAGTTGGACAGGCGTAGAGGATAAGGTTTCTCTTGGGCCAGCTATTACTACAGGACTATGGAGGAATAGCAGGTTGTTTGATCAGGAAAAGATTGTAGGAGGAGCAGGATATGAAAAAGAAGTAAGTTGAACAGATCAGCATAGGACAGATCATAGTTTTGAGTTGGGCATCAAAGGTGTTTCTTCATGGATCAGACTGTATAAGATCCCTATCCATTATGGGAAAAATGATCTAAGCTTGCTCCTAGATTTGTGGAGACCCTTTGTGATGGAGTGTAAAGTCCCTTGAGCCTATTGTCTAAGGAAGACCACCTAGCTTGTCTCAAACATCCATGTTGTATTTCACATTTTATGTAATCTTAGGAGGTATATTACATGACCCTTCTCAAATGTACTAGATAGGATTAATCATTACAGATGAGGATTAGGGGTAGGTGATGGTGGATCCCATCTGTATTATAGAGTTTCAGGACCCTGGGCCTTCACGACAAAGAGATATTGAACAGGTTCGGGAGTGAAGGGATTGATATGATGAGACTATGCTATGGTGGAGGATGCGACGTTACTACTGGACTTCAATTCCCACACTTGTTCTAGTGACTTCCAAGAGGAATTCAAGTCTAAGGGGAGAGGAGATGTAGTGCCTCCACTTCGCTTCTTGACACATATTTTTGCTATTGATTTCTAATAATTTCAACTAACACTTATGGAACCATTGTTTTAGACTTTTGATTTAGCATGATCGTTAGATGTTAAAGATACTAGATTGGTGTTGATTTCGATTCATATATGATGCATTTGGATTATTAGAGAAATTTTATATTGATGTGGATATGTTGTTGACATGGTTAATTATATATATTGTTAGTGCAGAAATCACATGCACCCCCCAAATGAGTTCTACAGGTAATTGAACTTTTCTAAGGACAGAGTCATTTGGTATGATTGCATAAAATTGAACCTTCAGAAATCCAAAGGTGTGGGACCTTGTAAAATGGAAAAAGATCTCTAGATTAAAGGGAGTTGGTTCCTATATCCTCTTTTGAGGTGCATGCGTGAGAACTTGCAGAGGATCTATCTTTATACCTAATCTAAACTTGCCAAGGAAACAGGGGTAAAAGGTATACAAGGAAATCAAACTAAGCTATAAGGTGATGCACCAAAGGAATGATGAACATTTAGTTTTACCTAATAGACACAAACCAACCAAATGCATACAATAACTAAGCACAGATAACCAGATCTATAATGAAAGACCAGATGAAAGAAAAAGAGACAAGAGGGATCTAAAGTCAATCACAGACGTGTTTTTATTTCTCTATCAGATTGATACAATGCATTACAAAGTGGCCAAAAGGAATTCCAAATGTATTACATTTTAGTGGAAGGTCTGAAACTATCATGAGTCTCTTTGCCAGAAGAAAAGGGGAGCCCGTAAAACAAAGATATTCCAACCCTTTACAATGAATCCTGCCCCTATATTTATAGATTCGATTGGAGAGAAGAAAGAGAGAGAGAGAGAAGTGGGAAAATGCAAGGTTGAATCTCAACAACTGCTATTAATGCCCTGCTAAAATCTTCCCCCAAATCCCTTTTTGGTCTTTACTTGCATCAATCTTTGGTTCGGTGCCTTGAAGGAAGAGTAAAAGTGGAATAGATCGAATCCGATCTAGTTGTTATATTGACATATGATCCTGCATTAAAGGCCTGAAGATATTTCACCATTTTTCACCTACCAGATGCCTAAAAGGAAATGGATTTTTTATCCTTCCATGGTGTATAGAACGTCATCCTGATTTTTCCAATTGGTGTTAGATTCGCAATATTTTGAAGCCCTGAGTCGAAAGATATGCCCCTTCAAAGTTTGTATCGAGTCCATACAAATAGGAGGGAAAACAATTTGAAAAATATTTCAGCCCCCTTTTGATTTGGGACATGTGAGCAACTAGATTAGAGCTATAAAAAATGGGTCGCATGTCCAGTGGGTTTATCTTTTCCCTTTTTTTCCGCAAAACACAAAATGCAAAGCTCAGAAAACTCTCATGGCCCTGAAGCTCTTATATTTGGACATGTGGCCACCCCTTTGGTTGGCTGGGGAGATGCACTTCCATTTTTAAATTTGTGCCTTTTTGAAAAAAGGAAAATATTTTCACCGAGAAGAAGTCCTCCAACTCCCTGCCTTGGCTTTGACTCAGGCTTAAATGCTGATTTTTTACCCTTAGACGGAGTTGTAGCCCATTTTGTTACTTTTACACTCCTTTTAGGATTATATCAAGGGGAAAAAATCAACTTTTCCCCTGTTTTGATTAACTATGCCCAAGAGATTTAATTTTTCCCTAGGCGGCACATTTCGGCTAAGTCCATTTCTTTAATGGGATCATAACTCTTGACTTTGGGACACCTTTGGCACTACATTATCATACCATTATTCCTCTTGAAATATTTGAATTAGCTACCATTTAGACACTTGGCAAGCCTCCGCCGGCTAGCCTATGCATTTGACTATTCAACTGAATTTTGCCCCTTTCTGAGATTGGACACGTGGAGGCACTTGCTTGTTTGAAAACCTAGATCAAAGTTTTTCCTTTGGAAGGAGCGTCGAGTTGACACTAGTCATGCCTCCACCTGGTCTATGGACTTTTTCAACTCTGGTCCCTCTTCATTTTGGATTTGGGCTATGTGGCGAGCTTTGCACTCATTTGGGTCTCCGCTAATGGGACCAACTCTTGGAGATGCACCATACTGACACTTGGCATTCTCTGCTTACACTTCTATACTTAGCCAATTTGAGGCCCACCCCTTTCCACCTTTTGACTTTGTTTGACTATTTTATACGTGGAGGGCTGGCGCAAGTTTGAGTATCCATTTCAATACTTGCAACCATTTAGAAGATGTTCTAAGCCACATATTCACATTCTAATTGTTAGTTGAAGACTTTTCAACAGCTTGCATCCTTCTATGGTCACCATAGATGCATGCTTAGGATGGGATATTATTTTGTGCTATCATTCCTCTTTTCTACCCTTCCAGAAGCATTTAGGACTATGGTTATTTTCATTTCCTTATCGATAGGGAGTCATTTTGGACCCTTTCCTGAATGCATTCAAAAGGATTCACATCCATAAGTCATTCTCTTTCTCTTGATTATGATTCCTCTATGTGTGCACTGCCCCTTCTGTTCCTATTATTGTTGTTCCATTGTTGGGTCCTATCTATAACTTAAAAGATGGATTTAAGACATGGAAACTTTGGCTCGATAGAGTCGTTTATTTTGTATTAAGGGATCCTTAAAAGTCTTATCTCATCTCCCACCACTCCAACTATTAGTTGGAGTCCTAGTCTACGACCCATTTCATAAGACTCTGAATGATTTTTCTTAGGTTCTTTCTATGCAGGGTTGTGGCCAACTGATCATCTAATATTTGGATACTTGGGGGTGAAATATGGAATATCTAAATTTCTATGACTAATAGGGGTATCTACTTGACTAGATGAAAAGACCAATTTCCTTGTCATATCCACTTGGGCATGGAGTCGAGAACGACAATGTGATACTATTTCTATCCTCTGATTCACGAGCCAAACTCACTTTGCACTTTCTCAATTTTCATATAAAATCTGACTATGTAAATGAAGGTTTGTAAGAATAGAAAATTCATTCCGACTTAGGGCTTCATCTTATCCTCTCTGAATGGACTGCATAAGATGCAACAAAACAATTTTCTACAACTATATACAAAATTTGAAATCATACATGCTTCAAATAGAACATGCAGAGCCTACAAAGCATCTTAGGAGAAAAGATAACCTAAACTTCAACAATGTGATGTGCATCAAGCATTTACAGGAAAGAGAAACTTTAACTAATTCGTATAGGGTGAGAACTTCCCTTTAGTAACTTAGTCTATTTAAGATAGATTCCATTTACTTGAATCTGTAATTCCTCTCCATCCAACATAGACAATTGGAAAGATTGTTACTTTTTGCATCTTGTGACCATATAGGGGCCACTCTAAATGACATCAAATCGTTGGAATGCCATCTTGGTTTTGCTCAATATGTATCCCATTTTTCAAATTAGGTCTCCTTCCTACTGACGGTTGTTGCTTTTGCTAATTAAAAAATTGTCAAAGCATCTCTTGATTGTAGGTCCTGATTCTTGAAATCCATTAACTTGAGTGCTTTCTCTCTGATTTCTTCCAATTCTATAAGCTCCCCATACCTTGGCTTCAACATTGGTTCAAATTCAGACATCTCTAGCTACTTCACGAGCTCCAATGCTGGATCCCACTCAAGGGATATAGGCAACAATGCCTCTTTCCCATATGATACAAGTTTGAATGGAGAGCTTGATTATAGATCTATTAGGTTGTTATCCTATCACCCCATAAGGCCAATTTGAGCTTTGTGTGCAAGGTTCTCTAATTTTCATCAAGAATTTCTCCTGATGATATTTAGCAGGTCTCTTATTTGTGGACATAGGCTTGGCCATTACCTTGAGGGTAATAGTTTGATGAAGTGCTCAAGTAAGTCCCATGTTCTTAACAACCCATCATGTGATCTTGGAGCCTACGAATGCCAATGCATTGTCTGATATAGTGGTGGTTGGTACTCCAAATCTGGTCACTATCCCTTCATAGAAATCTAGTATACTAGACTCATTAGCTTCTTTGAGTGCCACTGCCTCGGTCCACTTGGTGAAATACTCTGTATGCTATCAGAATCCATTTGTGGCCTTGGCTTGAATTTGGATTAATGACTCCAATGAATTCCAATCCCCATTTCATGAAATGCTGGTCGACCTAAAATTGGGTGCTATGGAAGTGCTGCTAGCTTTTTCTTTGCCTTTAAAGAATGCACAATTATTACACCTTTTGATCCATGCATAGCAGTCACTAAACACCTCTGGGCTAGTAATAACCCGCCTTCGTGATCTTGAGTGTTGTCACCCTTAGGGTAAAAATGGCCTCCAGCTACTTCAACATGGAATTCTTGTAACACTCTTTCAACCTGATATGTCTCAATGCATCTCAATAGAATGCCATTGATGTCTCTTTTGAACAAGACACCATCAATAAAAACATATGGGATGACCTATAGTCTGAAATGTCTCCTTTTTGCTTTACTCATCCCATGAGGACACATGCCTATTCGAAGGAAGTGTACCATGTCTTGAGTCCAATAAGGAGTGGGTGCATCATTAGCTGGCTGCTCTTGATCATTCTGTAGTAAAAGGATTGCCTCTTCTTCTCCTTTTGACTCATCATGTGGTTTAGAAGCAAGATGCTCGCACAAAACCTTTCCATGAACCAGTTTGGTCACTTTTATTTCAATTTCATACTCAATTACATGAGTGATCCACCCTACTCTCTTCTCATTCAAGTCATTTTTTAGGAGGAATTCCTTGACACTAGCATGAGACAATAATAGTTGGATTTTGTTGTTTGAGACCAAGTGTCTGAACTTCTTCAAACACTAGGGTTTGACTGAAGAATTCTATGGGTTACTCTGATCCTTCTCTATTTAGTTGTATTAAGATAGATGAGATTATGTCTGATCCTCCAAAAGCATACAACATGAAGTCCTCTGAGAAGTCAGGGTTGATAAGAGTCGGAGCCTATGATATTGCATGTTTGATGGCTTTAAAACTCTCTTTTCCTTCAGATGTCGACCTGAATGCTAAGCTCTTCTTCAACATCAACGTTATTGGCTTAACGAGGAAGAAAAGTTTGGTACAAACTTGTGCACAAAATTGATTTTTTCCAGGTAGATTTGAGGATATTTCTTGTGGCTTGGCAATGACAATGCTCTTATTGCTTCCACTCTCTCTAGGTCAATTTCCAATCATTCCTTTGATACAATATGGCCTAGAAGCCTGCCCTCATGGGCCAAGAATATGTATTTTTGGGGGTTCAATGATACCCCAAATCTCCTACACCTTTGGAACACCTACCTTAGGTTGAAAAGGTGGTCTGCTACATCTTTGGAGAATACAGTAATGTCATCCAGGTAGATAAGCACTATTTTGTTGATCATCCCTTTGAATTTCATATTCATTGCCCTTTGGAAAGTGGCTTTGGCATTAGACAATCCAAATGGAATTTTTCTATAGGCATAGGTGCCCCATTTTGTGGTGAAATTCATATTGAATTGCTCATCTTATTTCACCATGATCTGGTTGTACCCTGAGTATCCATCTAGGAGAGAGAACCTCTCTTAACCAGACACTACCTGCAAGATCGCTCCATTGAAGGGAGTGGGGTAGTGATCTTTGAGGGAGGCTCTGTTCAAGTCTTGAAAATATACACACAGCCTAATCTCTCCATTTCTCTTCCTGACTGGGACTAGGTTTGCAACCCAACTTGTGTGTTTTATTGAAAATATGATACTTGCCTCGACTAACTTGTTTAACTCTTTCTTCATCAGAGGCTCAATTTGTGGGTTGACTAATCTCTACTTTTTCCTGATGGGCTAAGAATCTAGATTTAGTTCAATTGTGTGTTGTGATAGCTTTGGATTTAACCCTCTTATATCTTCATAACTCAAAGAAAACACATCTAGAAACTCTTGGAAAATTTTTATGAATAAATACCTTTCTTGCTCAATAGCCACTTTGCCAACTTGTAGTGTTTTTCCGTCTCTAATTGGTATTGAAATTTAATCTTCCCCTTTGATCTACATGTTATTTTTGTCTTTTCTATATTGATCATTAGGATTCAAGATAGACTCCAATGTCACTAAGCCTTTGGGAAGCTTTTTTGCATGCAGTTTGTACTACCTGAATCCCATATTGCTGCTCTAATCTACTTTGATTTCTGGCTCAGAATTTAAATTCTTCTTGTAAAAAAATTAATGATTTACTAATCACTCTCGAACACCTACCAACATGTGTTGTTATCTAGCACTACTGTCCTCACAACTATATGGATATGTGGATTTTCTCTATCTCTTTTGATGCTATCAACCACATCAATCGTTGCTCTAACTTTTGCAAGCCTATCAACAACTTGAATCTCCTTCCTGGGTATGTACACAATGTTGAAGGCCTCAAACTCCTCTATAAGGTCACATACCCTACTCATGTAATTCAGGAGTAGGTCGTTCTTGACAGCATTAATTACTCTAACTTGATTGGCAACCAGTTCATTGTCACTAAACATTTGTAAGTTCTTGATTCCTATATTCCTTGCCCAATGAAGACCTTGGACCAAAGCTTCATATTCAACAGTGTTTTTTGAGCAGACAAAATGAAATCTGAAGGCTAGATAATATCTCATACCTTTGGGGGACATAATCATGGCTCCTCCTCTAGCTCCTTGTCTACTCCTTGAGCCATCAAAAAAAAACAACTACCATACCTCATTTTCATCCTTACATTCTCATTTAATTAGGTCAGGAAGAGGATGATCCTCTTCATGTAGACAATAGACTCCTAGCTAAGATTCTTCCATATCCTTATAGGGGTCAAAAGCATGTTTCATGTTTTCCCACTCATCGAGAGTCAAGTCTGGGATACATCCCACCTTGGTGTCTACTTTACAAGTGCGTAGGAGGTCTTCTTGATCAAAATCTGAGAAGTTTGCATTGATTGGGCTAGGTAGATAAGATTCAATATGAGAATCAGCAATGGTTTCAAATCTAATTGTGGATTTTTCCCCATACCTTATTCTAAAGAGCATATGTGACCAATCAGTAGACAGATAGCCTCCAATTTTAGAAGTGAAGTCCCTGGAAAAAAACAAAGAAAAATGTGGTGGGAAAATATATGATCGATATGTTTTGCAAAACAGTCACATTGGGGCAAGCATGCAAAGTGAGGCCGAGATCCTTGATGATTCCAAAAGTTGTCATTGTTGTCCCATTTAGTTGCACTACCCCTCTAGAGATGACTTCATATTGGAGAGCTAGTCGATCAGCTATTTTCTTGGGCATTACAGAGCTACTGGTCCAAGAATCAATCATACAATTGTGCACTAATTTGTCTCCAATAATGAATGATACATAGAATGGAGGAGTTATCAAATTCTTACTTTTTTGTTCTCCATGGTTTCTCCTAGGTTGAACTGTATTGGAAAGCAATCTCTCTTGCTACTTAGGGGGTTGATTTGAGCTTGACCAATTCTACATGACAGTTTGCAACAAATCCCTCTACCGTAGAATGGCCAGTGACTCCCATAGTGAGATGTTCATACTTTTCCTCTTCATTTTCTCGATAATATTGAATGAGCTATCCATTTGATGCCTCTTCCTAGACACATTTCTTTCTTGCACATGGGTTGTTATAACTAGTGCTTGAGTGGATTTAGAAGGTGGCTTGGATTGGTTCTATATGTTGGGAGTTATATTGGGAGCACCAAAACCTTATAGAGTGATGGAAGGTTAAGGGTCACCTGAGTTCAGTGGTTGGCCTTCTCCAATATTTCTCTTTTTGGACCGTGTATTGGCAGCTACACTTTGAGAAGAGAACTGAGTGCTCAACCTGCCAATTTACAAGCATAGTCTCACATAGAGGCCCCCCTTGTTAAGCTCCTTGCTACTGATCTCCTTCTTGGCTAGGTTCTTATGGCACCATACTGGTCCACACAATCAAGACTTGATTGAGAGTACCATGAAAGCACATTGATTGGTATTGAGACTGATTACATGGAAAACACCAATCATATTCTTTCACCATATTGTTCTATGCTGGAAAAAATGCCCTTGATGTTGAATATTTATTTGGATCATATGGCCTAAAAGTTCTAGAAGCTTGTGGTTGTCCTTGGTTCTAGCTTTGATTTATAGTTTAAGATGGTGGCCTATTTTGCTGATACTATAGTCTAGCTTGGTACTGACCTTGAGACTGAGCTTGAGACTGATATGGCCTATAACTCTAAGCTTGTTGCATTTTGATGGTTAATAACTCATTCCCCACGTTCTAAATTTGTTTCATGACTTCCTGGAGTTCCTTATAGGTCTTATATGATCAAGTGGAGGTTTTAGCTGAGCTTTGACTCTTGGGAGTGGGTATAGGAGCTAATGTGGGTGTTTGGCTGGTATTTGGGCTTCCTAACTTGGTGTATAGAGGCATGGATGGCCTAGGATAGATTTTTCCATCCTGAATAAAACTATTCTAAGCCCCTATAGAAAGGCTATAAGTTTCTAGGTAAGGTTGTGCCCCCTATTGACTGAATCATCAAAGAAATATCATAATTTAAAGCTCTAAAAATTATAAGAAGGCACCTTCATTAGTGGGATTTACTATTGTTGTAATCTTGTCCTAGGTCCACTGAAACATAATGTTGAAGTTTATTGTCTGCTCATTTAGAGCTCTTTTGATCGTTGTTAGTTGCTACAACAAAGATAAGCCATCACCCTTCTCCCCAAACTGGTTGTGAAGAGATGTGCAAAGCTGGTTCCAATTTTGGATAGAGCCTGCCTCAAGGCTTCTGAACCATTGTGAAGCTTTCCCTTTGAGTTAAGAGGTGAGAAACTTGACTGAAATGTCCATCTCATGGATTTCATGGATTGTACAGACATTTGCAATATCTTGGACATGATCAACAAGAGAAGTCTGGTTTTCTCTAGTGAAATATGGCATGCTCTTTAATGTTGCTATCAGAACCAGATTTTGTGCATTCAAAGTGAGTGGGATGCTGCTAGTGAAATTGAGATAAGGATTTGGATGAGCCATCCTAATCAGCCTGAGCACCCCTCTTGATTGAGAGAATGGTCTTCTTGGAGGAGGTGTCGATAAGGATCTGTTTGGTGGGGATAGAGACCTCTGGGCTCTTCTTCCTCCCCTTCCTCTATCTGGGGATAATTCTAAATAGAAAAATAATCCCTCTTCTCTAGTTCTTGACCGTGTTTGTATTCTTCTCATGAACTTTCTTGGAATGTTGAAACCAGTGGATTTGTTTCCAGTAGAGTCTAGAGATGTAAAATTTTAAGACTTCTTAAAAGTTAGAATCATAGCAAGTGTACATCAATTCTTACTGTAACAAGATGGAGACTTCTCTATCCCACCAGGCATGCCATAACTGTTAGTGGAGAATCATAGTACCCTCAAATTAATTCTACAGGTTTTCTTTTCTAAAGCAAAGTCATTTTGTGTGATTGCATAACATTGAACCTTCCCCAAGGTGTGGGACCTTGCAAAATGGGAAATCTCTCCAGATTAAAATTTGGTTCATATTCCTCTATTAAGGTGCATACGTGAGAACTTGTAGAGGATTTCTCTTTATACCAAATCTAAAACTACCGAGGAGACAAGGGTAAAAGGGATACAAGAAATCAAAATAAGTTATAAGGTGATGCACCAAAGGGATGATGAACATTTGTTTTTCCAATAGAAACAAACCAACCAAATGCATACATTAACTAAGTATTGATAACTGGATCTATAATGAAAGATCAGATGAAAGCAAAATAGACAAGAGAGGATCTAAAGTAAGCCACATACATGTTTTATTGCTCTATAAATTGATACAATGCATTAGAAAGAGGCCAAAAGGCATAAATGTATTACAATCTAGTAGAAGGTCTGAAACTCTATGAGTTTCTTTTCCAGAAGAAAAGGGAATCCTGTAAAAAAAAGAATGTCCAACCCTTTACAATGAATCCTGCCCTTGAATTTATAGATTAGATCAGAGAGAAGAAAGAGGGAGAGAAGCAGGTAAAGAAGGTTGAATCTCAACTACTGCTCTTAATGAATCTGATAAAATCTTCCCCCAAATCAATCTTTACTTAATCAACCATTGGTTCGGGGCCTTGAAGGAAGAAGAAACGGAAGAAAACATCGAATCTGATCTGGTTGTTGAGATAGATGGACCTTGCATTAAAGGATTGAAGATGTTTCTCCATTTTTCACCTACTAGGGCCTGAGAAAAATGAATGTTTATCCCTTTATGGTGTATAAGACGTCAAGACGCTTCAAATGTTGTTAGATTTGAAATATTTCGAGCCCTGAGTTGAAAGATATGCCCCTTCAAAGTTTTTATTGAGTCTGTAAAAATGGGCAGGAAAACAATTTTAAAAATAGGTCCCCTTTTGATATGGGACACGTGGCAACCAGGTTAGATCAAAAAATTAGGCTCGCAGGTCCATAGATTATCTTTCCCTGTTTTCTACAAAACTAAAAAAAACCCGTAGCACTGTTCAGCCACGGCTAGACACGTGGTACACTATGGTTGGCTGGGGGGTGCATGTCCATCTTTACCTTTGTGCCTTTTTGACAAAAGGAAATTTTATACCTTTTCCTCCGACTCCCCACTTTAGCTTTGACTCGGGCTTTAATGCTGACTTTTTCCCTTGGGTGGAGTTACAACCCATTTTGCGAGTTTTATCCTTTTGGGATGATAAAGGGGAAAAAACCAACTTTTCCCTCGATAGCCCACTTTCATTGAATTTGGTCCAAATGCTGACTTTTTCCCTTTGGTGGAGTTGTGGCCCATTTCATAACTTCTAGGCTAAGTCTTTTGCTTAGTGGGGTCATATCTGTTGACCTGAGAAACACGACAATCTGGTGCTCATTTAAAATCTTATCTCTCTTCAATTTTTGAATTAGTGCCATTTAGACACCTTGTAGCCTTCGTCAGCCTGGCCTATGCATTGACTATTTAACTGACTCTGCCACTTTCCGAGATTGTACACGTGGAGGCACTGTGCTTACTTAAAAACCCGGCTCAAAGTTTACCTTTGTAGGAGTGTCGAGTTGACACTTGTCATCCTCCTTCAGTCTATGGAATTTTCAACTATCCCTCTAACCCCTTTTGGAATTTGAGATACATGGCGAGTTCGCACTCGTTTGGGTCTCCATTCTGGGACTAAATCTTAGAGATGCGCCACACTGACACTTGGCATTCTCCTCTTACACTTATATAATTAGCCAATTTTTAGGCCCACTCTGTCCACGTTTTGACTCTATTTGAATATTTCTACGTGGAGGGTTGGCATATGTTTGAGTCTCTGCCCTAAGCCAACCTTTTGGAGATGGGCCAAGCAGACACCTGACACCTTCTTTCTTAGTTGAAGACTTTTCAATGCCCCGGAACTTTTTGAGACTCTAGATGCGTGGAAGCCTAGTGTAAGTTTGGGCTTCCCTTCTTAGATTTACCTTTGGAGAGTCATTAGGACACACGGTTCTTTCCACTTCCTTCTTCATACTTAGTCATTTTGGACCCTTTCTCGAATGGTTTCAAGCATGAGGACTTCAGATCTTCATCATTTCTTCTTTCTCTTAATCTTGATTCCTCTATGGCACTACCCCTTCTATCTGACTCTGTTATTCCATTGTTGCTCCAAGTCTACCTGTAACTTGAAAGATGGATTTAAGAGATGGGAATCGATTGATAGAGTCATTTCATTTGCAAAGGGTCCCTTAGTCTTTCTCAGCCCTGCCACTCCAAATATTGTGTCCCTATGCGACCAATTTACAGACCTAAACGAGTTTTATAAGGTTCTTTCTATGTGGGGTCATGGCTGGTCCAATATTTTTCCCGGGGGAGAAAGATGGATAACATATATATTTTTGACATGTGATGCAATTTTATCTCCATGAGTAGACTTTGATAATCAAATTTATGTTGTGATCATTTTGACATGGATGAAACATTGAATAGAAATGTTGCTAGAAATTTGTAAATGATTCGTAATTTGCCTAGATGGTATTAGTTTGTATATAGATGATTTTATATTTATATTACATATTTTGGCATGGATGTTTTAATGCGGCCATGAGGCCGAAGGAGGTATTCTCTGTTTTACAGGTATAATTATATTCACAACAACATCAGGGGATTGGAGACCAACCACATCAGAATTCTAGATGAATTCAACTAGGGTCACCATGGCAATATGTAATTGTGTGTTAGAAGTATTTGTGTTAGGGGAAATTGTGACCAAGGGATCATATGTTGTTTTTTAATTTAATTTTCCCTTTTTATTAATGTTAGTATGTGTTTCTTTTAGTAATGTAATTCACTTGTTTTAATTATTTAGATTTTTTGGATGTATGTTTACCCCTTTTATTATTAATGGGTTGTAGTGTCTTAATTAAGCTAATTTAAATTTTTCCTAAACTAATTAAAGATGTGACCAAAAGGAGATCATTTATTAGACTTGATTTACTCTTGGATTTTGTGTTGAGTGTTGTATGCTTGAGTCTTGAGTGTAGTACACTCTACCCTTCATGGGAAACTCGAATTTGGCTTGGAGGCCAAATTTGGAAGCTTGTGGGACAAGTCAAACTTGTCCCACACCTCTTAAATGTCTATGCCAACCGTACCTATGGGTTGGGGGGTAAAAATTAGACCCCATTAGGTGTTTTGGGAAGAGAAAAAGGTGAAATGTTAATTGCACTTTCTTTCAAATATTTAATTTTGTCCTTTGGGGGTGTGGGCTTGATTTTTGTGTGCAAGTATCTTGTCATTCCTCTCACCTACCAATTTATGGTGCATTGGGGTTGAGGTTTGACCAAGTGAGGTGGAGTTGAGGATGAATGATGTGGCATCCTACATGGAGCCACCTCATCCTCCTCCCTCCCTTTTCTATTTATAGACACTCTTTTGCTTGTTTGGGGGTTACTTGATCATTTTGGACTCTTGTAATTTTGAGAGTTAGAGGATTTTTGGGAGTGCTTGTGAATTGTTGGAGCTTGTGGATGCTTGCTTGATTTTGAGGAGCTTGGAATTTCACTCTTGGAACAACTCTACTATGGAGAGGTAGGAGCCTTTTCCTTGCTTTTGTTATACTTTTATTTTTGTGTGTATATGTTGTGTTGAGTTTTTGTTTCCCTTGGAATGCTTGTTGGGTATGGGTAGATTGCCTAAGTTTGGAGTTGGAGGAGTATATGGGGAGTATTCTTGTAGGGAGGCATAAGAGTTTACCTTCTTGTTGGAGGGAGTTTGGGTTGGGTGCCCCACCTTGCATTTCTTCTTGTTTCTTGTTATGAGGGAGGCATAAGAGATTGAGGGAGGCATATATAGGAGGTATAATTGTACTTTTGGGAGGCATAAGAGTTTGTAGGGGATTTGAGACATGCATTGGAGGCTTTAAGGTGGGCACCCATTCCCATTGGGAGGCATAAGTGGCCTCCCCATAGGTCTTTCTCTTTTGGCTTTCTTGATAAGCCTTGTTATATTGTTGTTTTGTTGATTCTTCTTGCTTGTGTTGTTGTTGTGTTTGAATGTGGATGGAATGGATTGTGAAACTATTTTGTTAAGTATTGTGGAAGCTTTTAGTTGCCATGTGTTGAAATCATCTCCCATTGTGATGTGGTTGGGGCTCGGGGGCCAATGGAGAGGATGGCTTCTCCTCTTCATTGGATATCTTGGTTGGGTGGAGAGTGTTGCCTCTCCCCCCATTTTGTTGTGAATCAAACAAAGCATGATGGAGCCTTCTTTTCTTGGAGTTGTGGAGTTTGGAGTGTTGTTGGAGACCTTGAGAACTATCCTTGTGAAGAAACTCATTGTATTCCACTTAGAGTGGAGGAATTTGTATTATTATAGTTTCCTTTATTTGCATTCTTGTATTATTTCCCACCTTGAGTGGAAGACTTTGTAATAATTTCTTAGAGAAAGTTTGCATTCAAATATTTGTATGATGAAAGGAAAGAAGAAAGATTGTATTGTAGAACTAGTTTGAGAAATAGAAAAGAAAGTAAATTCTCTTATTTGAAACCTTGGTTGTATTGTGAGAAAAGTAGTTCTTGTGTGTTAAAGGAAATGAGCTATTTTTCAATGGAAAAGAAAGTATACTTTCATTGTGTAGTTGTGGTATTGTAAATGTGAGAGAAGGAAATGTAGGAGATGTTAGGGATGAACTTGCTTGCATAGTAAACTTGAATGGAAAAATAAAGTCATGTTAGCTATTTTGAATGTATGTACATTATAGTGAAATGAAAGAGAGAACAAGTTTGATTATATTGTATTTAGAAATGTTGAGTTCTTTACATAGCAAAAAAAAAATAATGTATAAGTAGTTATAGATTTCTTCTGCTCTTGTAATGGAAAGAAGAATCTAGTTAAACAAATGGAATTATTCTTGTAAGTAGATGAGTTTTATTGAGTTGATAATACTTTAAAATGAGTAAATTTAACTAAGAAATGAATAAAAGAGCATTAAATATCAAATCTGGAACTCTAAATGAACAAAAACAAAACTCAGAATGCATTTTTACATCTTTTAGTAACTTTTAGTTTTTGGAAAAATCTCGGCATAAAGGTTATGTTTTTCATAAACAAGACCGCCGCCCTATGCAGAGCGGTGGTCTCGTAACCACCGCTCAAGCTAAGGTGGAGGTCTCAAAACCACCACTCCATAGGGCAGCGGTCCATGTGTTTGTCACCAAGGCAGGGCAACGGTCCCAGGACCGCCGGTCTACTCTAGGTGGCGGTTCTGTCACTTATGAAAGAATTCCGTGGATCCACCTATGCATAAAATTTACTCCTATTTGTACCAAATTATAAGATGTAAAATTTATGTGTTAACTACCAGCAATTAAAACAACGAGTAAAACCACTAGATTGGGCAATAAAACATACAAATGGTGGATCTAAAAGCATTCTTTCATTTATAACAATGGGGTAGGGTTTGCCCCAAATTTGAAACCCAATATACAAATAATTTGAAAACAAAAACCAGATTGGTAGAGGAAATCCCTCCCAATCCTTGAATGAAATAGATTACATGAATAAAACTAAAACTAAACTAATCCTAGACTAAATATCCATGTAGACTCCTCCATGGCTCTTCCTTATTTGTTCTCATGGCTTCCTCCTCTCTAACCTGCAAATTTAACAAAAAGGAAATAGACCAAATGAGAAGAATAAAATGAGAAAATGTTTTAATAGAATTTCTTAAGGATTTTAGGGCTAAGTTTGGAACCCTAGGATCTAGTGGCCAAGATGGATTTGATCTAAGGGTGGGGAATTCACCCTACTTTTCTTAGGTAGAAATGTATTTTAAAATTTTAATTTAAAATCCCTCAAGGTATGTGTAGATGGTGAGTGGGGCCATATAATTTCTTAGGGGTGTAATGTCCTTCTTAATCCTTAGTATGTTGTAGGAATTTAATAGATAGGATTATGACTTTTAAACTATTAGGATAATGAAACTAGAGTAATTAAGCAAGAGGTTAACCATATTACAGTTGAGCAATATTTAAAGAGAAGAAAATATTTAATCAAATAAAATAATCCTTGGTACCTTCCTTTTGAATGATCGATTAATGGACCCTAGAGATAATTTTGAAAACATGTAACTTTTAACTAGACCTGGTTCTTCAATCGTAAAGCTGAGTTAGTAGTATAAGTTAAGTTAATGAACCCTATCAGTTAAGCAACCTTGTAATCTTCTTTATAACTTAACAATAAAATAAAATTAGTTGCAATTTTTAGGATTAAGTGTTAGGTTTTAGCATGATCATAGAACATCATTTTTATGGGCATTACATGTACGTTAACACCTCATTGTAATTATTCTAAAGGGAGCAACAACCAAAAATATGCAAAAATAAATAGGAAACACCCCGTTAATTAGATAGACAAAATTCATTTCCCTTATTTTCCACTATTCTTTAGAAAAAAGTTGGAAGGTCCCTTACCTCTTTATTGCCTATTTATCACCAACTGAGATATTAAATTGTAATAACATTGAATATTAATTCAACATTATAACCAACATTAAAATGAATAAAATAAATTAAAAAAATAAAGAAATGGAACATAATGACACATATTTTAACTTGGAAAACTTGTAAATGGGATAAAAACCCACGAAGATTAATCCACTATAATGAGCAACCTTTACATCCTAGTCCAATAACTCCTCCATCCTTCTACTCGCTATATTTACGCATCATCAATAAAGATTCACATGATTTGGAATATGACCTAAAGCCACATTTAAATAACCCGAATGGTTATGTGCATTTTAAGTGACAGGGCACACCCTGATTTAATAAATAGTTAGTTAATTAACAACTAAAACACCTAATCTAAAGTTTATATTTCAAAAATAAGAATATAAACTATTCTATATTATTTAACTATAAACTAAACATTATGATGCACTTAATATTATAGTCCTAACACTCCTTAATATTAAGTGGCGAGTCATATGCCAACATTACCTGTTTGTACAACAGGATTTATAAATCAATAAACCCTAAAGGTTTATGCTAACACATGTACTTTTGAAGGATTTGTAACACCTTCATCATGCTCAACTTACCTTTTTGTAAAAAAATATTTGAAATCCATAAATTAGACATATGAAATTGTTTTAGGTTAAGCATGATTTGTGAGACAACATCTCATTGTTTCTCATGGAAAAATTCTTATACCGCATCTCTAGAAGTCTTTTATAACACAAGGAAATCCTTTAAAAATAGATGCACACATTAAACTGTATTTTTCATAAAATCTATCAGTTTACATGTAAAATCTATCAGTTTACGTCAGATCATACAAGATCTTTTACAATGCTTTAAAACCATAGTAGAAGTATAAAGGAAGAGGATTCAATAAACCAGTCGGCCATTAGGAGGTGACATTGCATGCACACTCCCCCTCAAGGGAAAATCTAAAAGGATAAGAAATGCACACACTTACATTATTTTACAACACACAATGGCTCGTAAACATATTTTCAATATAATCTTGTTATCTCAATTTTGCCCCTAGGTAAAATTGATCAAACATGATCTTGCATAAGAAAAGCAGAAGGGTTGGCTCTCTCCCACGAACTTATAATCGATCCCAAATCGAGGGGTAGGTGGGGTTCAAATTATGTAAAAACCAGGTTAAAAATATGAAGGTGAGTTCGACATGGAGGAACAATGTCAGTGAGGAGGCCAATGGTGTCAAAGGAATCTAGAGCGCACAAAAGGAAGAAGGTGGGAAAGATTCAAATTTTGGACTTCACCACATACGAGTTGACTCAGGGTTGAATAAAAGACTCGTAGAAGGTGCCACACATCATTTGTTGCACAATTCCAAAAGGCACATCAAAGAAGATACTCCAAATGAGTAACAACCCTCCACGTGTCTCAAGCTATAAAACAGGGACAGAGCTGGCTATTAAAAAGTTAGAACTGATGGAGGTCTCCACGCATCCAATAGGTACAACCTCCAAAGGTGCAAGAGGAATAGTGTCTCCAAACAAGTACATCACTTCCACATGTCCAAAACCCAACATAGTTTCTCCTAAATAAGCAGAAGGGACCTTACCAAAAAATGAGAAACAAGAGCAGGGCCAAATTGGATAAGTAGAGCAAGGCCACGGAAGTTTCCATGTGCCTCAATGATGCACAACTTAGAAAGGATTGAATCCCAAAATGGAGACCAAACAAGTGCAAGCCTCGACATGTCCCAGGTCCAAAAGGGGATGAGTGGCAACCCCACTTAAAACGTCAAACATGGAAGATGCAGAAGGCTCTAAAAAGTGGCACCACGTGTTAGGGTTGGGGAAGAGAAGACAACTTTAAAAGAAGAGGCTCAAAGGAAAAGAAAGACTCAAAAGTGCCAGGCTTTCCACATGTCTAGGGTCCAGAAGAAAAATGGAGTAGAATCAAATTGGCTAAGTATAAAGAGTGGACAGAAGCTGCCATGTGTCGCATCAATGCAAATTGAAAGGTTAACAAAAGGGAGACTCAAACAAGCACCAAGCCCTCCACATGTCTCAAAGCCTGAAAAAATTGGCCATTGAAAAGTCTAAATCCAGAGGAAAACCTAGCAAAGGTGCCATGTGTTTGCACGTGCAATTTCAAAGGTAAATCCAAAGAGCAGGTTCTTAAATGTGCGTTGAGGCTCCACGTGTCTAGGTTCAGAATTGGCCCCGGCAAGCAAAGGGGACTTGGGCCAAAATACTAAGATAGGGAAAAGCCAACAGAAGAATCCATGTGTCTCTTCAGCAGACTTTCAAGAGGAAAATCCATAGGTGCTCCTAAAACATGTGCCAGCACTCCACGTGTCTCACTAGCACAATTTCAAAGGCATGCGACCCAAAAGGAAGTTCCCAAATGAAACCCGCCATGTGTCCCAAAGTCTGAAGAGGTAAGCTCAGCCGTTGAAAAGTCCAAAAGCCTTACGGAGGCCTCCACATGTGTCGATTTGCATAACTTCAAAAGTAAAATATGGGGGGGTTTCCAAACAAGAGCCAAGCCTCCACGTGTCTTGGGTCAGGCACAACATCTCTACCAATAGGAGGGACTCAGGAAAAACACAAAGGAACACAGAGGAGCCCGCAGAAGTAGCCACGTGTCAGTCTGGCATGATTTCAAGAGTGAAAGGAAGGAGCTGAATCTTCAAGATGTGTGAGGCACACCACGTGGACCTTGTATGGATAGACTCTTTAAATATTGTGTGCCCACAACCCTGATCTTCAGACATCCATATCTTTTGACTGGAAACTTGGATTTGGGCAGGAGAAGACTTTTTGGAAATATCTCAACACCCTTCTATGCCGTGGAAGCATAAAATATCATTCTTAACAGGATTTAGTGGGTGAAAATAGGAAAAAATCTCTTCATGCCATTAATGCAGAATCTGATTGCTTCAACAACCAGATCAGATTTAATTTGATCTGCCGTTCTTCCTACACGGAACTAAACATAGAATGGACTTGACAGATTGTAGGTGGATTTGCAGAGGGGCATTGATTAATGGTGGTTGAGCTTTCAGAGTAGGATTCAATGCATCTACAGGGGTGGTTGAATAGATTTTTATTTCCCTCTCTATTTCTCTCTCATTCTTCTATATATTGTAAAAGAGGGGCATATTCAAACGGGTTGGTCATTGTTTCTCCTACCCCCCTCTCTCTTTCTTCCTTAGGGTAGAATGTGGAGTCTAAGCCTCTTCTCATGGCTTGTAATGGAATTTTCTTACCTCTTGCCCACTGATGATGTACTGTGTAACTTATGGAGCAATAAAGCTTATTTTTTTGATGCACTTGTCCATCCTTTCTTATTTTGTTGTCTCTTCTTACCTCTCATCATTGTAGGGTATACTGTGCATACTCTGATGTTTATTTTAGGTTCTGGGAGCTGTGATTAATGGGTTTTGAAGTGGTGTTCTATGTGAAATCTATCTCTGGTCTGTGGTGCATCTTGTCCACCGTCTCTTCTGCTCACCTCCCTCCACTTGAGGTAGTTAGATCTGTGATCCAACCACTTCCTTTTCTGGTGTATCACTACTTAGTGTAGGCTCTCTTTCACTCTCTCTTCTCTCTCTCTTCCTTGTCTCCTTGGAATGGTTAGATTAGGATAGATTAGGTTCTAGATGCACTGGAGTAGCTTGTGGCAAGTAGATTAGGAAGTAGGAACCAACCTTCTCTGGAGGTCCATCTCAAGTTCACAAGTCCCACAACTTGAGAGATGGTCCAATGTTGTGCAATCACACTGAATGCCCCACTCACATACCAGGCCATTTAGGGGTGCTGTGATTTTTCACTAACAGTTTTGGCATGCCTGGTGGGACCCTCTCATGGGATTATCAACAACAAATCATAAGCCACCGTGTGACCACACTAAAGGCAGGTGGGACTTCACTTCATTCATTTCATCAAGTTGATGTGTTCTTGGTGAGATTCAACCTTTAGAGGCACATTCAAAGCACATCTGGCGACTCCATCTGGTCAACAACCCCTTCTCTGAAGTTGCAGACCTTTTCCATCCATTTCCATCATTTTCATACACTTTTCTTTCCATATCTCCCATTTTCTTCCATTCCATGAAGTTGTGCAATCATGACTTCATTCCCTTCTTGGACACCTCACAGTGCAGTCACCTCCAATGAATTTCTCAACTCCTCTAGATCATTATTATGATCAGATCCAGAATCATCATGCTTACCCATATGAACAGTGTCAGAGCCAGTTTGGCTATGGAGCTTATCAAGAACAAGGGGACACATACAATGGTGACAACTACATGGAAAGTGCTGATTTGTTGGAGAAGATTCAAGGGATGGAGGCTAGCATGGTGCAGTCCAGGGCTACAACACAGATGAAGGCATTCAAGATTGGTTTCAGGGCACCTTGTCCATGGGCCGGCCCTTTTCCAAGACATTACAGCCCTCAGAAGAAGCTTGACTTCATGGTTGAAGTGTTGCCTCAACTTACACAGTGGATTGAGGATATTGAGGCTTATGATTTGGACACAAGACAACCTTGTCAATGGGTAAGTCCACCACCTCCTAGATTTTCTTTTCCTTTTCCTCAATCAATATCATTGCAGTAGTGTCATGAGTCTAGCTCCCCATCTTCTGCCCCAAGTGTTGATTTCCCTTCTCCATCTCCTAGTCTTCCATCTCATTTCAATTCTTCTACCCTTTCCCTTCCCAAATAGTCATTCCCTCCAAACAAACAAGAAGTTCCACCTCCCTCCCCACCACAAACAATAGTAAAACTGGTTGAGCCCAAACCTACCACTCCTCTTGTTTTCCCAAGTCCATGTTGGGAAGATACTCAAGAATCCAGTCAAGGAGAACAACAAGAAGAGGATCCCAACAGAGAAGAAATGATAGAAATCTGAAGAGTTGGGCTGCCAAATTTGGGTTTACAAAGATCCCCTTGATGGTTAAGCCAACAGAGGAGGTCAGGGTTGAAGAGCCAGTGGTGGCTAAGGCTGAGTTTGTAGTAGAAGAAGAATAAGGAACAAGAGGAAGAAGATCAACAATCTGTTTTCTCTGAATGCAGTGTCCATAATGACACTTTGTCTTAAGAGGATGTTGATCTGATCCAAGCTGCACAACCAATTAAGGAGGAGGAACAACCAGCTCCAAGTCCCATTGAAGAGGAGCAATAGGGAGAGATCAAATCAAAGTTGAGGCCACTCAATGAAGAAAGCATCATTGAAGATTTTTTGCTTTCATTTCAAGGGATTGATTTGATTGATGAACCCATGATGGAGGAGGACCATACAGTTTCAGAGGCTCCAAGTGCGGAGCAGCCATAGAAGAACCTTCAGTTCTTCCTCCCACTTCATCCCCTTCAAGATTTGATGTTGAAGAAGAGTTTGAGCTTTCAAACTTCATGTTTGAAGAAGAAGGGAACCATGGTGAGCTAGTTGCAGATCAGGAGGACACCATGGAGGAGGTCGAGCACATGCAATAGGACAAACAAGGAGGAAGATTACCTGTCAGACTTGGAAGATTACTTTGATGGAGAGGATCCTGAGGAGATAACATCATTTTCTCCTCCATCGTCCACCTTCAAAGCACATGAGCCTGTTGCCATGAAGGAGAGACATTCAAGAACAACAACCTTGCATCTCACAATGTCCCTCTGGAACCAAGGTTGGAAGATATAAGTCTTCCATGTTCTTCACAGGAGAAGGAAGGGAAAAGGCAAGAGGATGTCATCATCTCTCTCACACCATCCATCCAGGAGGGTCCGTAGGAAGACTCCATTCTTGGAGTTGAAATTCAGAGCAAGGGGCACATCCAAAGGATCAGACCATGCCCAATCAGGTACTTGGCTTCATTGGAGCCAAGGGAGAAGCCAAAACTAGTCATGCCCACTTCAGGGCATGAGGATGAGCTCTAAAGTACCAAGGATCAATTGTAATGCCTCTTCAATCCAAATGAAGAGCAACTAAAAGAGGCATTTGTTTTGCTTCTAGTTGATACCTTGATGATTTGGGTGGAAGGTCGGCCTCTAGTCAGTTTTTCACTCATACAAGCAGTCATATTTAGTGTCAAATATTATACATGGCTTTTTTAGAAAGGGAAGCTATTTCTCCCTACCTTTGCAAGATTTGTTTAAGCGTTTCTTTCTCTCTGGTTAGTGTAGGAGTAGGAGTAGATTTTTCTTTCAGTAGAAGAAGTGCTTTTACACACTCCGCATATCCCACTTGAGATATGTATGATTTTTAGTCTTGTACATAACATGTTGTTGTGTTTTGTTGCTCTAAGGTTGTATCACCATGCAGTTCAGTATGCCTATAGTCTATTTCAGGGAGAGATGATATGATCCCCAGGTCAATAGAACTTTCTACTCTCAGAAACCCCATTTCTAATATTTTCTTATAAAAATTGAGAGTACAGATAGTGGGACAATCTCAGAGTTAGCAAGTGGAAGCAATCGAGGAGTCCATTTCAAGAAAGGGGTTAGTGCTAGGCTATTATTTGTGACTCCATGCCTAATGGATGTAGCAAGGCTATTGGTCTCTTCATCTAGTAGGCAGATGTCCCCGTGAGTCACCAAACTGTTATCTCAATTTTATCCCCCGAGCAAAATTGATCAAACATGACCTCGCACAAGAAAACTAGAAGGGTCGTGTCTATCCCACAAACTTATAATTGATCCCAAATCAAGGGGCAGGCAGGGCTCAACTTATGTAAAGAGCAAGGTCAAAATAAGAAGGAGAGTTTGACGTAGAGGAACAAGGTCAGTGAGGAAGCCAATGGTGCCAAAGGAATCCAGAGCACACAAAAGGAAGAAGGTGGGGAAAGACTCAAAGTTTTGGACTTTGCTGCATACGAGTTGACTCAAAAGGCTGAATAAAAAACTTTCCCTAAGGTGCCACACATCATCTTGGTGCAATTCCAAAAGGTAAATCAAAGAAGAGACTCTAAACAGCACCAACCCTCCATGCATCCAAGGTAAAAAAAATGGGGACAGAGCTGACAATTGAAAAGTTAGAATCACGGAGGTCTCCATGTATCCTCGAATAGGTGCACCTCTAAAAGTGTAAGAGGAACAATGTCTCCAAACAAGCGTGTAGCTTCCACGTGTCTAGAACCAAACATAGTTGCTCCTAAATAAGCAGAAGGGACGTTGCCAAAAAATAGAGAAAGATTAGTAGGCCTGAATCGGCTAAGTAGAGTAAGGCCACAGAATCTTCCACGTGTCTCAACTGTGTAAATTAAAAAGGCACACTCCAAAATTTGGGGTGGTCCTAAACAAGCACCAAGCCTCCACATGTCTCAGGTCCAAAAGGGAAACAAAGTCAGAAGATGAAAATTCAAAGGGCTCGCGAAAGGTGCCACGTGTTAGCTCGACACAACTTTAACAGAAGAACCCAAAACGGAGACTCAAACGAGCACCAGCTTTCCATGTGTCTAGGGTCCAATAGAAGTCAAATGGAGTAGGCGGACCCAAAATTGGATAAGTATAGAGAGCCAACATACAACGCCACATGTCTCATAAGTGTAAATTCAAAGGCCTAACCGAAAGCAGAGAATCAAATGAGTGCTTGCCCTCCATGTGTCCTGAAGTGAGAAAAGGAACAATATGCCATTAAAAACTCTAAATAGGGCAGAGCCAGTGGAAGGTTCCACATGTCTGCACAACACATTTTTAAACATAAAATTTGAAGCGGGTTCTCAAACGTGTACTAAGCATCTACATGTCCACGGTAAGATATATGGCCCCACCAAGCAAAGGGGAGTTAACAAAATACAAAGAAATAAGGAAAGCTAGTGGAAGAAGCCACATGTCTCTTCGGTGCACTTTCAAGAGGTGAATCCAGAGGTGGTCCATAAACATCCACCAGCATTCCAGGTGTCTCACTAGCGTAATTTCAAAGGCACAACCCAAAAGGTAGTTTCCAAATGAGCACCATCTCGCCACGTGTCCCAGAGTCCGAAGAGGTAAGGTCGGCCGTTGAAAATTCCAAAATCCTATGGAGGCCTCCATGTGTATCGTCTGTGTAACTTAAAAATAAAAATTGGGGGGTGGTTTCCAAACAAGCATGAATCCTCCACGTGTCTTGGGTTAGGCACAACATCTCCGCCAACAAGAGGGACTCAAGAAAAACAAAAGGGAACACAAAGGAGCCCACGGAATAAGCCACATGTCAGTCCAACGTGATTTCAAGAGAGAAAGGAAGGATCTAAATCTTTAAGATACGTGAGGCTTGCATGTGGACTTGGTATAGAAAGACTCTTTAAATATTGCGCACTGGTGACCCCGATCTTCATACAACCATATCCTTTGACTGCAAACTTGAATTTGGGCGGGAATGAATTTTTTGGAAAGATCTCAACCTCCTCTTTTTGGACCTAAACTTCATTTTGAAAGGTTTTGGGTAGAAAATAGGAAAACTATCTTTCATGGACCATTAATGAGGATCTGATTACTTCAACTACCATGATGAATTTGATTTGATCCGTCTGTTCTTCCTTCTTCTACATGCCAAAGGGACATGATGGGAGGACAGATTATAGGTGGAGTTTCATAGGGGGGAATTGAGGACTGGTTGAGCTTTTAGAGTAGGATTCAATGCATCTATAGGAGTGGTTGGAAAAAAGTTTGAATTTTCCCTCTCTCTTCTCTCTCATTCTTCTATATATTGTAAAGGAGGGGCATATTCAAACGGTTTTGGTCATTGTTTCTCTCTCTGCCCCTAATCTCTCTTTCTTCCTTAGGGTAGAATGTGGAGTCTAAGCCTCTTCTCATGGCTCTTGTAATGTCATTTTCTTGCCTCTTGCCCACCATGATGTACTGTGTGAACTTTGGAGCAATATAATCTGTTTCGTGATGCATCTGTCCATCCTTTGCTCATTTTGTTGTCTCTTCTTACCTTTCATCATTACAGGGTATACTTTGCATACTCTAATGTCTGTTGCAGGTTCTGGGAGCTTTGCTTAATGGGTTTTGAAGTGGTGTTCCGTGTGAAATCTATCTCTGGTCTGTGGTGCATCTTGTCCACCCTCTCCTTTTCTCACCTCTCTCCACTTTAGGCAGTCAGATCTGTGATCAACCACTTCCTTTTCTGGTGTATCACCGCTTAGTGTAGGCTCTCTTTTTCACTCTCTCTCTCTCTCTCCCTTGTCCCTTAGAATGGTTAGATTAGGATTAGATTAGCTTTACCTGCACTTGAGTAGCTTGTGGAAGGTAGATTAGGAAGCAGGAACCAGCCTTCTCTACGAGGTCCATCTCAAGTTCACAAGTCCCACAACTTGAGAGATGGTCCAATGTTGTGCAATCACACCGAATGTGTTAGAGTAGGTATTTACCTTAGCTCATGTTCACCTAGGGTACTTTATTTACCTTTATTGTATTTATCCTCTCCCACTTATGTGTGTGGATATTTCTTTTATCTTATTTAGATATTAGGAGATATTATCTAGTTGTTAGGTATGTTCTTTCCTTGATCTATACATATTGACTAGTTCTTTCCTTGATCTATGGTATTGACTAGATCCTTGATGTCTAGTTCTCTCCTAAATCTATGGTCTTGACTAGTTCTTTGATGACTAGTTATTTCCTTGATTTATGGCTTGATCTACGACCTTGACTGGTTCTTAGATTGTTATTCCTTGCCTATATTAAGCAAGGCCCATTCTCAATGTATTTCATGTTGAGTTCCATAATAATATATGATATTGCTACTCATTTGTTTGCAAAGGTTTTATGTAAAGTTATTATGTGAATTACTTTCATCTTATTGATCATGGTGTTTGATTAGCATCTGTGTTCTTGGCTTGGTACGATCTGGTTATCATTCCTTTTAGAATTCCCCACTCAAACATTTAGACCATGATTAGAGTGTCATCTATTATTGCACTAAAAATCTACATTTGAAAGTAATTGGAATCTTTATCACCATTTGAGAATACCTTCAATCTGTATAAAATGCATATGATGTTTCAATATGACCAACAAAAAACTGATGTTGAACTAATTCCCATTATCAAGATTAATACCACTGCATGAACTACCAATAGAATATGAAAAACATTTCAACTTATCCATGTGTATCTCTTCAAACAGGATATGGCTTCTGAGAATCTAGGTTGTACATTTCTACCTCATGTAGATTACAAATGTTAAAAGATGACGATTACTTTTTTGTTCCAAGTAATGAGCAGGACTATATTAATGAAACCTTGAACACAATGTTTATCCATTTTATCAAAAACATCATAGCTACATTGTTGAGAGTAATAATATGCATATATCAGAATAACATATAAAATCATTATAGATTTCACTTTTAACCAATTGTAAAAGTTAAACATTGTAAAACAATTAACATAATAATATGTTTTAACAACTAACATGTTTTAAACTTTCTATGTTGATTTTTCAACATGATGTCCTTGTAAAATATGTATTAGATTAAAGTATTGGATGTATCCAATACAAATTAAGAAGGGAGTCCCCCAAGTGTCATTTACATATGCATATAATAAGGATTTCAGTTTCACATATTAAGAAATGTTTTATAAAGCAATTCACAACTATATATTTTTTCAATTATATTCTTAAGCCTTTACAAACATAATAATTCTTGAGGAAAATATCTAAAAAGATATGCTCAAATTGTGAGAGAATAATCACAGTTGGAAATTCTAAAATAAAAACTCTAATCCACTAATCATGGATTAACTTTCTTTGGATTTGTCCTCAATACATGCTGGAAGATGACATATAAAAAAGCTCATTGTTAATACATTTCATAGGTGGAAGGGATTTAAGTCTTACATTCATATATGATCATTTTTTCTAGGCCAAAAAATAGAAACAACAATTGCTATTGTGAATGAGTAAACCATCAAAATACACCAAGTGAAAAATATTGCAGTTTATGTAAGTCATTTTTCTTATTTTGTGACTTAGTAGCATTAATTCTAGTTTCATTTTTACTAACATCTAAGTTAATTATGAATGAAAGACAACTCCTTTTTAGTTGCACAAGTAAGTCGATTGAAATAAATCATTTACTTTAGGTGCATTTACAAGTCTTTATAAAGCTATTATATTAACCATGCATTATGATTAATTCTTGAGATCAATGGAAGTAGGATTTATCAATTGATGTTGGGATTAGACCCATGATTTTTTGCATAAAATAGAATAAAATAATTAATAAGGATTAAAGTCTAAGGTTTTAGGAAAATGGGACCTGGTCGTCAACCAATCCTCTGGGATTAATTGATCAGTGCATTTGCCAAAAAATGAAGGTTTCAAATTAGAAGGTAGAAGAGTATCATACAACTGAATGCATTAGTATGATATCAAAAATAAATCGAAATCTAAACCTCACTGATGTGTTTTTTTACTTTTTCTATTATGTGATGACGACGATCCAGCTTATTGTGTCACAATATTATGTTCAAAAAAAGTGATTATATTAAGAACTATATTATTACGACTAAACTAAATAACTTTACTTATGAATTTATTTTTACATGGAGTCAAAATAATACAATATATTTAAAAATTGGGGGATACTCTTGGCAAAGTACTATATTGTTTGGAATTTAATATCAACTTGTGAAATTGGGTGATTACACATACAGGTTACCACCATTTTAATGTATGCTAATAAAATTTGAATGCTAATATTCTTTTAAACTTCAAACTATATTAATGGTTTTGAACTTTGTAATTTTATATTCTCATAACGTAATGCATTCAAATTTTCCACAAACCATGGGCGAATATTCCCCAATCCATTAGGTGAAAATGGTTGTGGCCTCAATTATTTCTAGATCGTGGAATTCAAGTCCACAAAAACACGATTTTTTAGTTCTTTCTTTCCTTGCAATCGTAGTCCCATTTAACAATTGTCACTTTGAAATGTATGTGTTTATGTCCTTACATAAAAAATATTATTTAATCCAATGACCATCTTGTGAAATATTCATAAAAGTTAGACCACATTTATATGTCATTCTCAGATGTGTTGCTAAACGGTTAGGTAATGCATTTGTATAAATCAATGGGTCAGAACTAAGTTTCTTTTAAAAGAATGATTTTTAAAGTTAGCAATCCAAGCATTATGGTGATCCTAATTTGTAGTTCATTGTGTCAGAATGTTAAAAGTGTATCTAATTAGTGCCATTAGATACTTAAATAGATAGGTGGGGTCTAAATTTTGACAAACACAACGGATTAATCATCACATCATGAAAGTTTGGCAACTAAAAATATGGTGTTATTAAAAACCTGTAGCTGATTTATTAAACATTTCCATTCCAATATTAGTAAATATATCACCACGTGGAAAGTAAACCTAGCTAAAAAGATCTATTTATTTGGTAACTAATAAGATAAGTTTTGACATGTTTAGATAAGTATACATGTTGAAGTCCATAGGATGCATATCATAATACATGGCATGATGGTGTAAATGATTTAACCTTACACTGTAATCATATGAAAATTTGGATGGATATAAATTTCATAGTTTGATATGCACAATATAATAATTATTTTTAGATACTATCACATATCTACAATAATGGAAATCTTACCAATGTTTTGACCATAAACTAAAAATCCCAAATATGTCTTAAATTTTAAGTTGCTCATACAATTGTACATGTTTATCGAATATTTTTGCAAAGTAATGAACACAACTATTGAAGCATGTGAATGATATTGTCACTTTTTTTGAATTTGTTGATTTTATCATAACTAATTTAATTATGCATATAATACAAATGTGGCATATAAATTTTGATTATTTGTAATGTAAGGTGTAGATTCATCTTGAATATTACAAGCAATGTAGTATAAATTTACCCAACAATCATGGAGATCTTCGGTACTAAGCATGTATAACTATAATTAAGTAATTCCTTAGAGAAATGATGTATAAATGTAACCCTATTGATATCCAAAGTGGCATGAGATCACATTTGAACAACAATATTGAAAACTAAATCATGGAGTATAAACCGCCCAAATGATTTTGGAGAATTATTAGCTTCAAACTTGTGATTCAACATTGCTTTACAAAGTACAATATGTAGTGCCCACTTCCCTTTGACACCTTTTGATACTTGATTTGTCAATGATACTACTGATTATATTATGGACATGTGCATTATAGAATTTGATTATAGTATGATGTTAGATGTTAGATCATGGATTATTGTTGATCTTGATTCAGTTATGATGCATGATGATTATTAGAGACATTTTATATGTTGATGATGATATACTATGTTGGACATGGATATATTATGGATGTTGTTCGGACATGTGATATTTTGATATTGTAATAAGACCTAGAAATGGAAAATTATTGGGATGATGATATAGTTGTTGATAAAATTGTAAATGATATTGTTAGATTGCTTTGATGTTGTTGTGATTCATATATCTAGATGATTTTAGAATTTTAATTATATTTATATTATTTTGGATGTTCTGATATGGCCACGAGGCCCGAAGGAGGTATTTGTGTTTGTGCAGGTTAAAAATATCACAACAAACATCAGGGGATTGACAGACCAACCACATTGGAATTCTAGATGAATTCAACAAGGTCACCATGGCAACTGTATTTGTTTGTGTGTGTTTTTGTATTTTTGTTAGGGATTCCCATGGGGGGAATCACCTTTAAATGTGACCAAGGGATTTTATGTTTTCTTTTATTTGGTCCCTTTTGTTTAATTTTGCATGTGTTTATTTTGTGATGCATTTACCCTTTCATTATTTATTTAATATTGTGTTAATGTTGTGAGTAATCATATTGTTAAGTTAATTAATTAAAAATATGTCATAAGAATGTAATTAATAGAGTTGTTGGCTCATGTTTAAATGTTTCTAAGTAATGTGTAAGTGACCTTGTAAGTGATGTGTAAGTTAAATTTTGAGTGTGAAACACTCCACCTTCTTGGAAATTTGAATTTGTCCTTGGAGGTTGATTTTGGAGGCTTGTGGGACAAGTTAAACTTGTCCCATACCTCTTAAATTTATTTACCAACCATACCTATGGTTGGGGGTTAAAATTAGACTTTTTTAATGCATTTTGGGAAGGACTCAAGTTGTAAGTTTTAATTGCACTTTTCTTACATGTTTTAAATTTCAGTCCTTATGGGGTGTGGCTTGGATTTGAGTGTGTAAGTAAACTGTCATATTATTCACCCACTTATTTATTATGCATTGGAGAATGAAGTTGACTTTTGGGTTGGGGTTGAGGATGTGTGATGTGGCATCCTACATGGATCCAACTCATCCTCTTCTCTTCCCTCTTCTTTAAAATTTGAATTGCTTGCCTTGTTTTGGGTTGCTTCACTTTTGGATACTTCTTTTTGGGTGAATTTTTCTTGCTATTTTTGGAGTACCTTGTTTTTGGAGAAAGTCTTGGAAGATTGTTGCATGCTTGTAGCTTATTTTTTTTTGGATTGTTTTGCATTGGGATAAAGCTTGTTGTTTTTGGAACTTGGAACAACTCCATCATGGAGAGGTAGGAGCTTGGCTTTTAAAATGCTCTTTTTTTATTGTATGTAACATGTGAAATGTGTGAATGTTTTGGTATTGACACCCATTTTCATTGTTGGGTAGATGACTTATGAATGGTGTAGGAGAAGACTATGGGGTTTTTTTGTGGGAGGCATAAGTGTGTTTTAGGAGGATGCTATAAGGGTGGAGGGAGTTGGGATTTTGGTTCCACCTTAGCAAAAAAATAGCTTGCATTATTTATTATTGTAATTTTTATAGGTCATTGTAAAATGAATATATGTATAATGTAGTCTCATGCTACAAAAATTTTATATTTGAAATTTTCTAATATTTATGGGATGCTAGTTTTAGGGATATCTTAGGAAATGTGCATTTAATCACAGGTTCAATTTGATTCATAGTTGTGTATGGTAAAAGGGTTTGATATATATAGTAAATGAATTTGAAGTTAATACATTGTGGGGAATTTTTCAGTGTTCAATAAATGATTAATTATTTATTGTGTTGTATTCTTACCTTGTAAATGTAATAAAGAGATTTAATCGAAACACTCAACCCTAGTATAAGATCTGTGCATAACTTGTCTTAATGTGTGTGATCCTTCGTAGCATGTAGAAAAAAAATTGAAACCATATAAATAAACTTAAACCTTGTACTCGATGGCACCTCCTAGGTTAGGTAAATAAAACCCCTAATTGAAGTTTACTATCATAGTCGTTATGTTTAGCGACATTGTCGTGAACCCATATTTTAGGAATGACATGGTCCAACTTTATCCGGAGTATGTGGTTTCCTTCTAGTTTTGGTAAAGGCAAGGGGTATGTCCTCTATTCAGGTCCGACACTATGTTGAGTGGTCAAGACCTCCTTGGAAGTCACCTTATGAGTCCTTGTTCGAAGCAATGACTATGTAGTGTAACCTTACCATCTGTGGGGTAAGTAGAGCTAATACTCCCTTAGTATCCTTTTGGATTGCCAGGTCTTACGAGATTAGATCTAGAAATTAATTTCATCAGCGAATGAAGTCCCTGTTGGATCCAGATGACATAAATGGAGATCGTGAAATACTTGTTCTAGGTCTTAAACTCTTGTTAATGAACTCCTTAGTTCCTCTCAGTTAAATGTGTTACCTTGGTTTCTATCAACATATCACCTTGGTCTTTTCTTGAAGGTGGTTTAGCATAAATATGTCCTCTTGCCTTAAACTCATATATAGTTGAGGCATAGATCATTAGGTGCAGTTGGAATTAAACCAAACCTCAGTTGATTAGGAGGTTAACTTGGGATTCGTGTGTAGTTATAATGCTTCCAATCATATACTTATTCAAAATGGTAAATAAGTACTTTTGTAACTCTTTATGTTATAAAGTGACACAAAAAAAAAAGACCTAGCAAACATTGTAAATGAAATGAGAAACAATAGTATGTGTGATAATGTTTTAGGAACAAAAATTCACTTGAAGTCCTTATGGATGATTTAGGCATTGAATTTTTGTTAATAATGGATACAAATTGATTCTTGGTGGGACTAGGCCTTTGAGCCAGTTTAGAGTCCACTAAAAATAAGATAAAATAAAATTATGTCTTGTAAATGCTTAACTGAATCAAACTAAAATTGATACTAAAACAACCATAGTACAAAAACAAATGTGCTTCGAATGGAAGGAAGTTTATAGGAAAGAGAAACTTGAACCTTCACCTCCTTTGATGTGTATTATTTTCCCTCAACAACTTCTGGTTGGTCCCCTTGCATAATGAGGGTAAAATTAAATGTCAACTAAACATATTTTGAGAAAACAAACCTTTAGCATAAGAACGAGAGAATTAGGAACTTTGTAGGTAATTGGAAATATGGAATTTAATTATGTAAGTTATGGAGATTGTCATAAGGGATAAAGAGAAAACTTAAATGGTCGAACAATAAGTTGAATGTGAAATGAATTGCAGAATCTGTATGTGGAAAATGGATAAAATCATCCTTGTATAAAAATGTTCCTGGAATGTTAATCATAACTAAGATGTAATCATGGAAATGATGTGTTGTGGGGTTTCCAATCCTTGAGTCCCTTTTCTTGTGGTTGGGTTATTGCTAGCATTCATTCATTGGGGAAGGTGTGGCATCGACATGTATATGGTGTTGTCATGTGTCTATGTGGGTCGATGGCTTATGTAAGTGTCGTATGTGTTATGGAGTTTTCCTTACTTGGAGCCTTTGTGGCGTTGTGTAGTGAGCAATGTAAGTCAAAAAAAAATTATCCTAGTATTTTACTGTTGTATTTGTGTGTGTAAAATGTGGGCGTTACACTTGGTATCAGAGTGGAGGTTCATGCTCTCGAACCTCTGGGGAAGATTGGAGTTGTGATGGTGTTGTATGATGGTGGTGGATATTGGAAGAGTAATGTGATATAAGTGTGATGTGAACTATGTCGTAATTGTGATATTTTGAACGCACATGTTGTGTATGTCACTTAGTGCATATTTGTTATCATGTTGATGTGCTTGTGATGAGATTATTCTCTCTCCTTTTCATAGCTTCTATGAAGAGTCCATGTGTGATGTACCACCTTATTGTGTGTGAAAAAGCATGTTATTGTGGATTGCGGAGTATTGGAGCATTTTGGGCATTATGTGATATGAAGGTGTATTGAGGTATTGCATGACAAAATTGTTGTAAAGTGAATTGGATTTTATCGTGATGTCATCACCGTGTTGTGATAAATCATGTGTGTCACCATGTTGTAATTGGAATTGACTATATGTTGTAAGGTTATACATTGTGTTCCTCATACGTATAATTCATGAAAAAAAATGTGATGGTTCATGTCATGATTTAGGGGCATATGGTGGGTGTATGATCCATAATGTACATTGATTGCACTTTGGGTGCAAAATGTGGTAATGTGATGTATCATAACCCGTAAAAGTAATGATTGTGTTATACCATGTATATATACCATGCATAAGATGCTATGGTTAATGTGTGAATCACCATTGTGTTAGTGATGTAGTTATATGTTATGTTGTGGACCCTACACTAACTGACCCTAAGGGAAATTGGTAAAAGGTGTATGTTTGGAGTGAGAAAATGTGTACCATTGACTAGTCACTCGAGCTGAGTACGAGATAGGAAGTGGAGCCTTACATAGGCTGAAAACCCACTTTTGTTCGTTTGGTATGTGTGGCACTTGCTCAACGGGTGTCATGCATATTGTGTTTCACGGACACCTTAGGCTCAGTAGATGGTGACTTGTACTCTTTTATCTCTCCTGATATGGTTGTCATATGGATTCAACCTATGTGATTTTGACTATGTTGAGCCTTGTCGAAGTGGTGGCGGGATGATTCAGATAGAGATGATGACAGTTGTATTATTTGATATGTTATTTTACGAGCTGAGGCTCGATGTTCCGAGTGCCAGCAACTCATTGAGTACCCCCCTGGTGGCCATATAAGGCCATGTAGTTATTGTAATGTGTTATTTCTATACACATATTTTATTCGTAAGTTGAAAACTTTTCCTTTTCTTGCTAGAACCAACAATTTTCTTGATTGACATGTTCTTATATTTTGGGCATTTATTTGGTTGTTGCACTAACATGCAGATTTTTGCACTAACTATGGCTATTTGGCCATTTGTTTTGCTTAGATTTAAATTTTCTTTTTAAGTTTAAAATTTTTATAGCCTAGCCCAAGGCTTGGGATTGTTTCCACTTGGCATTTGAAATGGATTGTTATGTTGGTTCTAATGTCGTAATGTGTTGGAATAGGGTCATGGGATTCACCATGGAGTGGTGGAACCTATGGACCCACTTCATTGTATGGGGGTACGCCCCAAGGAGTTACAGATAACTAGCGGGTTGTTGAACCACGAGTTATTATGTCACTTGGGTTAGAGGTATTTGGACTCTATGCGCCTAGGGCCATAGGGTGACCGAACCTCTTTTGGGGAGCAAAAAGGAAAATTTATCTTTATTTTATGATTTGAGGGAGGCATAAGAGACTTGAGGGAGACATAAGAGACTTGAGGGAGGCATAAGAGACTTGAGGGAGGCATAAGAGACTTGAGGGAGACATAAGAGACTTGTGTTGGGTGTGATTGATGCTTTTGGGAGGTATATGGAGTTGTTATTTTTATGTGATTCTTGGGAGGTATATGTATTTGTTTAGTGATGCTTTGGGAGATATGGTGGAGTTTGTTTTGTGATGTCTTGTGAGGTGTGGAGTTGGTATTGTGAGTTATGTGTACTTTGTGAGTCTTGGTATGTCTTGTGATGTTGCTTCCATCTTGACACTATGTAGCTATAAAAATGGTCTTGAGTTTTGTGTAACCTTCATATGTGTACATGTTAGGAATTCCATGTTGTTGTAGTCTACTTATGTTATGAGTACCTTTGTGTCAGAGAATGTGTGATAAGTACTATGTTGTGAGGGATATGTATGTTCCTTCCATGGTTTATTGAGTTCTTGTGATGTGATACAATCATGAAAGTATGTAGAAATATGTCTTGTGAACCATTAGTTGTTTGTGTTGATGTAAGTATTGTGATGTATCTTGAGGCCAATTACTATTGGGAACCCATGAACATAAGACAACTAAAATCTTAAACAATGAAATACTAAGAGTTTTAGATTAAGAAATACTGTAAAGGAAAAAACTAACTAATAATAAAGTAAAAGAGAACTGCCAATCTTCACAAAACATTAAAATTTAAGATATTTTAAATTTAGTTGACCTTGTGGTCATGTTATAATGACAAAGATCTTTTGTTAGATGAACTGTGTCATCTATTGAATTTCTTTCCTTGCTTATCCTTTTACTAGCTTGGCATTATGTCACATCGAAGGATGATGCTCTTATAAGGGGAGGGAAATGTAGTGCCAACCATTTTAAAAAAAAATAATAAAATAAAAAGAAATAAAAAATAATGTTTCATTGGTATGGTAGGTTGAATTTTTGGGAAAGTGGGTGAAGTGGGGTAGGTGATCCCCCATGTGAAGGCACATGGGACATGGGTTTTAACCAGGAAACATGTCATTTCCCTTGCAAAAAAAAGTAGACGTGATTTTTGAGATCCAGGGGCTTAGACCACGTTGAACCCAAGGAAACCTTGCAAAATTTAGCAGTTTTTGGATAGTTGTGCAATGGGAGTGATCAGAATGGTTTCCTCATGAATGGATTCAATGTTTTTCAATTGCAACAACAAGAACCTGATTAGTTTACACATTTTGCCACATACTCCCAGCCTGTGCCAAATTGGAAGCTTTAAGAACAGGGTAAGGACATCCATCAAAGCATGGTAAAATTTGAATTTATTTTGATAGATTTTGAGTGCAAGTGCAAAGTGAGCACTTGCACAAATGGGATTTTGTTCCATGTTGATAGTTGAATGTATCCTTTATAAATTTTGTTGTGGATAGCATTTTAAAGGCATGTAAACTATTAGCTAAAAATTCTTGAGAAAAATGTGGGTTCTGGACTAAATAACTCATGTCTATAATGGTATTTCAAAAATGCATTTTTGAAATAAGGTATTAGTTTTTCAAGAAAATACATGTAACATCTCCCAAATATTGGCTCCATTCTTGGTGATATGCTTTCCCTCCATGATGCAATAATAGTTTGGACTTGGCATAGATTCAAGGATATAATCCTTAACTAAAATGATAAGAATTTTTCAAACCTCCTGTTTCATGAACTCCCATTGTGCCATGATGGAGAATTTGGTGATTTGATAGGTGATAGAAAAGGATGAGAATTTGATGAATGTTGAGCATCCACATTACAAGTTCTTCCCATCACATATTTTTCTAAATGAGAAGAAGACTAATGAGGGTTTTAATTTTAAAGCAATTGGATGCTTATTTTCTATCAGGATTTTTTTTGGAATATCAAGATGGCTAAAATGGGGTGAAATGTTTTACTTGTTTTAATTTTGATTTAGTGTAGATCTTGTGTTTCTTAGCAGTCTCAAAAAAATAATTGTTTTAGGAAATTCCTTGAATGTCAAAACAACTTCATTGGACTGGAATCCATTTGGTGGTTTCTTATGAGGTTTTTGATCTTATTAAGTGCTTCAAGAGATGTGGTAATGAATGAATTCCTAACCATGTTTCTCCATTTTTTGGATTACAAGTGTATTTAGTTTCCCATATATTGTTGAATGAAAAGGGGTAATGATTGCTTAAAGATCATCAAAACCTTTATTGATGACATGTATGGAAATGACTACTGTCATTTTTTTTCATATTGAGACTTGATAATGTGTATTTTGGGGACCTATTCTTACCAAGATCAAAATAAAGTGGAGAAAGATAGGAGATTATGAAAATTTTATTAATGGTTATGTGGAAGAATGTAAAAATGTTTGATGAAAATGCAAAAGAGAATTTCAAGAAGCCACGTGGAAATTTTTGATGAAACTGTTCCACAAAATGCTTGAGTGGAACCAAATCCCGCGGTACTTGATCAGATTCATTCCTCAAGGCATGGTTCATCTCTCCTTTATCTTTCATAATTTTTGTTCTTTAGTTTTTCATTTGCAATGGAAAAAATTTTAAATTGAAGGATTTTACAATTATTGTTTAAATAAACTTGTTTTTAAAACAAATAAAACATTATATCTAACTTTTGATTTTCAATACTTCCTTTAGACAAACCATGAACTTAAACCCTCACTTTGTGATGATCTAGAAAACTTCCCAACCAAACTAGATTTCTACAGTACTTTTTTATTGACAGTTGAAGTTGACTTCCCTAAAAATATTTGACCATCTCCTTAGTTTAAATTAATAAATTACTTTTTTCGGAGACTCGCAAAACAACCTTCGTAACTCCAGAAAGGAGATGTTATGTTTCCTTTGTGTACCTTTTAATGTGAGGAGTAACTTCAATCCTTTTGGATCGACCTTGAATGATCATTTGTGATTTTTTGATGCCCTCTTAGGAGCCCTGTTACACCATTTTGCAGTTGTAGGAAGCTATTAAAATTAAAAAGTTGGCTTTCATTTTGAACCGCCATTTGAACCTGAGAGAACGAAATGCTTATCCACCTTCACAAACCTCTAGTATTTTTACTAGAAATTTTCCATGGAACCTTCAGTTTAGGAAAAAAACTTTTCTGATAGTTTGGCAAATCCATTTTGTAGACCTCCAATCATAGTTTGACTGGGTCAAACTAGACCAATTACGACCTGTGGCTCCAATAAACATGTCACTGTTTGAAAATAGTTTTCTTGTTCTCAGTCCCATCGACTCTGATGAATTCTCCATATATAGGGGAACTTGTAGGAAGTTTATCTCGTGCACATTCATCCATCAAACGTTAGTTTTGGATGTGGTTTTCTGAGCCCTTGAGCTAACTTTTGATCATTTGCAACTAGGCCAATTACGACCGATGGCCTCAGAAAACTAGCCGCCAATCATAAACCATTCGCTAGTTCTAAATTCCATCAGTTCCTATGAACTCTTGGTATATAGGTGGACATGTAGAAATTTAACCGTGGTGTGTTTTCTCATTGGAAGACAACATTTGAAAATGGTTTCTTAGCCTCCGAGCCTAGATTGAACATTTTTGCAACTAGCAGAAAATGTAAAAATAAAGTTGTAGGACCCTGTCGGGTTGCCAAACCACCGTGGAAACTTTTGACACATGTAAATAACTGTTTGAAACTCTATAGTGTAACTTGTTGTGTGAAATAGAACTTTTGACAAAATGGTGTTTCTCTCTCTTCCTTTCTCTTTCTCTCTCCTTGGTTACGAAATGAAGTGAAATGAAATGAAATGAATACATGTTTCTAAACCTTTTCTTTCGAATGAAAATTATAATTATTATTATATGTAAATGGGAAACTAAAGACATTAATTATGTTAGATTAGGGTGGATTCCATGCCAGCGATTTATCGTTGATTTCATGCTCACATGGTTTTGCAGGATGCAAGAAAGATGGCAAAAAGGTGATGTGTAATTCATTATTTATTATTGTAATTTTTATAGGTCATTGTAAAATGAATATATGTATAATGTAGTCTCATGCTACAGAAATGTTATATTTGAAATTTTCTAATATGTATGGGATGCTAGTTTTAGGGATATCTTAGGAAATGTGCATTTAATCACAGGTTCAATTTGATTCATAGTTGCATATGGTAAAAGGGTTTTCTATATATATATAGAAAGTGAATGAATTTGAAGTTAATACATTGTGGAGTAGTTTCAATGTTCAATAAACCATTAATTATTTATTGTGTTGTATTCTTACCTTGTAAATGTAATAAAGAGATTTAATCGAAACACTCAACCCTAGTATAAGATCTATGCATAACTTGTCTTAATGTGTGTGATTTCACCTTCGTAGCGTAGAAAAAAATTGAAACCATAGAATAAACTTAAACCTTGTACTCGATGGTGCCTCCTAGGTTAGGTAAATAAAACCCCTAGTTGGAGTTTACCGTCATAGTCATTATGTTTAGCGACATTGTCGTGAACCCATCTTTTAGGAATGACATGTTCCAACTTTATCTGGAGTATGTGGTTTCCTTCTAGTTCTGGTAACCGCGAGGGAGAATGTCCTCTCTTCAGGCCCGACACCATGTTGAGTGGTCAAGACCACCTTGGAAGTCACCTTATGAGTCCTTGTTCGAAGCAATGACTATGCAGTGTAACCTTACCATTTGTGGGGTAAGTAGAGCTAATACTCCCTTAGTATCCTTTTGGATTGCCAAGTCTTACGAGATTAGATCTAGAAATTAACTTCATCAGTGAATGAAGTCCCTGTTGGATCCAGATGACATAAATGGAGATCGTGAAATACTTGTTCTAGGTCTTAAACTCTTGTTAATGAACTCCTTAGTTCCTCTCAGTTAAATGTGTTACCTTGGTTTCTATCAACATATCACCTTGGTCTTTTCTTGAAGGTGGTTTAGCATAAATATGTCCTCTTGCCTTAAACTCATATATAGTTGAGGCGTAGATCATTAGGTGCAGTTGGAATTAAACCAAACCTCAGTTGATTAGGAGGTTAACTTGGGATTCATGTGTAGTTATAATGCTTCCAATCATATACTTATTCAAAATGGTAAATAAGTACTTTCGTAACTCTTTATGTTATAAAGTGACACCAAAAAAAAGAGACCTAGAAAACATTGTAAATGAAATGAGAAACAATAGTATGTGTGATAATGTTTTAGGAACAAAAATTCACTTGAAGTCCTTATGGATGATTTAGGCATTGATTACATTATATAAGAAGATGATCTCCTTTATCCAAGGAGTCAACATCAATCACCAATCCCCTATATCTCTCAACCACTACTAGAATCTCTCACCTATCCCACATATCTCTCTATCATCTCATATCCCTATTCTAATGGTGAGATTAACTCACGTACATACAAATATGATATTAATATCACAATATTAATATCTCACACTCACCTAACTATTACAACTATATTATTAATATGAGTTCTATAAACTCATTATTAATAATGTCATAATATATTTGTAACATTCACTCCCCTATTGTTAACATTATTAATTCCCAATATACACTCCCCTAATGTTGACAAGGTAGAAACAATAATCACACTTCCTTCTGCAGCTTGTTGCCCATGCGTGCTCATGATCTGGATGGTTTTAGGAAACCAACAACCTGAAAGGATGGTTTTACAAACAACCAACAACCCAAAACATAAGATGGTTTTACAGGACAACCAACAACCTAAAACAAAGGATGGTTTTACAGGACAACCAACAACCCAAATATCATGTTGTTGTTTTTCCTTTGTGCTTTCATCTATCCATTATGTCTTTCCTTCAGGGAATATGTAGGAACCACTGCTCACTGAATACAAACTGAATAGAGGGAAAATTGAACATTGAGACCATGTTCCAGTTCCCCCCCTCAATGTGAACATTTCACTTATTCAAACAGGAACTCTGAAATCATACTCCACACAACTGAAATAAACTACAAATCTTAAATAAAACACACATACACACACTGCCACCACAACTTCATGCGACCCCATCATTGGTGACTGATGAGAGGTCACTGATTGACCTCTAGCCTCCATTGCCTCCGTCCTCCATGAATCATGCACTGCTTACTCAGCAAATTGGATGTTAAAGCTCAAATTTGCACCACCTTTTTTCGATGTCTCTTCCCCACAAATATTCACTTTGGTTCTTAAATTCCAAAGTGGGGTCTTAGGGAGGAACCCCCAGTGGGGTCAAGGGGCAGTGCCCTGGGTGCGCTCCTTGTCGCGATACAGGGCGGGGTTGAGGGGCGAAGCCCCTGAAGCAAGACATATTTTCTTCTTTGAAGTCATCAAAAATATCATTAGAACTGTAATATTATTCATCTTATTCTCCCAAAAAAATGGACGTCGAGTAACACCGAAAATGCGTCTGCAAGGAAATTTTTTTTTACAATATTTGACTCTTTTATTTTGACAATTTTATAGATCTAATTTGACAACATAATTACAATTTTGAAAACGAATTTTTGACACATGACTAGAAAATAATATGGACACTATATACTTAAAAACTATTAAAATGATAATGTTTTAAATGACCAATTAGGACATAAATACAATTGATATGACACAATACATTAGACTCACTAGACTTACACCGATTATTAAAATAATATTTTTGACTCTAGAGAAAAAATTTGACAGTGATACAAAGGAAATTGATTTGATATCAATTCCTAAACACAATTACAAATGAATTTGAATGACAAGAGAGTTAACAATTGATTAAAATTCAAAACAATACTAAACTAGCACCCATAACGATAGTACAAAGGTATACTTGACAACTTACATTAAATAAAACTATACTATCTGACTCGACTCAAACAAACAAAGACTATAATTAACTTAGACATAGAGTGGACAGTGTGTCAGTTTTAGTGGAGAGTCGAGCTTGGTGGTTACGTTGTACAAGGTCATTTGTTCACTATAAAATGCAAGGAAATCACTACCACTTTAGGATGATTTCACGAATCTCTGTCACGCACTAAATGTTGACAGGTCTGCAGTTTCAAGTAACTGCTAGAGGATGGCGCTAGATATAGATGCACGCTGCAATGAAGATAACAACCAATTTTTCACTCTTATCAACATCTTAAGGAAATGATATGCATATTAAACAAACTGTGTTTGATCGATCAAATCAGAATGGATAATCACTTTTCTCATATTTAGAATAGTCATATATAATTTTTGTTGACCAGGCAACTCTAATGTGATAATATAATATCTCAAACAGAGACAAACACTGATTCTATTTAATTTTACAAGAGAAGATTCAATCGTTTTATGCACCACGTGTACAAGAATACAAAGCTGACACAGGCAGTATATCTCACACAGGTTGTAAAGACTTCATTTAAATACTATGCTTCAAACCTTTACCAAATAAAATGCTATTTGATCAAATATACGCTTGAAAAATATATCACAGGATCCTAATGAACATAACTCTTTAATGAATGCAAGGAAATATGAACAATCTAGCATTCATTCTAGAGAGAACAGAAAATAAAAATCTGATGCAGATTCGAAGTTGGAGAAGAGAGGAAGGTAGATCTTTGAAACTCCTGAATTATCTTATACTCTCAGATTAACCGACCGTGCTCTGATACCACTGACAAAAACTTAACTATAATAAACAAAACCAAATAATTCAAAGAACATAGAAATTTTAATTCATTCCGGATGATTTATTCACTGATAAATATTACATTATATAAGAAGATGATCTCCTTTATCCAAGGAGTCAACATCAATCACCAATCCCCTATATCTCTCAACCACTACTAGAATTTCTCACCTATCCCACATATCTCTCTATCATCTCATATCCCTATTCTAATGGTGAGATTAACTCACGTACATACAAATATGATATTAATATCATAATATTAATATCTCACACTCACCTAACTATTATAACTATATTATTAATATGAGTTCTATAAACACATTATTAATAATATTACAATTTAATACTAATGTCACAATATATTTGTAACAAAATTGAGTCTTGGTGGGACTAGGCCTTTGACCCAGTTTAGAGTCCACTAAAAATAAGATAAAATAAAATTATGTCTTGTAAATGCTTAACTGAATCAAACTAAAATTGATACTAAAACAACCATAGTACGAAAACAAAATTGCTTCGAATGGAAGGAATTTTATAGGAAAGAGAAACTTGAACCTTCACCTCCTTTGATGTGTATTATTTTTCCCTCGACAACTTCTGGTTGGTCCCCTTGCATAATTAGGGTAAAATTAAATGTCAACTAAACATATTTTGAGAAAATAATCCTTTAGCATAAGAACGATAGAATTAGGAACTTTGTAGGTAATTTGAAATATGGAATTCAATTATGTAAGTTATATTGGAGATTGTCATAAGGGATAAAGAGAAAACTTAAATGGTCGAACAATAAGTACAATGTGAAATGAGTTGCAGAATCTGTATGTGGAAAATGGATAAAATCATCCTTGTATAAATATGTTCTTGGAATGTTAATCATAACTAAGATGTAATAATTGAAATGATGTGTTGTGGGATTGCCAATCCTTGAGTCCATTTTCTTGTGGTTGGGTTATTTCTAGCATCCGTTCATTGGGGAAGGTTTGGCATCGACATGTATATGGTGTTGTCATGTGTCTACATGAGTCGATGGCTTATGTAAGTGTTGTATGTGTTATGGAGTTTTCCTTACTTGGAGCTTTTGTGGCGTTGTGTAGTGAACAATGTAAGTCAAAAAACTAACTGTCTTAATATTTTACTGTAGTATTTGTGTGTGTAAAATGTGGGCATTTTAGAATATGTGTGGACATTTTTCTAACTAAGAATTCAGCATTGCATGTGCCTTGTTTGATACCAGGAGCTAGGATTTGCAAACGGGATATTTCCTATTAATTATCTCCTAGCATGTCCAAATTTGGACGTTAGACTGTCACTACAACAAACAAGATTGTTTTTAAAAAAAAATCTACATTGTTATTATGGTTATAATAAATTGTAAAAATAAAAAATGTGGCTTTGAAATTGTTGCGTATTAACAATTTTATATATTATTGTTATTTTTCTACAATTTGTCAAATTGTCGATACTCCATGATATATTAAATTTGTAGCTAGCATACAATCCTTAGTAGTGTATATTATCCACAATTTTACAATTTGTAAATAGTCCACTATTTTCTTACTATAAATATTCCACTATTTATTAAATTGTAGATTCTCCATATATTTCAATATTGTATATTTTCTACAATTTAGATATTTTTGTTTGGTATTAATATAATGTGTTGAAATATCTACTATTTTTTTCTACAATAAAGACTGCCACATAAAACATGTAGGTGGAATCTACAATTTGATTACCACAATAATAATTTGTGGAATGTCTTCAAAAATAATGTAACAAATGTTACTATTAATGTTATACTCAGTTCACATTCTTTTAGACACTTACATGTGTGGGTTTTCTACATTTTCAACACACATATTAAAAATTAATTATTCTCTACATAACTAATTTAATAGAATTCAAATTCTTATATTTTAATAAAACACTACATTTATTTTAATATTATTATTAAATTTCTTCAAACTTAATTAACCACATCTTTATTACATACACATTAAATTATAATAAATTTCAATATTAAGAATATATTTAAACACATATTTAAAAATAAAAATTTGATCATCATGATATTTATTTACATTATATAATTTTATACTAATTATTTTTTACTACTATCATTTTAAATATTAATAAATTTATATATCATTTTAAATATTGATGTATCATTTTTCACAATATTTTACTAAAGAATATATTAAATCTACATTTTCAAAACGTGAAAAATATATTAATAAAAAAATTATCCAATGCATATAGATTTAAAACTTACCCCAAATAACAAAAGCATAAATAACTTAAAAATTAATAAAAAAGTAAGACATTAAAATTTAGTTTATAAAATATATTTAAATAAAGATAGCATGCAAAAAAAAAAAAACCTTTTTGTTTTAATTCATCCATGTAATTTTAAAGTTGCAAATATAAAAAAATATTTACATAAATAAATATTGGAAAATATATTCTTCTAAAATATTGTATTTTTGATATTTTAAGTAACAAATATTGTTAAAATTTACATGCACATAGAGAAGAATAATATGTTATTTTATACATATAATTAAGATTTTTAATATAACATAAATTTGATGCTTATTGTTCAATTGAGGATTTCCGGTGATTTTTTGGTGATTGTTTTTCTCCTACAATATCCATTCCAAGTAATTTGAATCTTTCTATAGTTCCAGCTATTAAAGAAAATTAGTTAATAAAAGAGAGATAGAAACATTCGGGACGATTAATTAGGAGTTGGTGGAAGTGGAATGAAGGAGAGTGGGGGTGTTTTGAAGAAGGAAAAAAGTGTCAGGTCTTGCAGCTGTAGGTGCTGACATACAAGACATGTGAAATGTGGTTGGAATTTTCCTTCCTTACTATCCCACTTATGATGCAATATTTTTCTCTTCACTCTTCCTCTGCGTGAAACTCCTTGTTTCAAAAATATACCTCAAAATTCGTGGGTTTCTTCATGGAATGCATTAATTTGTAGTTTGTTCACAAACTGGTATGATTGAAAGGGTTTTGGGCTCCTCAAATAAACACCTGAGCTAATGCCTTCTGACATGATGCCACAGTTGTAGGTATGAATAGAATGGACCTATCGAAAATGCATTGGGGACTTTAAGCAAACGCTTTTACACGTTTAAAGTTGGATTTCCACCACCAATGTCAGCATCTCAAGCAAATGAGATTGACAGGTGCAAATCCAAATTCCATAACCATTGTTAGTATCCTCCCAGTTTGTGCCAAATGGGAGCATGAAAACATGTTTGAATTCCATTTGAGCATTTTGTAAAACATATATTTTCCGGAAAGGATAGTTACAACTTCCTAGATAGACATATATGAAAAATAATGTCATAGTCAGTAAATAAGTGAGGGAGATTTGTGAATATTTTTTTTCCTTTGTGCCATAAAAACATTTATGGGAGTGGGAGATTTTGATTGGGTCATGGGTTACATCGGCATATGACTCAGTGCTTGTTTTGGCTGCCCTATCATCTTGAGACTACTTAAGTGTTGGTTGGAAACTAATAGCTTGTTAAGTGGTTTTGACCACGTTCACCTTGTTTTATCGGCAAAGTGTATTGGTTTTGATTGTGGAAAATGCTACGTTGGTGGGAGATAATGTTTTGGAATCACAACATGAATTATGCGGCTATGGACATTATATTGAATGGTACAAATGAACAGGTTTTTGGATGGATGTAAACTATTTGGCTAAATGTTAAGAGAGAGTTAGAGCTTTGCAGAATGTGGGTGAACCCACTTACAGCACCTCTTGCCCTATGAATGCTAGTATTTCTAGGCATGGTCTCCTTACCTTTATCTTTTATAATTTTCATATATTTTGGTTATTCATTTGCAATAAAAAATAAATTAAACTATTAGTTTCTCAAACAATTGAATATTTTAACTAGACGGCTAGTGCAATCAATAATAAAAGACCTCACGATTTTGCTACCAACTTAAAATTTGACCCTCAACCATGTCGTGACCACAACCTCATGCATTACTAAACCCATGGTATCAAAACTTGGTGTTTGTGTCCATTGGTTTTGGTGAGAGCTAGATGAGTTAACTAAAACAACCATTGTTTTCTAGCTTGCAAAGTTAGAAAAAACATAATTTCCAGAGTCTTGTAAAACAACACTCTGAGCCCTATAAAACAGATGTCAAATGTTACATGTGTTCCTTGTTATGTAGATAGTCACATCAAGCATTCACGCGACCTCGTTTGACCATTCTTGCTCTTTTCGTCACTCCTCTAGGAGCCATGTTACTCCATTTTGCACTCTTAGGGAGCTATTAAAACTGAAAAGTTGTTTTTCGTTTCAGGCTCTCCTTTTGAACCTTGAGCAAGGAAATATTTTTTTTTTCACCTTTACAAACCTCTAGTATTTTTAGTAGACAATTTCTTGCAAACTTTAGTTTCAGGAAATCACTCTCCTTGATATTTTGGAAAAGGTATTTTGTAGGCCTTTCATCATAGTTTGACTAGGTCAAATTGGACCTATTATGACTGGTGGTTGAAAAGCACTGGAAAAACTTGTCACCATTAGAAGCCTAGTTTTCTAATTCTCAATCCATATATAGCTTGAAGGAAATTGGTTACGAGTTCATCCATTAAATTTAGTTTTGGACTGGTTTTCTAAACTAACATTCTACTATTATGATTGATGGCCTCCAATCGAAACCATTCTTATTAGTTTCCTGTGAACTCTTGGTATATAGGTGGACACTTAGGATTTCACCCGTCGTGAATTTGCTTATGGGAAGACAATTTTTTTAATGCAATTTTTTTAGCCTTCTGAGCCTAAATTGAACGTTTTTGCAACTAGTAGGAAAACATAAAAAGTAAAGTTGAAGGAACCCTCTCGAGGTTGCCAAACTATTGTGGAAACTTGTTGACACTTGTAAATAACTGTTTGAAAATCTATAATGTCACTTGTGTGATGAACTTTTGGCGAAATAGTGTTTCTCTCTCTTCCCTATTTCTTTCTCTCTCCTTGGTTAAGAAATAAAGTTAAGTGAAATGAAATAAATATGTGTCTCTAAGATTATCTTTTTGAATGCAAATTAATAATGTTATTATGTAAATGAGAAACTACTAATAATAATAATGCTAGATTAGGGTGGATGCCATGCCAACGATTTATCGCTGATATAGTGCTCACATGGTTTTGCAAGATGGAAGTAAGATGGTGAAAAGGAATGGCATAATTTATTACTTATTATTGTAAATTATATATTTTATTTTAAAATGTATATATGTCTAATGTACTTGCAATGTAACAGAAAATTATATATTTGAAATTTGGTAATATGCATGAGATGTTAGTTTTAGGAATGCCTTGAGAAATGTGCATTTAATCATAGGTGCCATTTTGTTTCATATTTCTGTATGGAAAAAGGGGGGTTGGATATTTATGTTAAATGAATTTGAATTTAATATATTGTACTGCATTTCATTGTTCAATAGATGATTAATTAATTAGTGTGTTGTATTCTTACCTTGAAATTGTAATAAAGAGAACTAAACGAAACACTCAACCCTAGTATAGGACTCGTGTATAACTGACCTTTCATGCATGAATCCTTTTAGTGGGGAAAACTAAAACCTTATGATAAACTTCAATCTCTACACTCGATGTCATCTGTCTCGCATGATCTTTCTTAGCCCAAAAGAAATCGAAACCGTAAAATGAACTTAAACTTTTGTGCTTGATGGAACCTCCTAGCTTAGGTAAATAAGAGCCCTAGTTGTGTTATCGTCATGGTGGGTATGTTTAGCATTACCATCGTGAACCCGACGGTTAGGAGCGACCTGGAAAAGCTTTATCTAGAGTAAGTAGAACTAACACCTCGTTAGTATCCTAGTTGTCTACCAAGTCTTACGAAGTTAGACCTAGAAGTTAACTTCATCTTTGAATGAATTCCATGTGGGATCTAGACAACGTAAATGGACCTAGTTAAATAGTTGTGCTATGACTTAAACTAGTTTTCATGATCTCTTTAGTTCCTCACAGTGAAATGTGTTACTTTGGCTAGTGACAATATAGCACCTTGATATTTTACGGAGAGTTTATAGGATAAATATGTTTTCACACCTTAATCCAATTTATAATAGGGCGTAGAGCCCTGTGTGCAAATTGGAATTAAACTACACCTCAGTTGATTAGGAGGTTATTTTATGGGTAGAAAATTGTAAGTAACTCTTTGCTAGTGAAATTGATTTGAATTATGTTGACTTTAGAGAACCCGGAAACTTGAAAGTTCTTCGTAATCCCTTGCTATGCTCTTTTATGACATTAAGAATAAAAAAATTTTCACATGTGGAATCGTGAAATGCTGAAACATGATATCATACCTTGAACACAAATCACTTGTGGTTCATAAGTAATTTATAATGCTCCCAATCATGTACTTCTTCATGATGTTAGACAAGCACTTTCGTAACTCTTTTGTTCTAAAGTGATGCCAATAATGAGACCATAGTGCAATATTAGAGAAAAACATATAAGAGTAAAACGAGATTGGAGGTTATGAATAATGTCACTCTTGAGAGTCCTTATAACTCAATTAGAAATTTATTTGTGTTAAAAAGAAAATGAATTTCCCTTGGTGAGATCAAACTTTGAGAAAACAGAAAGATATATGTTAATCTAAATAAAGTTTCTTGATGTGGAAATGTTGAATGGATTCAACAAGTTACTGAATTATATTAACTGTGGTAGGTGAATAAAGGTATCATGATCAAAGAATTCTTATGGGAAAAATTTATCTTCAACCTAAACCTTCCTTAATCCTAAGATTTCTTTCTTGTCATCACATCAGATTCACCTGTGTAGCAAGGGTAAAATTTTAAACTTTGAATAAACCTTTGGGAAGCATAATCCTAACATAAGAAGGAGAGAATTAGGAAATATATTTTGAAATATGAAAAATAGTTATGTAAGTTATGCGGATTGTCCTAAAATAATCAGAGTAAACTTAAATGGTAGAACCGTAAGTTGAATGTGAAATGAATTTAAGAATCTGTAGGTGAAAGAAGGAGAAAAATTATCATTGCATAATATTGTTTTTTTTTAATTGTTAATCGTCACTAAGATGAAATTATGGTAATGATGTGTTGTGCGTTATCCAATCCTTGGGTCCCTTTTTGTGGTTGGGTCATTGTTGGCATTCATTCCTTGGGGAAAGTTTGGTATCGACATGTATATGGTGTTGTCATGTGTCTATGTGAGTTGATGTCTTGTGTAAGTGTCTTACGTAGGGTTAATTTTATCTATTGGAGCTCATGTGGTATTGTGTAGTAAGTAATGTAAGTCAAAAAAATATTATTTTGATATTTTTTTAGAATCTTATACAGCCACGAAAAGATTATGCATAGAAAAATATTAATGCGAGTAAAAAAAATTCAATGGCCAAAAAGAGACACAATCCATAAACATACAAATTTACGTGGTAAAACCCTCAAGAGGGAAACATCCATAGAGCAACGGTATCGATTCTCTTATTGTTCAAATTAGGAAATTACAATCAGCACAATTCATCCTCTTATAACTCTCTTTTATGTACTGCCTCAATGGGCATACACAGATTTATAGTATTCACACAGAACTGAATTCATTAATACGTTCCTATCCATATTCTAACTAAAGCTATCTTGTTACAAAAACAAGATGAATAATAGGATCTCAATCCACCAGAAGAGGAATCATTGTCATCTAATTTCAACAATCTCCACCTTGACAACAATTAACCTGATACCTTGCTCATTGTTCATCACCTTTTTTGCAAGCCAAGAGAAGCCAAGCACCACCACAACTTCTCTAATATAACCGATTTTGTGAACATGTCAGCACAATTCTTTTGAGTGTGGACCTTATCAATAATCACCTCTCCTTCATCAACAACATGTCTTGCATAATGGTACTTAACTGGAATATGTTTCGACTTACTATGGTAAGCTGGATTCTTAGCCAAATAAATTGAACCTTTGACTATCACATAATTTTTTTAAACTTTTCTGAAACTGTCCTAACTCACCCAATAAACCTTTTAACAATACTACCTCTTTGCAAGCATGTGAAATAGATACATACTCTACCTCAGTAGTGGATAAGGCAACAATGATTTGAAGCTTTGACATCCAACTAATACGACAACCTACAAGAGTAAATACATAACCTAAAGTAGATCTTCTTTTGTCCAAATCACCTACAAAATCAAAATCAACATAACCGCAAACCTTATCACTACAACCATCAAAAATGATATAGTAACTTCTTGTGCCTCTAAGATACCGAAGCACCCGCTTCACTACTGCCCAATGTTCTTCACCTAGCTTTTCCATGTATCTACTGACAACACCAACTGCATGTGAAATATCTAAGCTAGTACTAACCATCACATACATCAAACTTCCTACTGCATTAGCATACGGTGCACGAGACATATACTACTTTTCTTCATCATTACTAGGATACAAACCTGAAATTTTTTTAAAATGTGAAGCTAAAGGGATATTCAGTAGTTTCACTTTATCCATATCGAATCCTTGATGTATTTTCTCCTCATAATTCTCTTGTGATAACCACAACTTTCCTTTCATCTTGTCTCTGTGTATCTCCATGTCCAAGATCTGTCTTGTTGCTCCTAGATCCTTTATTTTGAATATCCTAGCCAACTGAGCCTTTAACCTTCTGATTTTAACCATGCTTTTGCTTTCTACAAGAATATCATCAACATATAACACCAATATAATGAACATGCCATTAACCAACTTTTTAAAGTAAACACAATGATCATATTCACTTCTGGTATAATTTTGGCTCACCATGAAATGATTGCTTCAAGCCATACAATGATTTCTTGAGTTTGCAGAAAAACCTCTTGTTGAAATTTTGAAAGAACCCTTCTGGTTGTTCCATGGAAATTTCCTCATCTAAATCTCCATGTAGAAATGCATTTTTAACATCTACCTGCTCTAATTCCAGATTAAGCAATGCAACTAGTGCTAACACTATACGAATAAAAACAATGTTTACAACTGGTGAAAAAATCTCATAACAGTCAATACCTGCTTCCTAAGAAAACCCTTTTATAACCAGCCTTTCCTTGTACTTCGAAAAATTATCATCAACACCTTTCTTCAACTTGTATACCCACTTACAACCAACCAATTTCTTGTTCTTAGGAAGTTCCACTAGATCTGATGTTTTGTTTCTAATCAAAGCATCAATTTCCTCTTTCATGGCACTTTTCCATTTTTCACTATCTAAAACCTCTATTACTTCTTTATAACAACTTGGTTCTCCTTCATTAGAAATTAAAGCAACAGAATTGACAAAATCATTATACCTGCTTGGAACTGATCTGATCTATGTAGACCTTCGTAGAGCTTGCTGTGGTATTTCCTCAATTTCCTAAGGTGTTTCAATCCGCTCATCCTTTTGAGTGATTTCCTCATGACTATCCTACTCATGCACATCTTCATGATCTTCTCCCATGGATGAATGTATATAAAATTGAATTTGTTGTAACTGTGGTTTATTAATATGTTTCATGGCATTCTTATCATATGATTTTATGAGTGAAATTTCATCAAATATGACATCTTTGTTTATGATGATCTTATGGGCAGTAGGATTCCATAATCTATACCCCTTTACACCATCACCATATCCAACAAAGACTAATTTTTGTGACTTAGGATCTAACTTTGAACGCTGACTCTTTGGAATAAGTGCATAGTCATCACAACCAAAAAATCTAAGACTAGAATGATTACATGGTTGGCCTATCCATACCTCTTCTGGAATCTTGCAGTCAATTGCTGTTGATGGTGATCAATTAACCAGGTAACAAGCTGTAAGAAAATCTTCTCCTCACAATTCCTACTGCAACTTTTCATTACTGAGCATGCTTCTTCCTCTCTCGAGAAGAGTCCTATTCATGCGTTCAACATCACCATTCTACTGTGGAGTGTAAACAGTGGTTCTATGCCTTTCGATCCCTTCATTCTTCCAATAGTTATCAAATTCCTTAGAAGTAAATTCTCCTCCATTATTTGTTCTAAGACATTTAATGGATTTTCCTATGCCTTTTTCAACTAAAGCTCTAAACTATTTCAAAGTGTTAAATACATCAACTTTTCTCTTTAACAAATAGATCCATACTTTTTTTGAGTAATCATCTATAAAACTAAAAAATATGATGATCCTCCATACGAGAGTTTCGAAGATGAACCCCAAAGGTCTGAATGAATATAGTCAAGGATATCTTTACTTGTATGTTTTCCATGTTTAAAATTCTGTCTAGCTTGTTTCCCATAAATACAATGCTCACAAAACTTCAAATCTATAGTTTTTAAACTAGGAAGTAGTTTATGATCAGCAAGTACCTTTATTCCTTTCTCACTGATATGACCCAATCGTTGATGCCATAAGCTGAGTGGATTCACATGCATCCTCTGATGCGACTCCTGCTTGATCAATTTTTGTCCTTCCTTCAAGTTTATACAGATTCCCGACTCTGTTAGCTTTCATAACAATCAAGATACCTTTTGATATCTTCAAAAATCCACCTTGAATTGAACCCTTATATCCACTAGAATCAAGAACTCCCAAAGATATCAAATTCTTTCTCAAGTCAAGCACATGTCTCACATCTGTCAGTGTTCTCACAATCCCATTAGACATTTTAATTCTGATAATCCTTATTCCAACAATTTTACATGTAACATCATTACCCATGTAAACTACCCCATCATCAATAGATTGATACATAGAATACCAATTCCTATGCAGACACATGTGATGGGATGCCCCAGAATCAATTAACCAGTCATAATGGTACTGTGAGACAATAGACGTAGATAATACCTCATCAACCATACCTGAATCCTTCTCAGCTATGTTAGCCTCCTTTATAGAGTCCTCCTCCTTAGATGCCTCTTTACGTTTCCAGTAATCTTTCTTGAGGTGTCCTAATTTGTTATAGAAGCAACACTTCAACTTGATCTTTTTGCCCTTTGACTTAGATCTAGCTGGGCCCTTCGAATGTTGTCCCCTCTCAGTACTTCTACCTCTGACCATCATAACTTGTGATGTCAAAGTTTCCAGAGAAGATCTCTTTCGAGTTTCCTCAGATATCATAGCTCCAACAACAACATCAAAGCTAATAACCTCATTAGAACTAAAACTAATAGAGGTTATGAAATGATCCCAAGATTCAGGTAGAGAACTTAATAATGTTACCATCTTATCCTCATTCGAAATTTTGTCACCTGTGCTGTCCAATTTACAAATAAGAGTATTAAAAGTATTTAAATGTTCCGAAATTGTCATACCTTCCTTCATACGTAAGGTATATAGTTAACGCTTCAAGAGGATTCTGTTCATCAAGGATTTAGTCATGTACAATCTTTCTAGTTTTGTCTAGAGTCCTGTTGTTGTTGTTTCAGACATGATGTTGAATAATACATCGTCGGCCAAGCATAGGCTAATAACACTAAGAGCACAAGTTTCCATCTTGTTCCACTCATCATCATCCATACTCGTGGGTTTCTTCACCTTTCCTATGAGTACCTTCACAACTCAGTGCACACACAGTATATCCTGGATCTTGACCTTCCATAACTCAAAGTTATTGCTCCCATCAAATTTTTTGATCTCAAATTTAACACTTTGTGTCTTTGCCATCACACTTCCACACTGCGATTTCTCTGCCTTGGGTCTAGTAAACACCGTACGCAACCCTTCAACATATCAAATAATTTATCCCTTCAAACTCAAACCTTGTGGATTCCCTCCAACCTTTCTTTGATACCACTAGAAGAATATTATACAGCCATGAAAAGATTATGCACAGCAAAATATTAATGTGAGTAAACAAATTCAATGGCCAAAAAGAGACAAAAACCATAAACACGTAGATTTACATGGTAAAACCCTCAAGAGGGAAACATCCAAAGAGCAAATGGTATCGATTCTCTTATTGTTCAAATCAGGAAATTACAATCAGAACAATTTTTCCTCTTAAAACTCTCTTTTTTGTACAGTGTCAATGGGCATACACGGATTTATAGTATTCACACATAAATGAATTCATTAATGCGTTCCTATCCATATTCTAACTAAATCTATCTTGTTACAACATCAAGCTGAATAATAGGATCTCAATCCACCAGAAGAGGAATCTTTGTCATCTAATTTCAACAATTTTTATTGTTGTATTTGTGTGTCTAAATTGCTGAACATTACTCTTGGACTTTGTTTGAAGAGATCATCTGGTTCATAGGAATACATGAGTTCCCATACTGACACCTTTGGATAAATCTTCCAGTAATTACTTCTTCCAGATCAACTTTTCCCATCGAACAACCCTCACTTGAGACCCAAGAACAACTCTAGAATTAGTTAGGAAAGTTATGGAATAATTTTGACTCTGAACCTAAGAAGAGTCTACAACCAGGTTAAAAGACAACAATTGTTGTAAGTAAGTTTCAAATACAAATACTATTAATATCTTATAATTTTATTAATATGACAACTATAAAATATCACAAGGTTGAAACTTAGGGTTAGATTAAACAATTAGGTTAAGAGGGTAATTTCTCACTATACCACTCTCTAATCAGGCTTAAAGATTCAAACTTGATATTTGTCAAAATTAACACACTTAAAACTTCCAAATAACATTTCCATTAGATATTAAATTTCCTCACCTTTCCGGTGATATAAATAAGTCCTCCTAATTCCTCGTATTTCTCAAGTTATGGGCTGGCAGACCTCGAGAGGAATATTTTCCCAAGAGCATGTTTGCGGGATTGGGGAAGAAAATTTTACCATGCATAGGCTGGAGGAGTGGGGAGAGTTTTAGCTGAATTTTCCATTTTGTAAAAAGAGTGTAATCTACCTCCACGCATCTGTGAGCCCGAAGAGGACACGTGTTGGCATTTCTAAACACTGGCAGAAAATCAGGCCGTCGGAGGATTTTAGCAGAATTTGAATTTTGCAAGAAAAATACCTGATAAAGACTTAAAAAGCTCTTTAGGACCTCCATGGACACATCATGAAGACACATGTTAGACATCCATTCGATGTGGATCGGTGCACCTGTGGGAGAATTTAAGAAATTTTTCCAAAAAAAAATTTCTAAAGCGTTAAGCTAAAAAGGTGATCCGCTCCTCCGCCGATGCCTTATGACACCATGTGGAAACACCTGATTAGCTGTAGGTCAGCAGGGTGGTGGAGGAAACTTAGAGAAAAATCCCAAATTATTTAAAGGTTAAGCTAACTATTGCGGGCCCGCGTAGCCATGAAAAATAACCAAAAAGGCAAAGCGGGGGGTGGCGGTTCTGTGGGGGAAATTTTTCCAAAATTTCTTTTTTGAACTTATTCAATTTGACAAAAAGAAAGGCTTGTGGCCTTCAGTGGAGTAGTGGAGGAATTCGTGCCTTTTGCGTTTTTGACCAAAAGGCGCTAAGAGAAAATTCAAGGACTTCCAGGTATGCAAAAGAAATTTTTCCCAATTATTTTTTTTTACAGTTAGAATTATTTTTGACACCAAATGAAGAAAAATTTCAGAAGGCCATAAATTTTGATTGGGAGATATTTTTTGGGAAAACGATGACTTTTTGGAAAGCTATCAATGTCCTCTTGCACAGAATTATTAATTTTTTTATTTTGATAAGGTTTAAGGAATAAATTTCACGAAAACGATCTGCAGGATTTTAAAAGGCAAGTTGGTAAATTTTAACTTAATAAAATTCTAATCAATTGATCTTCAATCCTCTCTCAACATGTCAATTAGACATGGAGAATTATTCTTAGATGGATTTAGGATGGATTTGGAAGGTAAGTTTTGTTTGATTGACTCCCAATTAAAAAAAATACAACTTTGACAAAAAATGGTTTGAGCCTAGATTTTGCTAAGTTTTCTAAGAAATTATTGAAGTGTTTTTCTCCAATTGAATTCATTTAGGGCATAATACTTCAATTTAATCATTTAATTTGTTATTTCATTGTTACAGGTTAAACTATGCATTTTTGGATAAAGTATTTTCCAGTTTTAAAATACAAAAAAAAAGATTAAATTTTAAAGGATCTATTTGCCTTTTTCCTCTTCTTCCAAGAATTATAATTCATTCCATTTCTAATCTAATAGGATTTAGCCGATTCAAATAAAACTATTCAGAACCATTAAATACAATTTTGATTTTCAATTTTACACATTTCAAAAGATAGAGTTCTATATTTTCCTCATGACGCATTTCTTCCTTTCAAATAGAGATTTCAATTACATTTCAAACTCATTTCCCCCTTTTAAATAGCAGTAGTTCCAATTGTGGAAAAGAGTGCAATTTTATTCAAAAGACAAGATTTCCTTCTTTTACAACTTCTCTTTTCTATTGATTTTCGCAATACAATATACAATATACATCTCCTATTCTTTCAAGACAGAAAATAAAGTATATATGTCCTTTACATTTCAAAATTTTGACTTTCATATTCAATACAACATATTTCCATTACAAAAAATATACAAGTTCATCCACTTCAAGTGGAAAGGTTACAATAAGATTTAATTTCAACAAGGGATTGTCAAACCCTTTTTTTTTCTTTTCTCCAGAACATTAACATAGTAGATTTATCATTTTTCCAGGATTCTGAATCACAACAAGAGTATGATAAGGCAACGCTCTGTTGTTTTACCAAACCAATACATCTAATGAAAAGGAGAATAGCCAGACTTCTTCATTGGCCCCCGATCCCCAGCCATAATGCAATAGAATATGTGATTCAACTCATGGCAACAAAGGCTTCCACAACACACAAGCAACATTTTCACATTTAAAACATAGTCCATAACTTCGAAAGTTTTTGCAACAAAATATAAAAGACAACAATACATTTAGCACTCTTTTCTTTTCATGCAAGCCAAAAGAGCAAACTATGGGGGATGTTGTTTATGCCTCACAAGGGGAAAGGAAGTATCACCACCTGAATAACAACTGCCAAATATATATATTAAAGAAAATATGGGGGATGTTGCTTATGCCTCCCAAGGGGAAACTTTGTATCGCCACCTGAAAAGGGCTTACCACCAAATATATATATTTGGTGGTTGTTTTCAAACGATACCCCTTTCCCCATGGGAGACATAAGCTTCCTCCTCAACATAAATAAGATAGATTTCTCATTCTCCTCAACAACTTGCATGACAAATCCTGAGTGTTGTTTGTTGTCTTTTATCTATGGTTTCAAACTAGGAAATTACAAAACAATACTCATGCCTTCATCATAAATGTGAAAGGAATGTAGACCTTGTGTGTTGTGGAAGCCTTATGTTTCCATGGGTTAAATTCACACACACACACTGAAATTCATTAAACACACCAATACACATATACACACAGACACAGACACACATCATTTCAAATCCCTGACATGCCCTTATGCCTCCCCCAAGTACCCCTTATTCCTCTCATTTCCTTATGCCTCACACAACCTCTTATGGAACCCCATAACGAGTAAAGAAATGCAAGCTATTTATTTGTAAGGTGGAACCCAAATCCCAACTCCCTCCATACTTATACCTCCCCAAAACACTTATGCCTCCCACACAAATACCCCATAGTCTTCTCCTACACCATCCCTAGGCCATCTACCCAAACAACCCCACACAATACCAAAACATTCAGAACAATAACATTTGCATACAATAAAATAAGAGCATTTCAAGAGCCAAGCTCCTACCTCTCCATGATGGAGTTTGTTTCAAAGTTCAAAAACACAAGCTTTCCAAATGCAAAAATAGCCCAAGATCAACAATCAAACAGCAGGTTTGTAAAAATTCTACAACTTTCTCCAAAAGCAAGAGCTCCAAATAACCAAAAGAATTCCCCAAAAGAAGTATGCAAAAGTAAAGCAACCCAAAAGTGTAACCCCAAACAATATCATGAATTCAAATATATAGAAGAGGGAAGAGAAGAGGATGAGGTGGATCTTTGTAGGATGCCACATCACACATCCTCAACTCCAACTCAAAAGTCAACTTCAATCTCCAAGACACAATAAATAAGTAGGTGAATAATATGACAGTCTTACTTACACACTCAAGTCAAGCCCACATCCCAAAGGACTGAAATTAAAAACATGTCAAGAAAGAAGTGCAATTAAAACATTCAATCTAGGCTTACAAAATGCATAATGAAAGTCTAAATTCAACTCTACAAACCATAGGTATGGTTGGTAAATAAATTTAATAAGGTATGGGACAAGTCTAACTTGTCCCACAAACCTCCAAAATCATCCTCCAAGGACAAATTCTAATTTCTAATAAGGTGGAGTGTTCCATACTCTAAAATCAGCTTACACATCACTTACACATCTCTCACAATAGTTAAACTAAGACCAACAACTCTATTAATTACATCCTCATGAAATAGTTTAATTAACTAACTTAACAACATGATTACTCACAATATTAACACCACATTAAATAAATAGTGAAAGGGGTAAGTGCACCATATAAAACACATGCAAACATTAAACGAAAGGGACCAAATAAAAGAAAAACATAAAGTCCCTTGGTCACATTTAAAGGTGATTTCCCCCCATGGGAATCCCTAACAAAATAACCACACACAAACAATACAAGTTGCCATGGTGACCTTGTTGAATTCATCTAGAATTCTAATGTGGTTGGTCACCAATCCCTCGATGTTTGTTGTGATATTTTAACTTGCAAAGTGCAAATACCTCCTTCGGCCTCGTGGCCATATTAGAACATCCAAATGAATATAAATCTAATTTTAAGATCATCTACATATATGAATCACAACAACATCCAAGCAACCAATAAATCATTTATAATTTTATGCAACGTTATGCCAATATTGGTGATTTCTTTCTTCATGGTTCTGTCAAGACCCAAGTCACTAAGTATTTTTTCGATATTTGTCTCATTGATGGGTGCCAAAGAATTTCTTTTACAACTCTACCTAGTATGCCATTCTTTGAGAAAATAGTCAATTTATGAAGTGAAATTTCTTTCAAAAATCATCAAATAATTTCCATTTCTAGGTCTACCCACAATATTTAAATATCACATGTCCGAACGTCATCCATAATATAACCTTGTCAAAAAAATATCATCATCAACATATAAAAAAGACTCTAATAATTATCATGCATCACAACTGAATCAAGGTCAACAATAATCCATGATCTAACATCTAACATCATAATATAATAAGTCCATAATCATGTCTATAATATAATCAACAATATCATGATCAATATCAAAAGGTGTCAAAGGGAAGTGGGAACTACATCCCCCATCCCCTTGGACTTGAATTCCTCCTGGAAGTCACTGGAACAAATGTGGAAATTAAATTCGTAGTAATGTAGCATTATCCCATGTAGCTACAGTCTCATCATATCTGTCCCACTACACCCGTACTTGGTCAATCTCTCTACCTCGAAGGCCCATGGTCCTGCGATCTATAATTCAAATGGGCTCCACCATCACCTTCCCCTGATCTTACATCTGCAATGATGTCCAATCTAGCACATGAGAAGGATCTACAACATATCTCCTCAGAACTGAAACATGAAACACATCATGTATGTGATACAAGCTAGGTGGCAATGCTAGACAGTAGGCCAAAGGGCTGATACGCTCCAAGATCTCAAAAGGACCAACGAATCTAGGAGCCAACTTATAACCTTTTCCATCATGGATAGGGCTCTTTTGTGGCCTCACAGAAAGGAAAATCTTCATGCCCACATCAAAACTACAGTCGGTCCTATGCTCATCTGCATAGTTCTTTTGCATGTCCTATGCCTCCTGTAGTCTTTGTCTGATCATAACAACCTACTTCTCCATGTCCTGCAACAAATTTGGTTGATGAGAAACCCTATCCTCTAACCTATCCCAATTAAGACGTGTCTTACACTCTCTACCATACAAGGACTGGAAAGGAGCCATGCCTATAGAACTCTGAAAACTATTATTGGAGATAAACTCCATAAATTACAAGTACTCCTCCCATATTGTCTGATGATCCATCACATACATCTTAAGCATGTCCTCTAAAATATGATTCACCCACTGAGTTTGTCCATCTGTCTGAGGGTGATATGTTGTGCTGATGTTGATCCTCATCCGAAGGGCATACTACATGGTGGTCAAAAAATGATAAATATACAAAGGATCGTGGTCAAAAATAATCTTCCATGGAATCCTATGTAACCTGAAAATCTCATCAAGATATACCCATGCCACTACACTAGTTGTATAAGTGGTCCTTACTGGATAAAAAAGAGCCACTTTTTTCAATTTATCTACCGTCACCATGATGGCGTCGTGGTGGTATCTCGATATCGGTAGCCGAACAATGAAGTCCATGAAAATGGTATCCCACTTCCATTCCGATATAGCATGAGGATAGAGAATGCTAGCTGGATGTTGATGCTCAGCCTTTACTTTTTATCACTCTAAACAACATGACACAAACTGAGCTACATCTCTACGAAGTCCTCTCCAGTGATACAATTGTCTCAAAGTAGTGTGCATTTTCTTCACCACATGATGGGCTAAATAGGGTGCAAAATGATGTGCCTTCGTCTCTAGTAACATAAATCTGACCCTTGTGCCTAAGAAGGCCATATTACTCTAAATAAAAACCATCAAACTTACCTTCAAGGGGTCTCTGAGACTCGATCTCTGCTTTGGATGCAATGTAAAAGTTGTTGTGAGGAAGTTGTTGTAGAATTCTGCTCCGTAAATTTATGCTCACTGAGGTAGCCATAGCCACATGTCTCTATCTGCTAAGAGTGTCTGAAACCACATGTTCCTTCCCTTTCGCATGCTCTATCTCCATATCATGCTCACAAACCAACTCCATCCAACGCCATTAGCAAGCGTTGAGATTCGGCTGCATGAAGAGGTGGTGAAAACTCAAGTGATATATCTTGAGTGTGAATCTCTGACCAATAAGAAAGTGCCTCCATCGAGCCAAAGTGTTCATAACTTCCGCAAGCATAAGATCATGAGTCGGATAATTAAGCTCATAATATTTGAGTTTGTGAGACTCAAAAGCCACTACTATTCCCTCGTGCATCAAAACACCTCCAAGCGTTGCTAAAGAAGCATCTATGCATAAAAAATATTCACCTTGTGCATCCGGCACTACAAGAATAGGTGTTGTAGTGAGAAATTCCTTCAGTGTCCTGAAGGCCTACTCACACCTGTCCAACCAACAAACTTCTTCCATTTCCACTGAAGGGAAGTGATGGGATGTGCAATCAAAGAGAAGTTGAGAAAAAGTATCCTGTAGTAAACTACTAATCCCATGAATCTACACACCTCAGTCACAGTAGTGGGTGTTGGCCAATCCATCATAGCTCTAATCTTGGAAGGATCGACGAGGATTCCTTCCCTAGAAATGATATGACCCAAATACTGAACTTCCATCTTATAGAATGCACACTTCTCCAACTTCCGAAAAAGTTGCTGCTCCCGAAGACACTGAAGAACCTGGTGAAGGTGCCCCTCGTGCTCCTCATGTATTCGTGAGTAAATCAAAATGTCATCAAGGAAGATGATCACAAAGCGATCTAAGAAGTTCCTAAATACCCCATTCATCAAACTCATAAACACTGTAGGGGCATTTGTCAAACCAAAAGGTACCACTGTGAACTCATAGTGGCCATATCTCATATGGAAGGTGGTCTTATGAATTTCCATCTCTGAAATCCTTAGCTGATGGTAGCCTGACTTAAGGTCTATCTTAGAGAAATTTGTGGCTCCCTTTATCTAATCAAACAAATCATCTATAAACGAAACAGGATAACGATTCTTGATCGATACTTTTTTCATATGGTGATAATCAATACACAACTGCAAGGATCCGTCCTTCTTCTTTACAAAGATCACTAGTGCACCCCAAGGGGATACACTAAGACAAATTGGGCCTTTCCCTAGAAGGCCCTCAAGCTAGAACTTGAGCTCGCAGAGCTCAGAGGTAGTCATCCGATAAGGTCCTCATGAGATAGGTTCTACTCCTAGAACCAAATCTATATGAAAATCTATCTCACATGGGGAAGGTAACCCCGGTAGATCCCCTGGAAAGACATCAGAAAACTCTCTCAAAATGGGATGGTCATCTAGTGATGGTCCACTAGACCCATCCTCTGATTAGTCACTAACTGTGACAGCAAACATTTGACAACCCCATCGCACACACCACTTAAGTTGCATAGCAGAGATGGTACGAATAGAAACGGCCTTCCTAACCCCCGTTATCACTACCTCAACTCCTAGATCATGTGTACAAGATATGATCTTGTGGTAACAATCCACTTTGGATCTGTGTGCAGATAACTAATCCATGCCCAAGATGATTCCATAAGAGCCCAACGGAAGGATACGAAGATCCGAGGTAGTGATGAAAGCTCCCGAATCCACTACACACTCCTTAACTAAGGAGTCTATAAAGATCCTTGCTCCAAAAGCCATCTCAATATCCCAACTATGACCCTACCTAAATTCCACTGGCCTGCATCACACTACTAAATATGGTGCAATAAAAAATTAGAAGAACCAAAATCAAACAAAATGGAGGTAGGAATACCACCAATGCTACATGTAGTCTCAATAACTATACCTTGATGCTCTTCCTGACAGTTCTCCACCACTGCATACATCCTATAAATGTGTCCCATGTCACCAATAGTAGGCTATGAGGTCTGTGTCTTACCCTTGTTATTAGGGTTCTGTGGGAAGTCTCTCAAAAAATGTCTACTAACACCACAACCAAAACAGCCGCCTGATCCTCGCCCCTGAGTAGAAGCTTTAGTTGATGCCCTAGAGGGGTGTGTTATGAATCCTGATGACCCAACTGTGGACTATTTTGGTCTCTATTGGCGAGCTCCTGCTGACTGAGCTCTAGGTGCTCCCTGTGTCCTAACGAGACCCCTAGGAGGAGGCCCCATACTCCGACCCCTCTATGCATCAAATATATGTGGAGGTCTATATGGTGGGCGAGACTTCTGCTGTTGTTGCTATGGTATAAAAGATGACTGTGTTGAACCCTGTCCACCACGAGGCTGAGGTAATGACCCCCTTGATCTGTTGTCCTACATCTACTATATGCAGCTCCGGAATCAGTCTCTAACCTGTTGGGTCTTTCCCCAAGTCTCCTCTGCTATATAGGCCTTCTCGATGGCCTCAGCTAATGTCTGTGGACAATAGATCCATACTGAACCTCCAATGTCTAGATTCATACCCCAGATGAACCTGTGGATCCGTTCCTACTCATCTGACATGTAATCAACATACTGGAGTAGATCCAAAAATCTACTCTCATACTCTGCTACTGTAAGAGATGCCTATCAGAGGTCATGAAACTCATCTATGTGCTACTGTATGAACCTCCGTGACAAATATCTTCTCTTAAATCTCTCCTCAAAGAGCTCCTAGATAACTTTCTCATAATCAAAATGGAGCTTCTGCTCCTCTATTCTCCACATTACACCTGCTCCATCCCTTAGATGATGTATCACAACACGAACTTTCGTGTTGCTAGAACAAGGACAGAGCTTGAAGCATCAACTCAAGCTCATCAACCAGGGATTTTCCTAAAATCCACCTATGTCACCATAATAATGAGTTGGTTGTAACTTTAGAATCTCCTTGATATGGTCTACAGTGGTGGTCTGATGACCCCTAGGCCTCTCTGCACACTCATCCCTAAGCCTTAGGCTCGAAGACCTATCTCTATGTCCTGAAACCTGGTTTCCCTATCCCCTCTGCAGTGACTCTACTTTGACTGACTACTCATGGGATTTCTCTTCTCTATGCTCCTCGCTGTGTCAGAGGAGGTGCATGCAAGCCTCAATGGACGGCTCCCTATCAAGTGTGGCTGATCAGTCCTCCTAAGGACCCTCTATGTATAGCGGCATTGATTTTCTGAAGCGTCTATACAATCTAAGGTAGAATGGCCGCTACAACTTGATCTGGTGGTGGTAAATCTAGATACTACGTGCAAAGAACCCTCGTCATAGGGTGTGCACCTCTTGCGTAGACCAAGGTGAGAGTTAGTTGAAATATTCTAGGTTTTATTCTAGTTTCCTATGTTTACTAAAATATACAATTTTCAAACAAAGTTGTTTTTCTAGGTTTTGAAATTTGTGCTAGGTTTAATACTTCATGTCTCAATGTTTTCAAGTGTGCCCAAGGGACCAAGATTTTGAACTCATGGCTTTGATACCAAGTGTACCACCTGCAAAAAAAAATGCTCACATGAAACTCGAGAACAACCTAGAACAAGCTAGAAAAGTTATTGGAGCTAATTTGGTATTGTGTAGTGAGTAATGTGCCCGTCAAATAGGCTTTGAAAATATAGTTGTCTCATTAATGTTTCTAAGTCAGTTATATTGTAATAATCCAAATTTTCCCCGTTACACTTACAAAATATTAAAACCTACATTACACTGTTCAGTGAAACTTACATTAGACATTCACAGCATGGTATAAATTCTCCCTAAGTGTATATTTTAATAATCAATTTAATTCCACGATAGTTAAATATCCCACATTTATATATCTCAAGGAAAAGAGATACCAATATAAGAAAAATATTAATGTTATTTGATTCCCCAAGGTTAAAATAATTAGTCACAATTCTATTCTATTTGGCATCGACCTAGAATCCAAAGCCAATCATCCAACCCCATAAAGTGCCCTCACTTAATAGTTATCTATTGTTGTAAAACAAACAGTCCCCTTGATCTTTCCTGCACATCCACTCAATTTAAACACCTACTTTATTAATATTGATATCCTACATGTGAGATGGTGTAAAGTTTCTTAGATCATATCCCTGAGCCATTTGTTTCCCATTCTCCTCTTATGCGGTAAAGAATACCACACTCCCAACCTCTTGGTTCATAGCTCTATTGTAAGCTGATGAGCATTGAATCCCCATATAGAGAATCCAAGCTATCTGAAACTGTAATATGAAAAATATTAAAAATAAAACTAATGAAGATTATTTAGTTGTAGATAGTATTTATCGTAAATTTCCTATGTTGCTCAAGAGCCACAAGATGGGTTTGTCCCATTTCTCCTTTTGCAAGTTTGATCTGGTTGTTTCATAGAACTGGATAGCATATATTGCATTAATAAGAGAAGACTCAATGCATGTTTGATGTGGTTCACATTTTTATTGCCAGCGTGGATTCATACGGATCACAGATCTCATTCACATGGATCACGGATCACGAATCTTTGATTTCATTTGAATCACAAATCACGGATCTATTTTTTTGAATAATATTCCATGTGATGCAGTTGTGCATGTCACCGTAGAATCTTTAGTGGGTTATATGTACAGATATCTTTTTGTTTTGTTTACTTCATGGGTATTTGGGACATGGTACTATTAGTATTGTTCACTCATATTTAAAGGAAACGTTTCCGAGAATATCAAAATTTACAACATTTCTCAGCCTTTCTATTAGGTACCCTATGCCAATTCATGGGCAGTATTTGGTACAATAGTCATACTAACTAGTTTAGTAGTTATACAGGCATATTTTCATGAATTATTTACTTAAAATACTTTCAATAAAAATATATATTCTGTGTATTGATGTGTCTATGTGCTAAAGAGCTATATATATTTGGTGTATTTAATATGTATCTTAATTAATTGGAATGTATGAATCTTAATATCTACCAATTTTTTTAAAAAATCAATCAATCTATTAAAAGAATAAACTATTTGAATAAGCCCTACTTCGTGGATATGGCTAGCAGCCAAAATTGATTGAGTGATAAATTGTTACTTTTTGAGCATTCCTTTCTCCTTTAACATATCTATGGTAAAATTGTTAGGGTGTTTAAAAATATGGATTTCATATCATTGTACACTTAGGATATATTTGTAGATGGGTTTAGAATAAATTTTTAAATGACGATCCACATACCTGAGTTACAATTTAGAAGGGGACTTCATTTAGGATCCCAATATGAAGTCAACCATTTATAACCATAGTAAGATCTTTTAGTGACCATTAATTTACCAAGATAAATGCACAAATAAACTAAATTTTCCAATACATGCCTTCTAATGTAATAACGAATTGAATTTACCATGGTTGATAGCAAGCAGAGCAGCCAACATTTCCTTTATTTAGATAAGCATTACTCAAAACCAGATTTTAGAAGAGTTCCAGCATACAGTTTTAAAATGAGAGCTACTAACTTTAGCAATGAGATCAACACACTTAGATTAGGATTACAAGCGTCAAGTAAATTAAGAGGAATAGCCAGTTAGTGTCAGCAATTCAATATTGCCGCCTCTTAGCGGTGAAAACTACCTTTAAAAAACAAATCTTTCTTACCCCTTGGGGGAACATAAATACAACTTTGGGTAACAGTACAACCAATAAAATATTGACCGCAATCCTTCCCCATAAAAATGGTTTCAGGATAAATATTCATTCCGCTTAATGGGAAAAATTACACAATGCCTCATTTAACATTGAATACAAGATTACAAGTGTCTGACCCTAAGTGGAACCCCATGGAGATTTTCTCACTAGGAAGGATTGCTTAAGGACACCACGTCGACTAGCTCCATCTTTTCACATCACCGAAGCAAGAGAGACTCCACCATGGATTTCCTATAAATCTTGAGTCACAACATAGAGGTGGCCAGCCAGTGGGGATTGGACCCAGAGACTCTCCCACATATACCCAATTCTACATGCTAGGGTAATTGTTGACTCATCCTTCTTCATTGTCCAGTGAACCCCAAATAGATTGCAATGACTAAGGCATTCAACTCGGGTTTTCCTAGTCGTATAAGGTCATTCTTTTAGTTATTATGGTAAACACATTTTCCATTTTTAAAACATCTAGAAAATTATAATTACAAAAATTAATTACTAAATCGTATTTGAAAATATGTATCTTCGAATTTTAACACATACTGAATTTATACAAGTTCACATCTTGAACATCGCGGTGTGATTGGACTATTTTGGGTCAATATAACATTAATAAATGTCATGGACGTAACTTGAGATAAAATCCAGGTGAATAGCTCGTTATTGCTCCTAATATTTATTTGAATTTATAAAGTTTTCATATTTCACATAGCATAATCAAAAAACTAATCTAATCCATAGAAGATTAGTTAGAGATTCATTAGAAGAGAAAAAGAACAAAATCCTACGCTAAAATATTACATACACTACATGAAGGAATATATGTTTTAACATCTAAAAACATACAAAACAACAACGTCCAACCCTAAAATCGTAAATATTAACACTGTTCATGAATTACATGTCAATAAAGATAGGCAAGAATGAAAATGAATTGATCCAATGACTAAAATCATATGACAGTTATTTTGACTATCACTAATACAGGTTTTTGTTTTTTACAAAATCATGTCAGTTTAAATTTCTAAAAGGCAAAAAATGCCATTACAGAGCATGATTATGGTTTAAAATCATGTAGTGGAATACCAAATAAAAAATAAAAAAGTTAAAATAACATGCACATAGTATCCAACAAAATTATCCAAATTGACAAGATTACATGCAAAAAAACCACAAATAATACTCACAATTCGATACATAACATATTAACACTGCTTTTCATTAATTCTTATAGCCTATGTATCAAAGCTATGAGACATTGAGAAGGAAGAATTAAAGCCATTACACCTATTCATCCTGTGGCGATCGAGTGCTAAGCATGGAATATCTCTACTCTTTCCTGAATAATCTTTATGAGCTTAGGATATAAATTGTTTTCCTTATTCTTTGTGGATATGAATTCCTGAGTGCTTTACGACCCTTTTCTTAATTAAAAATCTATTAATCACATTTTTCGTGTGATGGGTAGGGTTCCATTAGACATGACACAAATTATACTTGCCCATTTGGTGGAATTCGTTGTTACATTTTCTATAATGTCTGATATTATAGGAGATAAGAATAGTTACATGACATCCAAGCTAGTAGTGAGTTATCAACCGACAAAGAAATTAATATTAATCCGTATTTCTGATATTGTCGACCACGTTCTGCTTGCTTAAGGAAGGGTAATTGGCATCGATTGGGATTTTGGATAGACAATCTGTGGTTCGAACCCCTCTGAAATAAATAACAATAATAATGAAAGTAAAAATTTTGAAACAAATAAATTTAAAAAAATGGAAACGGAGTGGAGGGCGTGGGAAGGCGCGTGTTTTCTTGACAGGGCGCAGCAGTTTGGTGAATGTATTTAATTGCTTGACCAAATGAAAGAATGGGACGGTTTTTCTGAGAGAATTGAAGGCAGGTGGGTGAGAGTCGGGTCAGATTGGCAGGGGGCGCCCTCAGTAGCTGTCACAGTCTCACCAAATGCAATAAACAAGGACCAGTACACTCCTAGCCTGTGCCTACCAAACGTGGAGCGTAGAACTGAAATTCTCCTAGGAAAGTGCCGTGAGGAATTAACTGGCTATATGCGGCAGCTACAGGGTGGAGAAGAAAACTTATCTCAGAAAATCAGTGGCCTCTAGAGAGAGTTAAGTGCGACAGCTGCCACAGGCCGATCCCAAGGAACCGTTGGTGTTGATCCTGGTGTTCTGGTTGCACGCGACCACAGTCGTGAGCAGTGGTTGCAAATCTTGTAGCCGTAGTAGAAGAACGAGGTAAAGCTTTAGTTGAGCTGTCTTGCCTTTTCATTTTGGAAGTCGCTTCTGTCCAGGTGGTGAATCTAACATGGAAGAAGCTCGATCAAATCTGGAGGCGCAATTCTGCCTCCTGTTTAGGCCGCAGGAGGCTCAGATCATTTTTGTTAACTCCTGTGCATGCGTTTGCTTCTTCACTCATCTGCTACTGTTTGGATTTCTTGCTAACCAAATCTGTCAGTTTTCTTACTGGAGATTTCAGATCTGCCAGATTTCCTTCACAAATTCACGCAGGGCAGAAAGTAGGATACCCATTTTGTGAGGATGGGTAAGGGATCAGTAAAGGGCGAGTCTGTCAGTGACAATGTTCTGAAGAAGGTTTTACTGAGCTACACCTATGTGGCCATCTGGATCTTCCTGAGCTTCACTGTGATTGTGTTCAACAAGTATATTTTGGATAAAAAGATGTACAACTGGCCCTTTCCTATTACTCTAACTATGATCCACATGGCATTCTGTTCTGCCCTGGCTGTTCTGTTGGTCAGGGTCTTGAAACTTGTGGAGCCAATTGGGATGACTAAGGAGGTCTATTTGTCCTCCATTGTGCCCATTGGAGCCCTGTATTCAATGAGCCTCTGGTTCTCAAATTCTACCTACATTTATCTATCTGTGTCATTTATCCAGATGCTTAAAGCCCTCATGCCCGTGGCTGTGTATTCCATTGGAGTTGGGTTGAAAAAGGAGAACTTTAAGTCTAATACTATGGCAAACATGATTGGGATTTCAGTTGGGGTGGCCATTGCAGCATATGGAGAGGCCAAGTTTAATACATGGGGTGTGATGCTTCAGTTGGGTGCAGTCGGTTTTGAGGCCACAAGGTTGGTTTTGATCCAGATCCTGCTTACTTCAAAGGGAATCACCTTGAATCCCATCACCTCATTGTACTATGTTGCACCCTGTTGTCTTGTGTTCTTGACTGTACCCTGGTTGTTTGTTGAATTCCCTTTGCTCAAGGATAACTCTACATTCCACTTGGACTACTTCGTGTTTGGCACAAATTCTGTCTGTGCCTTTGCCCTTAACCTTGCAGTTTTTCTCCTGATCGGAAAGACTTCAGCTTTGACAATGAATGTTGCCGGTGTTGCGAAGGATTAGCTGCAGTTGTCAAAGCTAGAATACCAAAGCCTCAACTTGATGTTGAGGATATAAATTCTCAGGAAAGTATCAAGAAAAAAAAAATTTGAAGACTCAAATGTCAATTCTTCTATTTTTGCTGAACCAGGCTGAGCCAGTTGACCTTGAGAAGGGTCGAGTTAGAAATGCAGAATTTCCTACCAAGCTTAATTCACTAGACAAGCAACAAAATTTTCCAGGGTGTGAGGACTTGAGAAATGGAGTTAATAGGATGCTGGATGACATTGAAGAAGGGGAGGTCATAGGTATTATCACACTTGAAGAGCTGTTGTAGGAAGAAATTGTGGACGAAACAGATGAGTACATTGATGTACACAAGAGAACAGAGTGCTTCTATCTTCCCGGAGTTGCTCCCGAGGATTCCAAGAAGGCATGTTTCAATCACCCCCTTTCCTATGCCAAGCATGGCCGTTAACAGGGTATGGATCTTCAGCAGGCGGAGGAAGAGAAGTTGCGCAGGTTGTGTTGCTGTTGCCCGAGCCCTGGTCGACGTGCTTGTTGGATTGGAAGAATTCTAATCAGGCATGTTAAATCTACTCCTTGTAATAGTTTTCTACCTTCCTTCAGTATCTTGAAATGAATTTTCTTTCCTACTGAATAGCGCCTAGACAAATGTTTTCGTGGTTGTTTATATCGCTGCCTGATTGTGTTGGTTGTTCCTTTAAATCTCGATCCAATTTTGCTGGTTTTTCTTGGAATGTCCTTTCCTCCCTTATAGCTTACTCTATTTCATATTTGTCTAAATGGGTTACTGCAATTTTGAGTGATGCAATCTAGTTCGTAGGGAAGGAAACATTATTGAGTTTGTTTGCTTATATGAATCTCTTTTAAAAGAATTCTGTGATGGTAGTTATAACTGAAGGTTACTAAATGGAAGGTTAAGCCCACATATCTCTTTTGGCTGAATAAATATGTATTTCCTGTTTAGGGCTCTTCTGTTTTGCAAAAAGGTACATTAATAGTGACATTGTGTTCTAAAACTTGTTTAAGCCTGTGGGCATTCCTTACTTTCTGTTTAATTAGAAAATGGCATTAGGGTCTTGTTTCAGAATTGTACATGGTTGACTGTTGTACCCAGTTCTAGAGGATGAATAACCTGACATCTATTTTGGCCTCTACGTGTTGAGAGAATTACTATACCTACTTCTTGATGTAAACTCTTGTTTGATTAAAGCAAGGGGAAACATTGTAAGTTTAATTGAATGAAATCTCTACCATTTTTATTAAGGGTCGCAAGCAAGCTGTTACTAGCTGGACTGAAACAAAAGTTGTAGGTGAACCCATGGTATTGGACTCGCGAACTCGTTTCCTGTTAGATGACAGCTGATTTCAGTGATATTATTATAGGTGGCTGTTATATTTATCTGTTTGATATTTGCTAGACTTTTCCTCGATAAGCCCACATGGATCGGGTAAAATTTCCATCTTCTATACCTTTGGCAAGGAGTTCATAGAACTTCTAGGCCTGACTGCACTGCGTAACCTTCCTGATGGATATGTGCGTTGGTTCTTGTTTTGTGCTTGTACTCGTGGTAAGGTCTTTTGAGTCTGGGGCATCGTTGGTGTTTTACCCTCTGCGTATCGAATCCCTTTGTTTTCGAACTCGAATACCTTATACTTCAAACTTGGTTACTAAAAGGTCCCATTTTGTGGCCTTGTTAAGGAAATCAAATTTTATTTTAATGTTTATTGACATTGTCTGAATTATATAAAAATTACTAACGACTTTTGGGTTTAGTCTTCCCTTATATTATGTAGAGAAGTTGACGATTAGGATAGGGTTTGTTGGTAGAATAATGGCCCTTTCTGTGTCTCTTTTGTACGCTTTTGGAAAAGTGGATTTGTTTGGGTTAACTAGTACTACGTTTAAGAAATCCTATAAGAAGGTAGTGGTAAACTCCTTGGTTAAAACTGAAACTATAGTTGTGTTCTTTTAAGGGCGTCGAACCCATATTACTATGAAGCCCCCCTGGAAGAATTGGATAACGTCATTTTGCTTCGCGCCTACGATCATAATTAGTACGCTTTGTCTTCTCTTGGATCCCTTTTGTTGGATGGAGTAAATTTTGGATTCCAATCACGTAACCCATTGGATTACATGAAGGAGATATCAACACTCTTGACCTTCTTGTTCCTAACCCATAAGGTCTTGCCTTGTTTTATGTGATTTTGTTCTTACTGGTATTTTGACTTTCTCCTTGCTGGATGGTTAGATTTCTTTCCCATGCAAATAATTTTGGAGTTGTGGGTTGTGTTTTAATCCATTTTTGAATTAGAATTTTCCTTTCTTGATATTGTTAAATGTTAGCTTACTGTTGCAATGAGTAGCCTTAACATGCTCAGTTCTCGCGAACTGATTCCAGCTAGTATTTGTGCAGATGGATTATGCGAGTAGATTAAAGGAAAGAGTTGTAAAGGTTTCATCAGTGCAATTTATGAAGTTCCTTGTATAAATGTCCAATGTGTTGTAAATTGTGTAACATTGCTTGTAAAGAGAGTTGATATGACCTCTTGCCTTGTATTGTTTGGTAATGGTGAAATAAAGTGTCTTGTTCTTGTGTAGTTAAGCTTGAAATTATCCTTGTGAGAAATGGCATTCAATCTTTACATTGATATGAGTATTGTAAAACTTTGATCTTGAAGATAAATTGTTAAGTTAAATCTTTCTAAGACTTAGTGACAATATTTTATAAGTAAAGTAAAATGGGTCGGTTAACCCTTAAGAAGCTAAACAAATAATAATTTTATATTCAACAAATAAATGCAGAGGTGATCTACTTGAAATCAAATAATTCCATGAGTGATCAAAATGAAACCATCCTTTGAGAAGTAAATTCTTTTTTTTATATATAAATTGATATCCCTAGCTAACTAGTGAACACTACCCCTTTTGGATGAACTCTTAAACAAGCTTAAGGGAAAACAATGGTTATTTTCTGGAAGATAATAAGATTTAGCAAGTAGGAGAAGACTTTAAGTGAACTACTCTTCAGTGTATAAGAAATTAACTCAGTTGGTGAGATGAATTTGTGCGAATCATATATTGATTCCTTCTGAAAACTTAAGTCATGAGCTAAAGGGTGTCTTACCAAAATAAATAACCCCCAACCATTTCTTACTGTGGCTTGCCCTAGCTGTGAGTGTGTCATGTGGTTGGACTTCCATGTTGTCTCGTCAAAAAGAAAAATAAATTGTCCTTGATAGGTGTGAACGTTTCCGTGCTGCCTCTATGGCCATCCTTGTATCAAGTTGTTCACAGTGTTAGTTGTAACCTTGGTGACGACATGTTGCGCCATGTTATGTGTCAAGCAAGTCAAAAAAAAAAAAAAAAAGTTATCCTGTATTTCACTGTGTTGTCCTTGTGTTGGTATTTTTGGTGTGTTACACTTTGGTATCAGAGCGTAGGTTCATGCTCTCGAACCTCTGGGCCGGATTGGTGTTGTATGGTGATGTTACATGGTGGTGGTGGTGTTACATGATGATACTGCGTGATGATGATGATGTTGCATGATGGTGGTAGATATTGGAAGAGTAATGTGCTTTAAACGTGATGTGATTATTGTCGTAATTGTGATATTGTGAACGCACATTATGGGTATGTCACCTTGTGCGTGTTTGTGATCATGTTGATATGTTTGGGGATGGGAGTATTCTCTCTCCTTCTTGTGGATTCTAGGAAGAATTCACGTGTGAATTATTGTTTGTGATGTGTGAAAAGAATTCTAATGTGGATGACGTAGTGTTGGAGCATTGTGGCATATTGTGATATGTGGGTGTATCAATGTGTTGTATGACTAGTTGATGTTAAAAGAAACGAGTTGTATCATGATGTTTTTACCATGTTCTGAAGAAATGTGTGTACCACCTTGCTATGTTGCAATGGATGTTATGTTGTGATGTACTGTGTTCATCGTATGTATGACTGTGCAAATAGGTAATGCTTCATGTTGTGATTTTGGGTCATACGGTGAGTGTATGAACCCTATCGTATGGTGATTGCACTTTGGGTGCAGAATGTGGTAAAGTGATGTATTACGCCCTGTGGATGTATGATTGTGATCTACCCTGTATGCATACCATACGTGAGACGTTATGGTAGTTACGTGTGTGCCACCGTTATGTTAGTGATGTTGTTGTATGTTATGTTGTGAACCTTACGCTAACCGATCCTGAGGGAAATCGGTAGAAGTGTATGTTGAGAGTGAGGAATGGTGTACCATGGGTCAATAACTCGAGCTAAAACTCGGTTTAGTAGATAACATGTGATTCTTTCCTCTCTCCCTATGTGGTTGTATGTATGCAACCTTAGTGTATCTATGACTATGTTTAGCCTTGTCGAAGGGTGGCGGGATGATTCAGATGGAGGTGATGACAGTTGTATTATTGATATGTATTTTACGAGCTGAGGCTCGATGTTCCGAGTGCTAGCAACTCGTTGAGTACCCCTTTGGTGGCTAGATAAGGCCACACAATTATCGTAATGTGACATTATTATAAGTTGATTTTATTCGTAAATTGAGTTTTTACTTTATTTTGCAAGGACCAGCATCTTTTCTTGATTGCAATGCTTTACAATTTTGGGCATTTCCTTGGTTTGTGGCACTAACATGGGGATTTCGATACTAACTTTGGCTATTTGGCCATTTATTTTAGCTTGATTTGGGGTCTTATTTTAAATTTGGAATTCTTACCGCCTTGCCCAAGGCTTGTACTTTGCCACTTGGCACTTTGACTGGATTGTTGTGCTGGTTCTAATGTCGTGATGTGTGGAATAGGGTCATGGGATGCACCATGGATTGGTTGGACCTATGGACCCGCTTCGTTGTATGGGGGTACGCCCCAAGGGGTACATATAACTAGCGGGTTGTTGAACCACGCGTTATTATGTCACTTGGGTTAGGAGTGTTCGAACTCTATGTGTCTTGGACCATAGGGACAACCGGCCTCCTTGAGGGAGGCCTCCTTGAGGGAGGCATAAGAGTTTGAGGGAGGCATAAGAGACTTGAGGGAGGCATAAGAGTTTGAGGGAGGCATTGAGGGAGGCATAAGAGACTTGAGGGAGGCATAAGAGTTTGAGGGAGGCTTATGATATTTGTCTGTATGGTTGATGTTTCAGGATATATGTTGAGTTATTGTGATGTTTGGTAGTGGTCTTTTGATGTATGTGTTACTCATGTCAGATGGATATGTGTTGTGATGTTGTGGACATGTCATTGATCCCCTTGTGGACACTATGTACCTGTGGCATTTGTTTGGTGTTATGTGAGTTTTTCATTGATGCAAATTGAGGAAATGTCTAGTGGATTGTAGTACTGTTTTGGTTAAGTATTTTGGTATGTCAGTCATTGATGTGTGCCGAGTACTATGTTATGTGGAGTGTGCCTATTCTATTCCGTAATTGTGTAACCTTTTGTGGCGTAATACAATCTTGAAGTATATACTTGTGTGATTGTGAATCTGTAGTGTCTTTTGAACCTAATAGGGTGTTGTGTTAGCAGTTCATGTTGGGCACCCACAATAAAGAATAAACCAAGACTCTGCAATGATGAAATTTTTAAAAGAAATTAAACTAAGGATAGTGCTAATGAAAAGAGACTAATGAAATGATGAACAAGAAAGAACTGCCAATCTTCACAGAACATTGAAAGTTAAAACTTCTACCAAATGTTACTAAGGCTACCTTGTGACCGTGCTTTAATCAACTAAAATTTTAAACCACAGGGTGTACTTTCTCCTTTACCTGTTCTTGGTTGCGGACCATTTACTTTCCTCCGTGTAATGTCGCATCGAGGACGATGCTTTCTTAAGGGGAGGAGAATGTAATGCCCTGTTCTACATTACACCTATTCATCCTGTGGCGATCGAGTGCTAAGCATGGAATATCTCTACTCTTTCCTGAATAATCTTTATGAGCTTAGGATATAAATTGTTTTCCCTATTCTTGTGGATATGAATTCCTGAGTGCTTTACGACCCTTTTCTTAATTAAAAATCTATTAATCACATTTTTCGTGTGATGGGTAGGGTTCCATTAGACATGACACAAATTATACTTGCCCATTTGGTGGAATTCGTTGTTACATTTTCTATAATGTCTGATATTATAGGAGATAAGAATAGTTACATGACATCCAAGCTAGTAGTGAGTTATCAACCGACAAAGAAATTAATATTAATCCGTATTTCTGATATTGTCGACCACGTTCTGCTTGCTTAAGGAAGGGTAATTGGCATCGATTGGGATTTTGGATAGACAATCTGCGGTTCGAACCCCTCTGAAATAAATAACAATAATAATGAAAGTAAAAATTTTGAAACAAATAAATTTAAAAAAATGGAAACGGAGTGGAGGGCGTGGGAAGGCGCGTGTTTTCTTGACAGGGCGCAGCAGTTTGGTGAATGTATTTAATTGCTTGACCAAATGAAAGAATGGGACGGTTTTTCTGAGAGAATTGAAGGCAGGTGGGTGAGAGTCGGGTCAGATTGGCAGGGGGCGCCCTCAGTAGCTGTCACAGTCTCACCAAATGCAATAAACAAGGACCAGTACACTCCTAGCCTGTGCCTACCAAACGTGGAGCGTAGAACTGAAATTCTCCTAGGAAAGTGCCGTGAGGAATTAACTGGCTATATGCGGCAGCTACAGGGTGGAGAAGAAAGCTTATCTCAGAAAATCAGTGGCCTCTAGAGAGAGTTAAGTGCGACAGCTGCCACAGGCCGATCCCAAGGAACCGTTGGTGTTGATCCTGGTGTTCTGGTTGCACGCGACCACAGTCATGAGCAGCGGTTGCAAATCTTGCAGCCGTAGTAGAAGAATGAGGTAAAGCTTTAGTTGAGCTATCTTTCCTTTTCATTTTGGAAGTCGCTTCTATCCAGGTGGTGAATCTAACATGGAAGAAGCTCGATCAAATCTGGAGGCGCAATTCTGCCTCCTGTTTAGGCCGCAGGAGGCTCAGATCGTTTTTGTTAACTCCTGTGCATGCGTTTGCTTCTTCACTCATCTGCTACTGTTTGGATTTCTTGCTAACCAAATCTGTCAGTTTTCTTACTGGAGATTTCAGATCTGCCAGATTTCCTTCACAAATTCGCGCAGGGCAGAAAGTAGGATACCCATTTTGTGAGGATGGGTAAGGGATCAGTAAAGGGCGAGTCTGTCAGTGACAATGTTCTGAAGAAGGTTTTACTGAGCTACACCTATGTGGCCATCTGGATCTTCCTGAGCTTCACTGTGATTGTGTTCAACAAGTATATTTTGGATAAAAAGATGTACAACTGGCCCTTTCCTATTACTCTAACTATGATCCACATGGCATTCTGTTCTGCCCTGGCTGTTCTGTTGGTCAGGGTCTTGAAACTTGTGGAGCCAATTGGGATGACTAAGGAGGTCTATTTGTCCTCCATTGTGCCCATTGGAGCCCTGTATTCAATGAGCCTCTGGTTCTCAAATTCTGCCTACATTTATCTATCTGTGTCATTTATCCAGATGCTTAAAGCCCTCATGCCCGTGGCTGTGTATTCCATTGGAGTTGGGTTGAAAAAGGAGAACTTTAAGTCTAATACTATGGCAAACATGATTGGGATTTCAGTTGGGGTGGCCATTGCAGCATATGGAGAGGCCAAGTTTAATACATGGGGTGTGATGCTTCAGTTGGGTGCAGTCGGTTTTGAGGCCACAAGGTTGGTTTTGATCCAGATCCTGCTTACTTCAAAGGGAATCACCTTGAATCCCATCACCTCATTGTACTATGTTGCACCCTGTTGTCTTGTGTTCTTGACTGTACCCTGGTTGTTTGTTGAATTCCCTTTGCTCAAGGATAACTCTACATTCCACTTGGACTACTTCGTGTTTGGCACAAATTCTGTCTGTGCCTTTGCCCTTAACCTTGCAGTTTTTCTCCTGATCGGAAAGACTTCAGCTTTGACAATGAATGTTGCCGGTGTTGTGAAGGATTGGCTGCAGTTGTCAAAGCTAGAAAACCAAAGCCTCAACTTGATGTTGAGGATATAAATTCTCAGGAAAGTATCAAGAAAAAAAAAACTGAAGACTCAAATGTCAATTCTTCTATTTTTGCTGAACCAGGCTGAGCCAGTTGACCTTGAGAAGGGTCGAGTTGGAAATGCAGAATTTCCTACCAAGCTTAATTCACTAGACAAGCAACAGAATTTGCCAGGGTGTGAGGACTTGAGAAATGGAGTTAATAGGATGCTGGATGACATTGAAGAAGGGGAGGTCATAGGTATTATCACACTTGAAGAGCTGTTGTAGGAAGAAATTGTGGACGAAACAGATGAGTACATTGATGTACACAAGAGAACAGAGTGCTTCTATCTTCCCGGAGTTGCTCCCGAGGATTCCAAGAAGGCATGTTTCAATCACCCCCTTTCCTATGCCAAGCATGGCCGTTAACAGGGTATGGATCTTCAGCAGGCGGAGGAAGAGAAGTTGCGCAGGTTGTGTTGCTGTTGCCCGAGCCCTGGTCGACGTGCTTGTTGGATTGGAAGAATTCTAATCAGGCATGTTAAATCTACTCCTTGTAATAGTTTTCTACCTTCCTTCAGTATCTTGAAATGAATTTTCTTTCCTACTGAATAGCGCCTAGACAAATGTTTTCGTGGTTGTTTATATCGCTGCCTGATTGTGTTGGTTGTTCCTTTAAATCTCGATCCAATTTTGCTGGTTTTTCTTGGAATGTCCTTTCCTCCCTTATAGCTTACTCTATTTCATATTTGTCTAAATGGGTTACTGCAATTTTGAGTGATGCAATCTAGTTCGTAGGGAAGGAAACATTATTGAGTTTGTTTGCTTATATGAATCTCTTTTAAAAGAATTCTGTGATGGTAGTTATAACTGTAGGTTACTAAATGGAAGGTTAAGCCCACATATCTCTTTTGGCTGAATAAATATGTATTTCCTGTTTAGGGCTCTCCTGTTTTGCAAAAAGGTACATTATTAGTGACATTGTGTTCTAAAACTTGTTTAAGACTGTGGGCATTCCTTACTTTCTGTTTAATTAGAAAATGGCATTAGGGTCTTGTTTCAGAATTGTACATGGTTGACTGTTGTACCCAGTTCTAGAGGATGAATAACCTGACATCTATTTTGGCCTCTACGTGTTGAGAGAATTACTATACCTACTTCTTGATGTAAACTCTTGTTTGATTAAAGCAAGGGGAAACATTGTAAGTTTAATTGAATGAAATCTCTACCATTTTTATTAAGGGTCGCAAGCAAGCTGTTACTAGCTGGACTGAAACAAAAGTTGTAGGTGAACCCATGGTATTGGACTCGCGAACTCGTTTCCTGTTAGATGACAGCTGATTTCAGTGATATTATTATAGGTGGCTGTTATATTTATCTGTTTGATATTTGCTAGACTTTTCCTCGATAAGCCCACATGGATCGGGTAAAATTTCCATCTTCTATACCTTTGGCAAGGAGTTCATAGAACTTCTAGGCCTGACTGCACTGCGTAACCTTCCTGATGGATATGTGCGTTGGTTCTTGTTTTGTGCTTGTACTCGTGGTAAGGTCTTTTGAGTCTGGGGCATCGTTGGTGTTTTACCCTCTGCGTATCGAATCCCTTTGTTTTCGAACTCGAATACCTTATACTTCAAACTTGGTTACTAAAAGGTCCCATTTTGTGGCCTTGTTAAGGAAATCAAATTTTATTTTAATGTTTATTGACATTGTCTGAATTATATAAAAATTACTAACGACTTTTGGGTTTAGTCTTCCCTTATATTATGTAGAGAAGTTGACGATTAGGATAGGGTTTGTTGGTAGAATAATGGCCCTTTCTGTGTCTCTTTTGTACGCTTTTGGAAAAGTGGATTTGTTTGGGTTAACTAGTACTACGTTTAAGAAATCCTATAAGAAGGTAGTGGTAAACTCCTTGGTTAAAACTGAAACTATAGTTGTGTTCTTTTAAGGGCGTCGAACCCATATTACTATGAAGCCCCCCTGGAAGAATTGGATAACGTCATTTTGCTTCGCGCCTACGATCATAATTAGTACGCTTTGTCTTCTCTTGGACCCCTTTTGTTGGATGGAGTAAATTTTGGATTCCAATCACGTAACCCATTGGATTACATGAAGGAGATATCAACACTCTTGACCTTCTTGTTCCTAACCCATAAGGTCTTGCCTTGTTTTATGTGATTTTGTTCTTACTGGTATTTTGACTTTCTCCTTGCTGGATGGTTAGATTTCTTTCCCATGCAAATAATTTTGGAGTTGTGGGTTGTGTTTTAATCCATTTTTGAATTAGAATTTTCCTTTCTTGATATTGTTAAATGTTAGCTTACTGTTGCAATGAGTAGCCTTAACATGCTCAGTTCTCGCGAACTGATTCCAGCTAGTATTTGTGCAGATGGATTATGCGAGTAGATTAAAGGAAAGAGTTGTAAAGGTTTCATCAGTGCAATTTATGAAGTTCCTTGTATAAATGTCCAATGTGTTGTAAATTGTGTAACATTGCTTGTAAAGAGAGTTGATATGACCTCTTGCCTTGTATTGTTTGGTAATGGTGAAATAAAGTGTCTTGTTCTTGTGTAGTTAAGCTTGAAATTATCCTTGTGAGAAATGGCATTCAATCTTTACATTGATATGAGTATTGTAAAACTTTGATCTTGAAGATAAATTGTTAAGTTAAATCTTTCTAAGACTTAGTGACAATATTTTATAAGTAAAGTAAAATGGGTCGGTTAACCCTTAAGAAGCTAAACAAATAATAATTTTATATTCAACAAATAAATGTAGAGGTGATCTACTTGAAATCAAATAATTCCATGAGTGATCAAAATGAAACCATCCTTTGAGAAGTAAATTCTTTTTTTTTATATATAAATTGATATCCCTAGCTAACTAGTGAACACTACCCCTTTTGGATGAACTCTTAAACAAGCTTAAGGGAAAACAATGGTTATTTTCTGGAAGATAATAAGATTTAGCAAGTAGGAGAAGACTTTAAGTGAACTACTCTTCAGTGTATAAGAAATTAACTCAGTTGGTGAGATGAATTTGTGTGAATCATATATTGATTCCTTCTGAAAACTTAAGTCATGAGCTAAAGGGTGTCTTACCAAAATAAATAACCCCCAACCATTTCTTACTGTGGCTTGCCCTAGCTGTGAGTGTGTCATGTGGTTGGACTTCCATGTTGTCTCGTCAAAAAGAAAAATAAATTGTCCTTGATAGGTGTGAACGTTTCCGTGCTGCCTTTATGGCCATCCTTGTATCAAGTTGTTCACAGTGTTAGTTGTAACCTTGGTGACGACATGTTGCGCCATGTTATGTGTCAAGCAAGTCAAAAAAAAAGTTATCCTGTATTTCACTGTGTTGTCCTTGTGTTGGTATATATTAAAATAAATAACCCTTCAAGAATATCTCATTTGGAAGTGGCCCTAACTGTAATTAAGTGTGTTGGTTGTGGATTACGGACCCCTATGTTGTCATGTCTAACAAGAAAAAAGTGTAATCCCTTTTAGGTTTGAACTGATTATCTGTGTTGACCTTGTGGTCATCCCTAGCAATGTCCCAGATTGGTTGTAACTTTGTGGACATTTCCATCGTGTTATTGTGGAAAAGTCACAAAAAACAATTAAATCCTGGCTTTTACTGTGTTGTTCGTATGTGAGTTTTGTTTTTGGGGTCGTTACACAAAGTCATTAAATAGTAATGACCGATTCAAAAAATTCCATTTCAACAAGATAACTTCTTAGACTTTTGCAAATACTGCACATTTCTACTAAGACAATGTAAAATGGATTGCCTTGAGCTTCTTGAACCTTTGTGTTCTTGAATAAATAAACATTATATAATATTCTTCTAACTGACATGCAAAGTATTGGGAAAACCCTGTGGAAAAAATTTTTTGCAAAAATACTAAACAAGACCACATTAAAGTGGCAATTCCTTCAAGTGCATTCTTCCCTAAAATTAGTTAAATCTAGAGGAGCCCAAAATTCCAATCATCATGTTGTTATCTCAATTGATTAACAAACTCTCATCCTTAATCAATAGTAAAACTATTCATAGTTGGTTTATCCTACAATAGACTGGCAATACGGCTAGTGATGTTTTCTTCTTCTACCTATTTAGGTATATTTCAATGCATAAATTGGTACACATTGTTATTTAGGATTAATATTTCTTGCCTTGAATAATAAATGGCCAGTAATATTCTTGCAATGGTCTTAAATTTAATTGAGAAATTTTTCTAGAAATTTTTGGTAAAAGAGGGTAGGTGTCACTTAACCATCTTACAAAGAATAGGCCTTCCTTCCCAAATAAGAAATCTGTATCAGCACCCGAGATGAAACATAGATTTGCTTCACAAAGAATTCGAATGTACTCAGCTTCAAGCTTCTCAATCACTTCTAGCGAAGTATGTGGGGAGGTCAATAGAACATCGAGAGACAAGAATTAATCAGTATCCTATTTTGCCTTCTCTAGTAACAAGGCTTTTGCTGCTTTGTAAATTGTCCATTGCATCATTGTTTGTGAGATTGATTATACTGTAAATGAAATTCCAAAGTACAATTAACATGAAAAGATATTCTTCACTTGAACATCCCTGTGAATAGGTCACATATCAACTTTTTCTCCCCACGAGTGGACATGTATATGACCATTGACTTTTGCTTCATGCACCTAATTGATTTTTTACTCGGAACTTCTAGTTTCACCATCTATTTCACACCCTTTTATCCCTGAAGTTGTAATAACTGATTTATACAGAATTTCCTCTACTGCATAAGTTATTATGGGAGGGAATTTATCAAATTATTTCAACTTACATTCTATAAACTGATACTCTGTGTCAATGTGTCCCAATTTGAAACATTATTCTACGTTCCTGGTGAAATATACATAAATTTATAGTACAAGAATTAGAATTCAAATGGTTTCCACTATACTTCTAAAAGATTAATTGTTTAGTGTTTTTTGTCAAATTTGTTTGAATATTCATTATATAACTAAGACACCCCTTGGTTTTTTCTTGACTATGTAGAGGCATTCATTTATTTCTGTTGAAATCACATTCAACACAAACTTTTATTTGTATGAAAACCATGAAAAATTATTTCAGACAAAGTTTATCCCAATCTCAACATGTCTTCAAGTAATTTTTGTGTACAACCATGCTCCAATGTATTTTCTACGTATTGACAATGACTTTTACATCAGTAAATGTATAATGCTAAATATTTTTTAATAGCATTATGTGGAACAAGAAAACCAGCAATATACCTATGTCTACTAGAAAGTTGACATCTCAAAAAGATCTTATGGAGGTTGTTTGCCATTAGGGGTTAATGAAATGAAAAAATTCATTTACAAATTGGATACCATTTGTAAAGTCAATCCACTGAACTCAACTTGTCTAAAGATAACCTGATGTGTTTAATATGTATTGAAAATGTCACCTAGTACTTTTACACAACCTAAATGTATAGCATTGTAATTTCTCCATTGGGATTCATTTTCTTAAATTTATTAATGTTGAAAGCAAAACTCCAGTGAATACTTGATATGTATATTTTGAAAAATCAGTGATAAATTATAATTAGAGATAAACATAAATGCCATATGATGCCCCTTGTATCAATAGATAAACACGATATCATGTAAACAGGTGCAGGGCATAAATTATGTTTTGAAATTTTGATTGACAATGTTAACTTTTAATTCTATTTTGATAAATATATATGATTCCTTCCACATATGTCGTGAACTTTAGAGTTAATCCTACATTTTAGACCCATATGTTAGACATTCTCTTTTTCCAGGTTGACTAGTGACAAGGTAGCCGTCACTGGAAGGTTTCTTTCAATCTTTTTTTTAATAACATGTTGTCAAGTTAGCATGGAAGTGATTAATTCTATTACACTCATGAGATTTGTCATTGCTCTTACTGAATCACATTCTAACATGTCAACAAGAATTTTTGAATTTATTGTTATAGATCTTAGCAAAATTGATGGGTCCTTTCACATAGTACGTCTCCATTTAACTCTGGCATGGAACTAGTTTGATGTGAAAATGTTGTGCACAAATTGCATTAGTAGAGAAAGATTGTACAAATGTAACGAATAAATTTACTGAACTGTGTGATTTACAGATATCAATGTTTGTGACGGATTATGTTGTTGAAATTTATGTAAATCAGGTTCTTCACTTACCATGTTTTGTCTGTTAATAGGTGTACTATGACTTTAAGTTTCGATATATAGTCTTTATAGTTGCTTGAAGAACATGACTGTTTTGGTGACGACTGTAAATAAAAACAACTATCGAGTGACAAGATGATCTATTGTATCTGGAATCTAGATCGTAACCATGTCGATTTCGTTCGTACACGACTCAGTGATTGAAACATGGAAATGTCTCCTTAATTATGTGAGTCTCTGAAATAATACGTGACACGAGTCATATGTTGCGCATATAAAATCTATGTACTGTCAATAGATCTCAAAGAGGAGATACAACTGTAGGTACTGATCCTTCTAGCCAATTACATCAATGTGAAACTAATTTTCCGTCTATAATTCTTAAGAAGCATAAAAACAGGAATGTTTGATGTGCATGTCCATTGGTTGAACAAGTTATCCACTGACAAGTACGTTATTTTGTGTACTTGCAAACTCTTCTTTAAGGGAGATAATCATTTCCATAATGGTACACATACAACACTAGTAACATGTTTTTCTATGCTGAAGAGTAACATGTTTTCTATGTTTCAGATTCATGATCGTCGATGACCCAGATATTTTGTTGTAGTCTTAGACTGAAATCACATTGCCGTAGTCATGAGCGCATTGTAAGCATTATCAATTTTTTGGCAATATGTATGTTTCATAGATTGATTCAATTTGTTTGTTACTGATGTTTTTTTTTTCAATTTTTTAGTTGTAGTTAGTGAACGAAGAAATTCCCATCCGTAGTAATAAGCGAAAAAAGTCACCTGGAAAAGTTCAAAGGGACACTGATCTTCGTCGGTTTCGGGAAGCGAACTTTTGAGAGCAGGAAAATTTGAAAGATACATAGGAAACTTTATATGCATGTTTCAACTGAAGGTGTCCGTCTCAACATTCCCCAGTATTTAAGTGAAACATACTTCACTTAGCCTAGAAATACGAGTTTGAATGAGTCTAGTCACGAAAGAGATTCATTGCAAGATATTCCTGTCCCCACAGCGCGGGGCTCCAAAATAGAGATAAAATAAAAAAATTTATGCTATGGTAGCTGGCAGTGGTGGAAGCGCCTTTCCTTTTTCCTGGTTGGTGGCCGCACCTGCCCATTTATTAAAACTTTGACTTACCATCTCCTGTCACGTGGTCTGCCTCTTCTGCCCAAAACCACGAATGCTTGTTTTGCACTCCATCAGATGTTGCAACAGATGAATTGCTTCAGCGTGTTCTGGACAGTGGATTCCAAAAATGATGGTGAAATGAAGGTCTGTCACCCTGGTGTTGCGTGAGAGGGTTTGGATCCTCAAAATCGTGTTGTACAGGCTAGTTTCAGTGGAGCGAGAACTTCCTACTGTTCTCCTTGGAACCAGTGCCGTGAGGAGTGTTGCAAAATCTTGCAGCTGTAGTATGCAGAACGAGCTAAAGGTTTAGTTGAGTTGTCTTGCCTTTCTCAGGGTTCAGCTGGCCAGTCCAGGTGAGTTGAAAGTCCGGAGCTGTAGAAGCTCTGCAAACCGAGGCAAGTTTTGCCGTTGAGTGTTGATTCCTTTCATGCTGTTCTGGTTCTGCACGACCACAGTCGTGATCAGTGCTCTAGCCATGGTCTTGATAGCTGTAGTAGAACCACGAGGTAAAGTTTTGGTGGAGCTGTCTTGGCTTTTCTGGAAAGTCAATTTTCCAGGTGACTGCAAAGAAGCTCTTCCTGCTTAGTGCAAATTTTAATCAGGGTATGCTGGATTTTCACATTCCTTTCTGTAGCAAGCTTGTTTGAGCCTCTTGCAGGTGTCCATGTTTTGTGATTGCAGCTATGGAAAGTGGGATTGAATTTCAAGAATGCCTGAAGGAGATACTCAATGCCTTGGAAAACAGTTTGTTTGATTAAGGTATTGATTTTCTGTTTTCCTTCCAGTTGTGTTTTTAGACAGTCACTGATAGCTTCAAAACCGATCCTCAGGTGAAGTGTTCTTGGAGACCTGTGAAGGAAATTTGGATTAAACGGGGATCCATGGATCTTGCTGTTGTAGGATGTAAGTCTTTTACAATCAGATAGTGGATGGATTGTGTTCTTAGAGCTGGAAGGACTCATGAAGCACATTAGCTTTTCAACTATCAAACCAATCTAGGATTTTGGAACAGTCAAGAGTTGGAGGATATCTTCATCTTTTGAAATGGATTTGGAAGAGGATCCATAGAGTACAGCCTGTAATATTGCATGATTTTGGTATAGTTGTCCATTGATCAGAAGATTTCCATACACACTATGGATTCACAAGAAAGGAAAGTTTGATTTGTATCACGAGAGATCTATGCAAACTGTTGGAGAAAATAGGCTTGGGACCAGAAGGTAGCATTGGATATTTTCAGATCTTTAGATGTACAATGAGTTTTTTATTCTGCAAATCAATTCGATGTGTACAGTGAGGAGTGTTACCAGATGGACCTGATGAAATTTATTTACATGATTCTCTATTGAGATCTTACTTGTTGTATGATGTAACTGTGGAAGAGAACCTCATAGAGGCCGATCTGTTTCTTCAGAATTTCATGAAAGGCAATTTTGCTTTGCCGTTTTATGAGCATCTTCAACTTGAGTCACTATGTTGGCAGGCATAAAGGTTTGTTGGAATTATCACACCTTACAAGCTTCAGCTGTAATGTTTGCACCGAGAGTTTGATGGTGTCCCCAAATCTGATGAAGGAAAAGGATTGTGTATCATTACGGTAGATGCCTTTCAGAACCAGGAGTGATGTAATCATTTTTGTCTTGTGTCCGAGCTTCAAACCATGGTCGGTGTTTAGCTTTCTAGCGCAAGTGCTCTCGGACTGAGTGGTAAGCAGTTCGACTCTCACCCCCAAAGCAGCTGCATTGAAGCAATCTAGTGTTTGGACAGCCACCTATTGCATCCTTCTAGTCGTGCCTTCAAAAGGGAATCCTGGTGTGGTATATTGCAAGAAAAGACCAGTGAAGCAGAGGATAAAGCGGAAGGCGTGTGGCTGTAGCAGTCCCTGCTGGATGTTCACGACTGGTGGATGCGTTAAAACAGGCAAGATAGACTAACCATATACATAATATGCTAGTATCTAATAACCTCTTGAAATGAAACTTTTTCTTTCTAGAAATTGGTTTAAATCTGTGATTTTGTGGATTTGCATTCAGTACATGGTTAACAGTTTGTTACTTCTGGATTTGCCTCTGTTGGTTGTTCTTGTTGACGTGATCAACCCTTTTATATATATAAAACAAACAAAGGTTCTCAGTGTATGCTTTGATTGATCATATGAAATATATATATATATATATATAATTTTAAAGTTACTTCCTTCTGCAAAAATGTCGTTGTTTCTTTTGTGAACCTGGGTATGTAATCGCCCCTAGAACGTTGCAGCGTTGACTAGTATTGGTTTCCTGTTATGTTGTTGCCCTAGAGGAAAACATACAGTTAAATTATTATTATTATTTTTATGATAAGCGTGATTATGCACTTCGTGTATTGTGCAAATTATTAGGGCTTTTGGAAATTAGAAGTTCAATATATATGCTTGTTAAGAAGGAAGTTTTGGGCCGAAAATATGTCCTGGGTTGATAGAAGGGCATAAATTATTGATAGAACCCCATTTTGATTCTACTCTTTCTATGAGTAAAATTTGATAAAATTAATGACCTTTATGGTGTTAAGATATGGTATGTTGATGATTCCTTGTGTGATCGATTTAATCATGTATAGACATAATGCCTTGATGGAGTAAGGTAATATCTTTCACGGTTCGTGAAAGTTAAGGTTTTCATCAACTGCTTAAGGTAACATGAAGTTCCTTAATTTAGTCAAACTTGTTTTGTACTTCCTTCTTGATGAGTGACCTTTCATTGCAAATTTAGAATGATTGTGATGGAAGGTCGTGAATATATTTTGTTGTCAAAAAGGGAAAAGAAGTTATGGAATAGTTTGTTTATGTGTCGAACGTAATAATTGTAATTACATCGTTATAGAAGTTCGTTATTGGAGGATATCTATCTTCAATGGTATATTATGTGTTTAATCTCTGCATAGGTTACCATAAACTTAGTGATGAGATGTAAATTAAGGAGAGTTGAGAGACCTTTTCCTTTGTATACATCGTTTATGATATTAGGAAGTGAGTTGATGTCGGAAAATTTCAACCAAGTCTAGATTCATGGCTATGTTCCTCTAGAACGGGAGGATTATAAATCTAAGGTATTATGAAAATTGCAAGGATGTGTTTAGAATGCTAGATTGCCTACTCAACTTGGGTATTAATGAGGCTTGTCGCTATTCCGGCCCTGGTTATGTTCAGTAGGTAAGCTGTTAGGCAATACCTATTCCGGACATTCTTACCGTCCTTTCCACTCATCCTTATTAGCTATGAAGTCACTTATTACCTAAGATATAATGGTTGTGGGTTTGAATATAAGATTTTCATCCTTTAAACCTTTTTGATTACATGATGGAACTTTGTTTTTACCCTCGTTGTTCGTTTATAGCCTATTAGGCCTATGGCCCTACGGAACGATTCCAAAACTATATTCTTTTGGCAGCTAAGATCGGGTCTGGTTTTTATCTTTTGACTTCACCTTGAGAATGTGGATTGATGGGTTACACTTTAGATTTCAATCACGTAATCTACGGGATTACATGATTGAAATCCTAATACTCTCAACTCTTGTGTCTAATCATTTAAATTTCATAGTCTTGCGTATTTGGTTGTCAAACTTTTGTAGTTTTAGAGGTATTTTCATAACTAAAACTTATGGTTTTCTTCTTAGTTGATATGTTGAAAATTATATCTTGTTTCAAAAGGTTGTTAGAGGTTAGAACTTTGATCCATTTCCTGAAATAGAATGTTTCCTTTCATGGTATTGTTAGCTAGTAGCTTATTGTTGCTATGTATAGTCTTATCTTGCTCAGTTCTCGCGAACTGACTCAGGTTATTAATTGTTGCAGATGGCTTACGTGGTTAGATGATGGAAAGACTTGTAGATTATTGCATCAATCTTGGTTATGATGTTCCTTTGTACGAATGTGTATTATGTTATAAAATTTGGAAAGGGCCTTTGGACATTTTAGAAGAAGGGTCAGTGCCTAGTAAATGTATTGTAGAGTATTGTTGTTGTAACTGTTGAAACTTTGGCTTGTTTGGTTATCATGTGAAAGATGAAATTTGATTACCGCTTGGTTATGGGATATTCTAGTGAATTTTAACCCTTAGTATAGTAGCGGGGCATGTCCCATGTTATTACTCTCTTGCTCCCTAGTCATGGTTCAATAGAGATGGTATGTCCCTTTGATTTGTGCATCATGTTGGAATGAATTGATATAACCTTGTTTTGTTTCCACAAACGAGTACTGTTAAACTTTGCTCTTGAGTTAAAATGTTGAGTTGTAAATCCTCCTAAGGCATAGTAGCAATGAGTTTGTAAGCACTATGAAGTGAGCTGGATAGTCCTTATAAAAGTTAAACTAAAATTTATATATATGAATATATTAATGTAGATGTGATCTACTTGATAACCTTTGAGACCTGGAACAATCAAGAGGAAACTATCTTTTGTAACGAAATATGATTACTTATTTTTTCCCGAGCCAAACTAATAAACACTATCTTCTTTTTGGTGAAACCTCAAATGATCTCATGGTGAAATCAATGGTTAGATTTTAGAGAATGATAGGATTTAATAAGTAGGAGTGAAAGTGATTAATAAAACCTTAAATCTCTCTCATCGTTTGAAATGTTCCCCTTTGTCAAACTTAATTAAGTAAAGTCTAGATGGAACATTTAACCAATCTTGATAAACTCTTAACCTCAATAAAAGACTGATAGTAAACAATGTGACCCTGAAGCTAAATTCTGTTGTCCTGTTCTGTTAACCCTTGCCTTGATTCATGGTGATATTTCTTAAGCAAGGTCAAAATTTGATCCTTAAACAAGAAGGCTATTGTTATGAACCCTAAGCGGTACTTTCCACTCAATCGGAGCTTATGCCTTCACCTGTGCAATAGAGGTGTGGAACATGTGTTAGTGGCTTGAGTAAGATTAATTAACCTTGTAAGAAATGGAAAATGTTCTAAAATCAAATGAATAAGAAAGATTTGGACATCAAATTGATGATCCTAGTTTAGAAAGCTTGGCCTTAAGCTATTTAGTCAACCGTTGAAAAGAAAGAAGTTCTCCCTTGTGAAAAGAATTGTGTGAATCATTACATGAAATTTTATAAGAACGTAAGTTAAGAATTAAGAGACACTTTAGTAAACAAGAAAATTTAACAAGAAATTCCTCATGGGATGCCCTAGCTGTGAGTGTGTCATGTGGATTGGACTTCCATGTTGTCTTGTCAAAAGAAGAGTACATTGTCCTTGATACGTGTGAACGTTTCCGTGCTGACCTTGTGGTCTCCCCCGTAACAAGTGGTTCCTAGTGTTGGTTGTAACCTTGTGACGACATGTTGTGTCGTGTTGTGTCAAAGCAAGTCAAAAAAAAAAAAAAAGTATCCTGTATTTCACTGTGTTGTCCTTGTGTTGGTATTTTTGGGTGTTACACTTTGGTATCAGAGCGTAGGTTCATGCTCTCGAACCTATGGGCCGGATTTTTGTTGTATGATGATGTTACATGGTGGTGGTGGTGTTACATGATGATACTGCATGATGATGATGATGTTGCATGATGGTGGTAGATATTGGAAGAGTAATGTGCTTTAAACGTGATGTGATTATTGTCGTAATTGTGATATTGTGAACGCACGTGATGTGTATGTCACTTGTGCGTGTTTGTGATCATGTTGATATGTTGGGGATGGGAGTATTCTCTCTCCTTCTTGTGGATTCTAGGAAGAGTTCACGTGTGAATTATTGTTTGTGATGTGTGAAAAGAATTCTAATGTGGATGACGTAGTGTTGGAGCATTGTGGCATATTGTGATATGTGGGTGTATCAATGTGTTGTATGACTAGTTGATGTTAAAAGAAACGAGTTGTATCATGATGTTTTTACCATGTTCTGAAGAAATGTGTGTACCACCTTGTTATGTTGCAATGGATGTTATGTTGTGATGTACTATGTTCATCGTATGTATGACTGTGCAAATAGGTAATGCTTCATGTTGTGATTTTGGGTCATACGGTGAGTGTATGAACCCTATCGTATGGTGATTGCACTTTGGGTGCAGAATGTGGTAAAGTGATGTATTACACCCTGTGAATGTATGATTGTGATCTACCCTGTATACATACCATACGTGAGACGTTATGGTAGTTATGTGTGTGCCACCGTTATGTTAGTGATGTTGTTGTATGTTATGTTGTGAACCTTACGCTAACCGATCCTGAGGGAAATCGGTAGAAGTGTATGTTGAGAGTGAGGAATGGTGTACCATGGGTCAATAACTCGAGCTAAAACTCGGTTTAGTAGATAACATGTGATTCTTTCCTCTCTCCCTATGTGGTTGTATGTATGCAACCTTAGTGTATCTATGACTATGTTTAGCCTTGTCGAAGGGTGGCGGGATGATTCAGATGGAGGTGATGACAGTTGTATTATTGATATGTATTTTACGAGCTGAGGCTCGATGTTCCGAGTGCTAGCAACTCGTTGAGTACCCCTTTGGTGGCTAGATAAGGCCACACAGTTATCGTAATGTGACATTATTATAAGTTGATTTTATTCGTAAATTGAGCTTTTACTTTATTTTGCAAGGACCAGCATCTTTTCTTGATTGCAATGCTTTACAATTTTGGGCATTTCCTTGGTTTGTGGCACTAACATGGGGATTTTGATACTAACTTTGGCTATTTGGCCATTTATTTTAGCTTGATTTGGGGTCTTCTTTTAAATTTGGAATTTTTACCGCCTTGCCCAAGGCTTGTACTTTGCCACTTGGCACTTTGATTGGATTGTTGTGCTGGTTCTAATGTCGTGATGTGTGGAATAGGGTCATGGGATGCACCATGGATTGGTTGGACCTATGGACCCGCTTCGTTGTATGGGGGTACGCCCCAAGGGGTACATATAACTAGCGGGTTGTTGAACCACGCGTTATTATGTCACTTGGGTTAGGAGTGTTCGAACTCTATGTGTCTTGGACCATAGGGACAACCGGCCTCCTTGAGGGAGGCATAAGAGTTTGAGGGAGGCATAAGAGACTTGAGGGAGGCATAAGAGTTTGAGGGAGGCATAAGAGACTTGAGGGAGGCATAAGAGTTTGAGGGAGGCATAAGAGACTTGAGGGAGGCATAAGAGTTTGAGGGAGGCATAAGAGACTTGATAAGAGTTTGAGGGAGGCTTATGATATTTGTCTGTATGGTTGATGTTTCAGGATATATGTTGAGTTATTGTGATGTTTGGTAGTGGTCTTTTGATGTATGTGTTACTCATGTCAGATGGATATGTGTTGTGATGTTGTGGTTATGTCATTGATTCCCTTGTGGACACTATGTACCTGTAGCATGGTTTGGTGTTATGTGAGTCTTTCATTGATGCAAATTGAGGAAATGTCTGGTGGATTGTAGTACTCTTTTGTTTGAGTATTTTGGTATGTCAGTCATTGATGTGTGATGAGTACTATGTTATGTGGACTGTGCCTATTCTATTCCGTATTTGAGTAACCTTTTGTGGTGTAATACAATCTTGAAGTATATACTTGTGTGCTTGTGAATCTGTAGTGTCTTGTGAACCTGATAGGGTGTTGTGTTAGCAGTTCATGTTGGGCACCCACAATAAGGAATAAACCAAAACTCTTCAATGATGAAATTTTAAAAGCAATTAAACTAAGAATAATGCTAATGGAAAGAGACTAATGAAATGATGAACAAGAAAGAACTGCCAATCTTCACAGAACATTGAAAGTTAAAAATTCTACCAAATGTTCCTAAGGCTACCCTGTGGCCGTGCTTTAATCAACTAAAATTTTAAACCATAGGGTGTGTTTTCTTCTTTATCTATCCCTTGTTGCGTACCATTTCCTTTCCTCTGTGTAATGTCGCATCGAGGACGATGCTTTCTTAAGGGGAGGAGAATGTAATGCCAACATTGACTTACCATGTGTCACGTGGTCTCCTGTCACTGCCCAAAACCGCGTGCTGTTTCTTCTCAAATGCTGAAAAACCAGAGTTCTAGAAGTGCTTGTTTGTGCAAATGAATCCATCAATGCGTGGAGGGTGGATCAACAGATGAATTGCCTTCAGTGTGTTCAGTGGATTCGTGGGGTGAGGAAGAAGGTCTGTATGCAGCAGCTGGTTGTTGGTCGAGAGGTAAACTTTGGATTCTCAAAAATCAGTGGCCTCCAGGAGAGAGTAAGTGCGACAGGCTGCTGCAGGGCGATCCCAATGGAACCGTTGGTGTTGATCCTGCTGTTCTGGTTGCACGTGACCACAGTCGTGATCAGTTGTTGCAAAATCTTGCAGCTGTAGTTGAAGAACGAGATAAAGTTTTAGTTGAGCTGTCTTGCCTTTTCATTTTGGAAAGGATACAGAGAATCTATTCAGGTTTAGAGCGCCTAGTTCTTGGCAGTCTGTGATAGTGGTCAAAATCATTGCACTGTTAGCTGTATGGTGTTCTGTCTGGAGGTTGCAGTCCACCAAACTAGATTCCTCACAAATCAGCTTGAAAATTTTAATCAATAACAACTGCTCGAAGCTGCAGGGTTTTGTGAGGATCTTCAGCTGAAAATCAGATAGACAAGGCATTAGCTATTTTATCGATTGAATCAGGAAGGAGATACTGTTGCTGAATTGAAGAGATAAGGAAATTGATATAGCGCCCTGATTAGAGTTTGCCTTCAGTACAGGGTTTTTAGGAGCAAAGCTCCACGGTGGTGCATTTTCAGCCTGGATTCAAAATCCTCAGTGAGAGGCCGAGCTTCTTTTGAAGAGATCCAAGGCATTTTAAAACTGCCTTATTTGGTCACTAATTAGTCTTTGTCAACATCTCTATTGGGATTTGCTCAATCTTTCTTGTGGGGACAATCAAAGTGGAATGCTACATCTCCATGAGTGGACCACAGTTGGAGATGAGGTTTCATTCTTGGGATTGGTTTTTCTTTCAAGGAAATTTTTTTGATTGGGAGGTTGCTTTCTTGTAACTTCCAGTCCCGTGGAACAAAGCTTGTTGGTTACCTTCATTTATAAAAAAAAAATGTTGGAGTAAGGCTGCTCCTGGACATACAACAATTGAATTAACAGGACTGATAGGATAGGTTTTTACTCTCTGAAGTACTTGCTGGCTTACAGACCTTGAATGCAATGTCTTGGGGCTGAAGTCCTGAACCCATAACCAATGGTTGCACCTGTTGGATGTCACTGGAGCAGAGTACAGAGGCTCCAATGCATGATCCGGACGACTTTTGATCTATCAAAGTTACACAACTTTTGCAATGTTTCGAAGGTGTCTACATCAAATGATTCTTTAAAGATCGTTACTAATGAATGAGTGCATAGCTTATAACTAGAATCCAGGGATGACTTACAACCAGGCTATAGTGACTATGCCAGAATTTGTGTTGATAAAGGTTTTATTCTGTGCATTAATATTAATTCTGAGGAAGACCAAACTTCTCTTTGACACGATTTGCACTTTAAACCGACATGCAATATGTTTGTATTTCAATGGAACAGTTGTTTCGACGGACCTTAATGCATGCCAGGAGTACTACAGCAGAACATATGGATGGGTGCCCAGTAACGCGGAAGCAGAAAGGAAGATAATCCACTGTTTAGAGGGCCAGCTATGAAAGAAGAATCTTGAGGAATGAGACGTTGGACTTATTAAGTATGTGACCTAGTTGGTCTCCTCTCTGATGTGAATCACATTTCCGTGAAAATGGCCTTCAGTCACAGAGAAAAGTGAGCACCAATGGGTGACAAAGCCTACAATTGAAGCAATCCTAGTGTTCTGACATCCACCTATGGCATCCTTCTAGTCGTTCCTTCAAAAGGGAATCCTGTTGTGGTATATGGCAAAAGAAAATACTCAGTGAAGCGAGGAAAACGAGGGCGTGTGCCTATACATCCCTGCTGATGCGTTACAATAGGCCAAGATAGCTAATAACCATATACATCCTATGCTAGATCTCAATAAACCTCTTGAAATAAACTTTTTCTTTCTAGAAAAATTGGTTAAATCCTGTGTTGTGGATTTACATTCAGTAATATGGTTAAAACGTTTTTGTTACTTCGCCTGGTTTTCCCTTTGTTGTGTTCTTTGTTGACTGTGATCAACCCATTAATATATAACAAACAAAGGTAGGTTTCTCATGGTATGCTTGTGATTGTTCATATGAAATATATAATATATATCGATATATATATATATATATAATGTTAAAAGTTACTTCCTTTTGTAAAATGTCCGTTGGTTTCTTTTGTGAACCTAGTATGTATCGCCCCTAGAGAACGTTTGCAAAGAGCATTGACAGTATGGTTTCCTGTTATGGTTGTTGCCTAGAGGAAATAATATATTAAATTTTTTTTTTTATTTTTTATGATAAGCGTGATTATGCACTTCATGTAATTTGTGCAAATTAGAGGGCTTTTGGAAATTATAAGTTCAAATATAGATTCTTGTTTGAAGAGGTTTTGCGAAAATATGTCCTTGTTGATAGAAGGGCAGAAAATTATTGATAGAACCCATTTTGATTCTACTCTTTCCTATGATTAAACTTTGATAAAAATTACTGACCTTTATGGTGTTAAAATCTGGTTGTGATGATCCTTGGGGTGATCATTTATCAGGTATAGACATAATGCATTAATGGAGTAAGGTAATATCCTTTCAATCTTCGTGAAAGTTAAGTTTTTCCATCACCTGCTTAAGGTAACATTAAGTTCCTTATTTATTCAAACTTGTTTTGTACTTCCTTCTTTGATGAGTGACCTTTCAGTGCAAATTTAGAATCTTGGTATGGAAGTCGTGAATAATTTGTTTCAAAAAGGGAAAAGACTATGGAATAGTTTTTTTTTATGTTCAACGTAATATTGTAATTACAAAAAAAATCGTTATAGATTTCGTTATTGGAGGATAAATCTATCTCAATGGTATATTATGTGTTTAATCACTAATAGGTTACCATCAACTTAGTGAGGAGAGTAGAATTGAAAAGGAGATTTGAGAGACCTTTTCCTTTGTATACATCGTTTATGATATTGGAAGTGAGTTGATTTCGAAAATTTCAACAATCTATGTTCCATGGCTATTTTCCTCTAAAAACGGAAGAAGTATAAATCTAAGGGTCTGAAAATTGGCAAGGATGTTTTAGAATGCTAGATTGCCTACATCAACTTGGGTATTCCTGAGGCTTGTCGCTATTCCGCCCTGGTTATGTTCAGTAGGTAGCTTTCGGCATGCCTATTCCGACATTCTTACCATCCTTTCCACTCTCCTTAGGTAGCTAATGAAGTCCTTATTACTAAGATATAATGGTTGTGGTTTGAATATAAGATTTTCATCCTTTAAACCTTTTTTATTACGTGATGGAATATTGTTTTGTACCTCGTTGTTCATTTATAGCCCTATTAGGCCATTTCCCTACTGACACGAGTACCAACTATATTCTTTTGGAAACATAAGATCAGGTCTATTTTTTTATCTTTTGACTTCCACCTGACAGTGGTGTGCTGTGGTTAACCTTTAGATTTCACACATGTAATCTATGGATTATATGATTGAAATCCTAATACTCTCTCAACTCTTGTGTCTATCTTTAAAATGTTCAGAGACTTGCGTATTTGGTTTGTCAAACTTTTATTTTAGAGGTGATTTTCACTACTAAACTTATGTTTTCTTTCTTCTTAGTTGATATGGTTGAAAATTAGTATCTTGTTGCAAAAGGTGGTTAGAGGTTAGAACTTTATCCTTTCCTGAAATAAATGTTCTTTCATGGTATTGTTGCTATAACTTTATGTTGTTATGTATAGTCTTATCTTGCCTCAGTTTCCGTGAACTGACTCAGGTATTATTGTTGCAGATGGCTTACGTGTAGATGATGGAAAGACTTGTATTTTGAATCAATCTTGGTTATGATGTTCCTTTGTACGAAGTGGATTCATGGTAGAAATTTGGAAGGTCCTTTGAGGACATTTTAAAGAAGTTTCTGTAATGCCCACTTCCCTACGCTGCTTAGTGATTATCATTTTGAGTTATGAACGTTAGATATGGACATGCTTATACTTATGTTGATTGCATGATGGTTTTGGTGATTTATATGCATTTGGAGTACGTTGATTTTGTTTGCACAATATGGTCTACACCACTGACTCATGGACAACCTATTGGATACTGAGTTTATTTTTTATATAGATAATTGCATGTGTTCTACTGGATGTCTTCGCCCCTGATGATATGAATGTAGTTATTGTTTCATTACTAGTGATTTGGAAATGATGAACTGCAATGATAATTTTGCATTAGACCTTCAGAACTACTGATTGCTGTGAATTACGTATAGATGTTAATAAATTTCATGCATCGGATTATTTTGGAATAGTTTGACATGGCGCAAGGCCGAAGAGGGTATTTTTGGCATTTTTGCAGGAAACTCAGCATATCAAACCATGAGGGGATGGGTACCAAACACAACAGAATGTCGGGTGGTTACAACATTGGTCTTCAAGGCAACTTGTAGCTGTATTGTGTTAGCTTGTTCTTGTATTGTTGAGAAAATTTTCTTGAGGGGGTACTTTTCTATGTACCAGGGGGTAAGAAGTTCGTTACTTGTTTTTCTTGATTTAGTAGGTGAATTATTTGGTGAATTCTGGGTTAAATTACTTTTTGTTAAGTGTGTTTGTATTATGTAATATCTTTTATTTTTTTAGTTTTAAGCCTTGGGGCAAGTCAGTGGGGTAATAATTTGATTGGTGGCTCCTTGATCTTTTTGTCCGTCTGCCTTGAATGTTTGGGTTTTGGTGTGACCACTCATGCTCTTAGAATCTCGAATTTGCGATTTTAGGGAAATTTTAGGGGACTTGTGGACAAGTTTAAACTGTCCCACACTTCCAAAACCCCTTACCAAACCATATCTATGGGTGGGCCATCCAAAAGGGGGCATGTATTTGTTTGGGAAGGGAAATATGACTTTGGAGCTGCTCGGTTGCATTTTCCTCATTTTTGCATTTAATTGTGCCTAAGGCACATGGTAAAGGGTTGAATGTGGAAGAGGGTTGTCATTCAACCCAACCACCAATTATGGTGTTTGCGGATTTGTGGTGAACCTTGGAGGAGGTGAGGATGTGTGATGTGGCATTCTACTTGGAGCCACATCACCCTCACCCTTTCCTGGTCTATTTATTGAAACTTCCTCTCTTGTGAGGGGGGTGGAGCTTTGTTTTTTTGTGTTGTTGAGAGTTTCTCCTTTGTTATTGTTGAGAGAGGAAGATTGGGAGAGAGGAAGAAGAGAGGAAAAAAGAGAGTGCTTGACTTGCATGCTTGGGTGATTGGGAAGGAGCTGGACAAGTTTCGTGGGTTGAGGCTTTCTCCAATGGAGAGGTAGGGGATTTCTCTCCTTTGTTTTTGCTTTCATAATATTGTTGCTTCTCTGCTAAAAATTGTAAGAAAGGCATGTCTACTTTGGTATATTGCTGGAAGGGGGGGGGGAATGGATGAATGCTTTTTGTGTCGTATAGGAGAGGTCCTATGGGAATCACATGAGGGGAGGCAAAAGAGTTAGATTAGGATATTGTGAGGAGTTTGAGGGGAGATGGCCCATCTTGGGTAGGAAGTTTACATCTACCTTGTCTTTGAGGGAGCCATAAGAGGAGGGAGGCATAAGAGTATTAGGAAGGAAAAAAGGGGACTTTAAGGAGGCATAAGAGTTATAGGGGCGCTTGTGTTATTTTGTTGTGTAGGGTTGTGGATGGAGCATCTCATCTCATTTGGAGGCATAAGGAAAATATTCCCATGCCTTCTCTTGTTGGTTGGATGCAAGCCTAGTTGTGTAATGTTTAATGTTATTGGTGTCTCTTGTTCTCTATTTAGCTTGAATGTTGTGAAAGGAACTTGTATGTGGAAGCAATGTCTGGTTGCTTGAGTTGAGGACCACTCTCCATGTGTTGTGTTTGGGGCTTCGGGGTAAGGAGGAGATTGCTTCTCTTCTCCATTGAGATTTGGTTGGGAGACGAGCAGTGTTACCTCCCCCTATTTGGTTGGGAATTGAAATACTTGGAAACTTGGAGCAGGATGAAGAAACACTATGAGCTTGTGAAGCTCTTTTCATTTCTTTACCTATATTATTGTTGTAAAACTTGGCAAGTGACAGACAAGTTTGTATCATCTTTGTGTTTTCATTCCAAAATAAGGGACATTGTCATATATAGCTGATCCAAGAGACACATGATTGAATGAAAAAATTTACTTGAAAAGTGTTTACATGATTGGAATTATGCTCCACATGAAGTAAAGGGTGTTGTAACAAATAATGAGGAACGTTGTCTTGAAATTTGATTTTTTCTCGACTCGACGACGACCCTCCTTTATATTCTTTTTGAAACGTCCGAATAGTCCTTACCTTTCTTTTTTTCAGCATTCCCTGAAGCATCATCGGAACTGTTATAGTTCGACCTGTATGTGGGCACAACCGTTTTTTTTCCAAAACAAAAAAAAAATTCGCTGTTTTTCGGTCGGGATTGTTTGGTTGGGGGCGCGGCGTCAACTTGTCCGTGAGTGTTGCTCCGTCTATTTTTGCGGCGTTACAATTTTTGGGTCTCAGAGCCAGGGGTTCGAAGCTGACCCTTGGGCACATGCGCAGGAACAATGTAGAACAGGAACACTTAACTTAGTACAGAACATTAGTCTTTTAATAATTAACCATATTTTTGATACTTATAGAAACAACAAATTTGAAACTAGCACAACCTAGTACAGTGAACTAACTCTCGCCTTGATCGTGCATGGGGTGCGATTGGCGAGGGTCCTCTTCACTAACCTCGACCATACCACCTACCACTGCCAGAGTCAGCCTAGCAGCCTTCTGCCTCAGATTTTCATACACTTCATGATGTCCAATGCCGCTATACGCGGAGAGCCCTTGGGAGGGGCGACTTGCTAGATGTAATCCTGTAGGCCATCAGTAGATGCCCAGGCATCCCCTCACACAGCGAGAGCACAAGCAAAAATTTCTGTGGCAGAGTCGTCTAGGGCAGAGTCGCCACAGAGGGTATTATGGGGACGGTATCTCAGGACATAGTGACAGGTCCTCGGAGCCCTAGACGAGAGGGAGGAGCATGTATAGAGACTAGGAATTCGTCATTCATCAGCTGCAGACCATATCCGTGGAGATCTGAAGTTCCGACCCCATCTCAGTATTCAGGAGATATAGGCGGTTTCCAGCAGAGGCCTGGTTGGTGAGCAAGACGGATGCTTCAAGCTCTGTCCTTGTATTATCAACACGAAAGCTCTGTTGCGATCCATCCTTTTTTTAAGGATTGAGCAGGAGTCTGGTGGAGGACCGAGGAGCAGAAGGCTCCATGTCGACTCAGAGAACGATTTACCTGGAGCGTTTGAGGAGTGGTTCAGGAGTAGTATTTACCTAGAGGTTTTATTCACAGAACCAGCGGATAGATGAGTTCATGACCTCCTTCAGGGATCGATGCGTGGCAGAGTAGTAGAGCCGATTTCTGGACCTACTAACTACTTCATACGTTCGACTATCATGCAGGAATAGCAGTACGGATTCACAGTTCATCGCGGGGCTTGAACTTGGATTTAGCTGGCGCATCACCGCATTCATTCACTGCCCCATATACTTAGCAGAGGCCGTGGAGAAGGCCTAATATTGGTCAGAGGAGAACACGGGTAAAGACACAGTAGGCTAAGAGATACGAGTTTTCGGAGCCGTATCAGCAATGCAGGATAGTAGGTCCCGAAGGGGCAGTTTCCTCCTCACGGGGTGGACATCGGTTAGGGCAAGCTTCTTTAGGCCACCACCCATCAGCAATCAGCCGCAACAGACCCCCGACCTTACCGACCCCCTCCTCA